>ONZH01003059.1:0-323870 GCA_900303285.1 Rhinella marina
ACACACAGTGCACACAGGTATGTCTGGGATGTGACATGTAATACAGAAACACAGTGCACACAGGTATGTCTGGGATGTGACATGTAATACAGACACACAGTGCACACAGGTATGTCTGGGATGTGACATGTAATACACACAGTGCACACAGGTATGTTGGGATGTGACATGTAATACACACACAGTGCACACAGGTATGTCTGGGATGTGACATGTAATACAGACACACAGTGCACACAGGTATGTCTGGGATGTGACATGTAATACAGACACACAGTGCACACAGGTATGTCTGGGATGTGACATGTAATACAGACACACAGTGCACACAGGTATGTCTGGGATGTGACATGTAATACAGACACACAGTGCACACCAGGTATGTCTGGGATGTGACATGTAATACACACACAGTGCACACAGGTATGTCTGGGATGTGACATGTAATACAGACACACAGTGCACACAGGTATGTCTGGGATGTGACATGTAATACAGACACACACAGTGCACACAGGTATGTCTGGGATGTGACATGTAATACAGACACACAGTGCACACAGGTATGTCTGGGATGTGACATGTAATACAGACACACAGTGCACACAGGTATGTCTGGGATGTGACATGTAATACAGACACACAGTGCACACAGGTATGTCTGGGATGTGACATGTAATACAGACACACAGTGCACACAGGTATGTCTGGGATGTGACATGTAATACACACACAGTGCACACAGGTATGTCTGGGATGTGACATGTAATACACACACAGTGCACACAGGTATGTCTGGGATGTGACATGTAATACACACACAGTGCACACAGGTATGTCTGGGATGTGACATGTAATACAGACACAGTGCACACAGGTATGTCTGGGATGTGACATGTAATACACACACAGTGCACACAGGTATGTCTGGGATGTGACATGTAATACACACACACAGTGCACACAGGTATGTCTGGGATGTGACATGTAATACAGACACAGTGCACACAGGTATGTCTGGGATGTGACATGTAATACAGACACACAGTGCACACAGGTATGTCTGGGATGTGACATGTAATACAGACACACAGTGCACACAGGTATGTCTGGGATGTGACATGTAATACAGACACACAGTGCACACAGGTATGTCTGGGATGTGACATGTAATACACACACACAGTGCACACAGGTATGTCTGGGATGTGACATGTAATACAGACACACAGTGCACACAGGTATGTCTGGGATGTGACATGTAATACAGACACACAGTGCACACAGGTATGTCTGGGATGTGACATGTAATACACACACACAGTGCACACAGGTATGTCTGGGATGTGACATGTAATACAGACACACAGTGCACACAGGTATGTCTGGGATGTGTGACATGTAATACAGACACACAGTGCACACAGGTATGTCTGGGATGTGACATGTAATACAGACACAGTGCACACAGGTATGTCTGGGATGTGACATGTAATACACACACAGTGCACACAGGTATGTCTGGGATGTGACATGTAATACAGACACACAGTGCACACAGGTATGTCTGGGATGTGACATGTAATACAGACACACAGTGCACACAGGTATGTCTGGGATGTGACATGTAATACACACACAGTGCACACAGGTATGTCTGGGATGTGACATGTAATACAGACACACAGTGCACACAGGTATGTCTGGGATGTGACATGTAATACAGACACACAGTGCACACAGGTATGTCTGGGATGTGACATGTAATACACACACAGTGCACACAGGTATGTCCTGGGATGTGACATGTAATACACACCACAGTGCACACAGGTATGTCTGGGATGTGACATGTAATACACACACACAGTGCACACAGGTATGTCTGGGATGTGACATGTAATACACACACACAGTGCACACAGGTATGTCTGGGATGTGACATGTAATACAGCACACAGTGCACACAGGTATGTCTGGGATGTGACATGTAATACACACACACAGTGCACACAGGTATGTCTGGGATGTGACATGTAATACAGACACAGTGACACACAGGTATGTCTGGGATGTGACATGTAATACAGCACACAGTGCACACAGGTATGTCTTGGGATCGTGACATGTAATACAGACCACAGTGCACACAGGTATGTCTGGGATGTGACATGTAATACACACACAGTGCACACAGGTATGTCTGGGATGTGACATGTAATACACACACACAGTGCACACAGGTATGTCTGGGATGTGACATGTAATACAGACACACAGTGCACACAGGTATGTCTGGGATGTGACATGTAATAAGACACACAGTGCACACAGGTATGTCTGGGATGTGACATGTAATACACACACAGTGCACACAGTATGTCTGGGATGTGACATGTAATACAGAACACAGTGCACACAGGTATGTCTGGGATGTGACATGTAATACAACACACAGTGCACACAGGTATGTCTGGGATGTGACATGTAATACAGACACAGTGCACACAGGTATGTCTGGGATGTGACATGTAATACAGACACACAGTGCACACAGGTATGTCTGGGATGTGACATGTAATACAGACACAGTGCACACAGGTATGTCTGGGATGTGACATGTAATACAGACCACAGTGCACACAGGTATGTCTGGGATGTGACATGTAATACACCACACAGTGCACACAGGTATGTCTGGGATGTGACATGTAATACAGACACACAGTGCACACAGGTATGTCTGGGATGTGACATGTAATACAGACACAGTGCACACAGGTATGTCTGGGATGTGACATGTAATACAGACACACAGTGCACACAGGTATGTCTGGGATGTGACATGTAATACACACACACAGTGCACACAGGTATGTCTGGGATGTGACATGTAATAACACACACAGTGCACACAGGTATGTCTGGGATGTGACATGTAATACAGACACACAGTGCACACAGGTATGTCTGGGAATGTGACATGTAATACAGACACACAGTGCACACAGGTATGTCTGGGATGTGACATGTAATACAGACACACAGTGCACACAGGTATGTCTGGGATGTGACATGTAATACAGACACAGTGCACACAGGTATGTCTGGGATGTGACATGTAATACACACACAGTGCACACAGGTATGTCTGGGATGTGACATGTAATACAGACACACAGTGCACACAGGTATGTCTGGGATGTGACATGTAATACAGACACACAGTGCACACAGGTATGTCTGGGATGTGACATGTAATACACCACACAGTGCACACAGGTATGTCTGGGATGTGACATGTAATACACACACAGTGCACACAGGTATGTCTGGGATGTGACATGTAATACAGACACACAGTGCACACAGGTATGTCTGGGATGTGACATGTAATACACACACAGTGCACACAGGTATGTCTGGGATGTGACATGTAATACACACACAGTGCACACAGGTATGTCTGGGATGTGACATGTAATACAGACACACAGTGCACACAGGTATGTCTGGGATGTGACATGTAATACACACACAGTGCCACACAGGTATGTCTGGGATGTGACATGTAATACACACACACAGTGCACACAGGTATGTCTGGGATGTGACATGTAATACACACAGTGCACACAGGTAGTCTGGGATGTGACATGTAATACACACACAGTGCACACAGGTATGTCTGGGATGTGACATGTAATACAGACACACAGTGCACACAGGTATGTCTGGGATGTGACATGTAATACAACACACAGTGCACACAGGTATGTCTGGGATGTGACATGTAATACACACACACAGTGCACACAGGTATGTCTGGGATGTGACATGTAATACACACACACAGTGCACACAGGTATGTCTGGGATGTGACATGTAACAACACACAGTGCACACAGGTATGTCTGGGATGTGACATGTAATACACACACAGTGCACACAGGTATGTCTGGGATGTGACATGTAATACACACACACAGTGCACACAGGTATGTCTGGGATGTGACATGTAATACACACACAGTGCACACAGGTATGTCTGGGATGTGACATGTAATACAGACACACAGTGCACACAGGTATGTCTGGGAATGTGACATGTAATACACACACAGTGCACACAGGTATGTCTGGGATGTGACATGTAATCACACACACAGTGCACACAGGTATGTCTGGGATGTGACATGTAATACACACACACAGTGCACACAGGTATGTCTGGGATGTGACATTGTAATACACACACAGTGCACACAGGTATGTCTGGGATGTGACATGTAATACACACACAGTGCACACAGGTATGTCTGGGATGTGACATGTAATACACACACAGTGCACACAGGTATGTCTGGGATGTGACATGTAATACACACAACAGTGCACACAGGTATGTCTGGGATGTGACATGTAATACACACACAGTGCACACAGTATGTCTGGGATGTGACATGTATACACACACAGTGCACACAGGTATGTCTGGGATGTGACATGTAATACAGACACACAGTGCACACAGGTATGTCTGGGATGTGACATGTAATACACACACAGTGCACACAGGTATGTCTGGGATGTGACATGTAATACACACACAGTGCACACAGGTATGTCTGGGATGTGACATGTAATACAGACACACAGTGCACACAGGTATGTCTGGGATGTGACATGTAATACAGACACACAGTGCACACAGGTATGTCTGGGATGTGACATGTAATACACACACAGTGCACACAGGTATGTCTGGGATGTGACATGTAATACACACACAGTGCACACAGGTATGTCTGGGGATGTGACATGTAATACACACACACAGTGCACACAGGTATGTCTGGGATGTGACATGTAATACACACACAGTGCACACAGGTATGTCTGGGATGTGACATGTAATACACACACAGTGCACACAGGTATGTCTGGGATGTGACATGTAATACACACACAGTGCACACAGGTATGTCTGGGATGTGACATGTAATACACACACAGTGCACACAGGTATGTCTGGGATGTGACATGTAATACAGACACACAGTGCACACAGGTATGTCTGGGATGTGACATGTAATACACACACAGTGCACACAGGTATGTCTGGGATGTGACATGTAATACACACACAGTGCACACAGGTATGTCTGGGATGTGACATGTAATACAGACACACAGTGCACACAGGTATGTCTGGGATGTGACATGTAATACAGACACACAGTGCACACAGGTATGTCTGGGATGTGACATGTAATACACACACAGTGCACACAGGTATGTCTGGGATGTGACATGTAATACACACACAGTGCACACAGGTATGTCTGGGATGTGACATGTAATACAGACACACAGTGCACACAGGTATGTCTGGGATGTGACATGTAATACACACACAGTGCACACAGGTATGTCTGGGATGTGACATGTAATACACACACAGTGCACACAGGTATGTCTGGGATGTGACATGTAATACACACACAGTGCACACAGGTATGTCTGGGATGTGACATGTAATACACACACAGTGCACACAGGTATGTCTGGGATGTGACATGTAATACAGACACACAGTGCACACAGGTATGTCTGGGATGTGACATGTAATACACACACAGTGCACACAGGTATGTCTGGGATGTGACATGTAATACAGACACACAGTGCACACAGGTATGTCTGGGATGTGACATGTAATAACACACAGTGCACACAGGTATGTCTGGGATGTGACATGTAATACAACACACAGTGCACACAGGTATGTCTGGGATGTGACATGTAATACACACACAGTGCACACAGGTATGTCTGGGATGTGACATGTAATACAGACACACAGTGCACACAGGTATGTCTGGGATGTGACATGTAATACACACACAGTGCACACAGGTATGTCTGGGATGTGACATGTAATACACACACAGTGCACACAGGTATGTCTGGGATGTGACATGTAATACAACACAGTGCACACAGGTATGTCTGGGATGTGACATGTAATACACACACAGTGCACACAGGTATGTCTGGGATGTGACATGTAATACACACACAGTGCACACAGGTATGTCTGGGATGTGACATGTAATACACACACAGTGCACACAGGTATGTCTGGGATGTGACATGTAATACACACACACAGTGCACACAGGTATGTCTGGGATGTGACATGTAATACACACACAGTGCACACAGGTATGTCTGGGATGTGACATGTAATACACACACAGTGCACACAGGTATGTCTGGGATGTGACATGTAATACAGACACACAGTGCACACAGGTATGTCTGGGATGTGACATGTAATACAGACACACAGTGCACACAGGTATGTCTGGGATGTGACATGTAATACACACACAGTGCACACAGGTATGTCTGGGATGTGACATGTAATACAGACACACAGTGCACACAGGTATGTCTGGGATGTGACATGTAATACAGACACACAGTGCACACAGGTATGTCTGGGATGTGACATGTAATACACACACACAGTGCACCACAGGTATGTCTGGATGTGACATGTAATACAGACACAGTGCACACAGGTATGTCTGGGATGTGACATGTAATACACACACACAGTGCACACAGGTATGTCTGGGATGTGACATGTAATACAGACACACAGTGCACACAGGTATGTCTGGGATGTGACATGTAATACACACACAGTGCACACAGGTATGTCTGGATGTGACATGTAATACAACACAGTGCACACAGGTATGTCTGGGAATGTGACATGTAATACAGACACACAGTGCACACAGGTATGTCTGGGATGTGACATGTAATACAGACACACAGTGCACACAGGTATGTCTGGGATGTGACATGTAATACAGACACAGTGCACACAGGTATGTCTGGGATGTGAATGTAATACAGACACACAGTGCACACAGGTATGTCTGGGATGTGACATGTAATACACAACACAGTGCACACAGGTATGTCTGGGATGTGACATGTAATACAGACACACAGTGCACACAGGTATGTCTGGGATGTGACATGTAATACACACACACAGTGCACACAGGTATGTCTGGATGTGACATGTAATACAACACACACAGTGCACACAGGTATGTCTGGGATGTGACATGTAATACAGACACACAGTGCACACAGGTTATGTCTGGGATGTGACATGTAATACGACACACAGTGCACAAGGTATGTCTGGGATGTGACATGTAATACAACACAGTGCACACAGGTATGTCTGGGAATGTGACATGTAATACACAACACAGTGCACACAGGTATGTCTGGGATGTGACATGTAATACAGACACACAGTGCACACAGGTATGTCTGGGATGTGACATGTAATACACACACAGTGCACACAGGTATGTCTGGGAATGTGACATGTAATACACACACACAGTGCACACAGGTATGTCTGGGATGTGACATGTAATACACAACAGTGCCACACAGGTATGTCTGTGGATGTGACATGTAATACAGACACACAGTGCACACAGGTATGTCTGGGATGTGACATGTAATACACCACAGTGCACACAGGTATGTTGGGATGTGACATGTAATACAGACACAGTGCACACAGTATGTCTGGGATGTGACATTGTAATGACAGCACACAGTTGGCCACACAGGTATGTCTGGGATGTGACATGTAATACACAACAGTGCACACAGGTATGTCTGGGATGTGACATGTAATACACACACAGTGCACACAGGTATGTCTGGGATGTGACATGTAATACACACACAGTGCACACAGGTATGTCTGGGATGTGACATGTAATACAGACACACAGTGCACACAGGTATGTCTGGGATGTGACATGTAATACACACACACAGTGCACACAGGTATGTCTGGGATGTGACATGTAATACAACACACAGTGCACACAGGTATGTCTGGGATGTGACATGTAATACAGACACACAGTGCACACAGGTATGTCTGGGATGTGACATGTAATACACACACAGTGCACACAGGTATGTCTGGGGATGTGACATGTAATACACACACAGTGCACACAGGTATGTCTGGGATGTGACATGTAATACACACACACAGTGCACACAGGTATGTCTGGGGGATAAGTGACATAGTTGGAATAACACACACAGTGCACACAGGTATGTCTGGGATGTGACATGTAATACAGACACAGTGCACACAGGTATGTCTGGGATGTGACATGTAATACACACACAGTGCACCACAGGTATGTCTGGGATGTGACATGTAATACACACACACAGTGCACACAGGTATGTCTGGGATGTGACACGTGTAATACCACACATGCACACAGGTAACGTCTGGGATTGATACATGTCAATACACACACAGTGCACACAGGTATGTCTGGGATGTGACATGTAAATACAGACACACAGTGCACACAGGTATGTCTGGGATGTGACATTAATACAGACACACAGTGGCACCACGAGGTATGTTCGTGGGGAGTGTGACATGTAAACGACACACACAGTGCACACAGGTATGTCTGGGATGTGACATGTAATACAGACACCACGTGACACAGGTATGTCTGGGGATGTGACATGTAATACAGACACACAAGTGCACACAGGTATGTCCTGGGATGTGACCATGTAATACAGACACACAGTGCACAAGGTAAAGTTCGGGATGATGACATGTAATACCAGACAACAGTGCACACAGGTAATGTCCTTGGGATGTGACATGTAAACACCCAGAGCACACAGATCATGTCTGGGATGTGACATGTAATCACAGGACACCACAGTGCACACAGGTATGTCTGCGATGTGACATGTAATCACACACACAGTGCACACAGGAATGTCTGGGATGGTGACATGTAAATACAACACACAGTGCACACAGGTATGTCTGGGATGTGACATGTAATACAGACACACAGTGCACACAGGTATGTCTGGGATGTGACATGTAATACAGACCACAGTGCACACAGGTATGTCTGGGATGTGACATGTAATACAGACAACAGTGCACACAGGTTATGTCTGGGATGTGACATTAATACAACACCACAGTGCACACAGGTATGTCTGGGATGGTGACATGTAATACACCACAGTGCACACAGGTATGTCTGGATGTGACATGTATATACACACAGTGCACACAGTATGTCTGGGATGTGACATGTAATACACACACAGTGCACACAGGTATGTCTGGGATGTGACATGTAATACAACACACAGTGCACACAGGTATGTCTGGGATGTGACATTGTAATACAGACACACAGTGCACACAGGTATGTCTTGGGATGTACATGTAATAACACACACAGTGCACACAGGTATGTCTGGGATGTGACATGTAATACACACACAAGTGCACACAGGTATGTCTGGGATGTGACATGTAATACACACACACAGTGACACAGGTATGTCTGGGATGTGACATGTAATACACACACACAGTGCACACAGGTATGTCTGGGATGTGACATGTTAATACACACACAGTGCACACAGGTATGTCTGGGATGTGACATGTAATACACACACAACAGTGCACACAGTATTGTCTGGGATGTGACATGATAATACACACACAGTGCACACAGGTATGTCTGGTATGTGACATGTAATACAACACACATAGTGAACAACACAGTATATGTCTGGGATGTGACATGTAATACACACACACAGTGCACACAGGTATGTCTGGGATGTGACATGTAATACACACACACAGTGCACACAGGTATGTCTGGGATGTGACATGTAATACACACACAGTGCACACAGGTATGTCTGGGATGTGACATGTAATACACACACAGTGCACACAGGTATGTCTGGGATGTGACATGTAATACACACACAGTGCACACAGGTATGTCTGGGATGTGACATGTAATACAACACACAGTGCACACAGGTATGTCTGGGATGTGACATGTAATACAGACACACAGTGCCACACAGGTATGTCTGGGATGTGACATGTAATACAGACACACAGTGCACACAGGTATGTCTGGGATGTGACATGTAATACAGACACACAGTGCACACAGGTATGTCTGGGATGTGGACATGTAATACAGACACAGTGCACACAGGTATGTCTGGGATGTGACATGTAATACACACACAGTGCACACAGGTATGTCTGGGATGTGACATGTAATACAACACACAGTGCACACAGGTATGTCTGGGATGTGACATGTAATACAGACACACAGTGCACACAGGTATGTCTGGGATGTGACATGTAATACAGACACACAGTGCACACAGGTATGTCTGGGATGTGACATGTAATACACACACAGTGCACACAGGTATGTCTGGGATGTGACATGTAATACAGACACACAGTGCACAACAGGTATGTCTGGGATGTGACATGTAATACAGACACACAGTGCACACAGGTATGTCTGGGATGTGACATGTAATACAGACACAGTGCACACAGGTATGGTCTGGGAATGTGACATGTAATACACCAACACAGTGCACACAGGTATGTCTGGGATGTGACATGTAATACACACACAGTGCACACAGGTATGTCTTGGGATGTGACACTGTAATACACACCACAGTGGCACACAATATGATCTGGAGATGTGACATGTAATACACCACACAGTGCACACAGGTATGTCTGGGATGTGACATGTAATACAGACACACAATGCACAATAGGTATGTCTGGATGTGGACAATGTAATACACCACCAACCAGTGCCACACAGGTATGTCATGGGATGTTGACCTGTAATACACACACAGTGCACACAGATATGATCTGGGATGTGACATGTAATACATAAACACAGTTGCACACAGGTTATGTCTGGATGTGGACATTGCTAATACACACACAGTGCACACAGGTATGTCTGGAGATGGCATGTAATACACCACAAGTACGCACAGGTATGTCTGGGATGTGACATGTAATACAGACCACAGTGCACACAGGAATGTCTGGAATGTGACATGTAATACACCACACACAGTGCACACAGGTATGTCTGGGATGTGACATGTAATACACACACAGTGCACACAGGTATGTCTGGGATGTGACATGTAATACAACACACAGTGCACACAGGTATGTCTGGGATGTTGACATGTAATACACACACACAGTGCACACAGGTATGTCTGGGATGTGACATGTAATACAGACACACAGTGCACACAGGTATGTCTGGGATGTGACATGTAATACACACACAGTGCACCACAGGTATGTCTGGGTTGTGACATGTAATACACACACACAGTGCACATAGGTATGTCTGGGATGTTGGGACATGTAATACAGACACACAGTGCACACAGGTATGTCTGGGGATGTGACATGTAATACAGACACACAGTGCACACAGGTATGTCTGGGATGTGACATGTAATACAGACTCACAGTGCACACATGGTATGTCTGGATGTGACATGTAATACAGACACACAGTGCACACATGTATGTCTGGGGATGTGACATTAATACACACACAGTGCACACGGGTATGTCTGGGATGTGATATGTAATACACACACAGTGCACACAGGTATGTCTGGGATGTGACATGTAATACACACACACAGTGCACACAGGTATGTCTGGGATGTGACATGTAATACACACACACAGTGCACACAGGTAATGTCTGGGATGTGACATGTAATACACACACAGTGCACACAGGTATGTCTGCGATGTGACATGTAATACACACACAGAGTGCACACAGGTATGTCTGGGATGTGACATGTAATACACACACACAGTGCACACAGGTATGTCTGGGATGTGACATGTAATACACACACGCAGTGTACACAGGTATGTCTGGGATGTGACATGTAATACAGACACCACAGTGCACACAGGTATGTTCTGGGATGTGACATGTAATACACACACAGTGCACACAGGTATGTCTGGGATGTGATATGTAATACACACACAGTGCACACAGGTATGTCTGGGATGTGACATGTAATACACACACACAGTGCACACAGGTATGTCTGGAATGTGACATGTAATACACACACACAGTGCACACAGGTATGTCTGGGATGTGACATGTAATACACACACAGTGCACACAGGTATGTCTGGGATGTGACATGTAATACACACGCACAGTGCACACAGGTATGTCTGGGATGTGACATGTAATACACACACACAGTGCACACAGGTATGTCTGGGATGTGACATGTAATACACACACACAGTGCACACAGGTATGTCTGAGATGTGTCTGCAATCTTCTGTGGGGCAGCTCTCTTAGTTATATTGGTGAAAAACAAGTGAAAGACTCCCTTTAAATAACTGGGAACTGAGTTATTGCCAACCCCTATTGTTGCACCTAGGTGACATCTGTATGATAGAGCAAACACAGTACGTCCCACCTACTGCATAATTGTTTGACGTTGGGTAGTAAGGGGTTAAACTGCACTAGAAATTTGCCAATTTTCGTAAGCCTGTCTGCGATTTCGAGACATTTTAAAGTCACCAAAGAACCATCGGAACAGCTTCAGATGAAAACGTTGCTCTATTAATCTGAACTTTGCAGGACGTTCCAGCGCCTGAAGAGTTAATCGCTCCTGCTCGGTTTCCCTCAGAATGTAATTATTAGCTGTAAAGCGTCTTTTGTCTCCGTAGAGCGAGTAAAGCGGTGGAAGGGACAGCAGTCTATCGTTAGATTTTTTTTTTTTTTTGATGTGGTCGTTTGCATACAGCTGCCGAGAAGACAGTTACCTTTGAAAAGAACATTTGGCTGGTTTAATTTGATTAGGGAAAACCACCTCAATCATTTGTAGACTAAAAGCGTTCTCATTTTCACTTGGCAGAAGGAGTTGGGAATGTACTGTTTGCCGTGACATAACGCGTGGGGAGCACTAAGGGGGGACATAGCCGGGCACTTAAAGGCACAGTTCCTCTTTAAAAAAAAAATAACAAAATGAATGTTTCTGAAGAAGACGGTTTCCTGAAGTTGTCCACCTGTGGCGTTCACCCCACAGACGGTATGGAGATGCTTGGAGTTATGGGTTTGACAACTCCTTGCAAACCATGAGGCCGGGTTCACATTTACTGTAGATGCCTCCTGTAACAACCTTTGAAAAAAGTTCTTGTTTCTTTTTGATGATCTGAAGCCGACCACATACAATTTAAAGGGGTTATCTCACGAATAATGTAAAAAATGAAAATCAGACATCATATAGTACATGACAATCTCTTTCTAACAAAGCTAGAACCAGCCCTGTACCTCACAGGGATCCAGAGATCTCCTCATTCATTGCTCTGGTAGATTTATATCAAGCTGACAGCTCAGGGGGAGTGTCTGTTCTGCTGCAGCTCAGGAGGCGTGTCCATGCTCTCCCTATCACAGCTCAGGAGGCGTGTCCATGCCCTCCCTATCACAGCTCAGGAGGCATGTCCATGTTCTACCTATCACAGCTCAGGAGGCAGTTAAAAGTTGAAACTGAGCATGTGCGGCCTTCTCAGTTAATAAGTCAAAGAAATAAGAAATTAAGTGGTCCTATACAGATACATTTTATTGAATAACTCAGTAGCTGTACAAAATTTTAATTACATGCAATTACAAAAGTATTCAGCTCCAGGTGCTGTTTTGAAAACTGTAGAATATTTTTGGTGGGACAACCCCTTTAATATATCAGGACAACTTGACAATTGTGCTGCCACCTGGATGGTGCCCACTCTCAAACCGAAAGGGCCATCGCTGGAATTTTTTCTATTCCTTGAAAGTTTTCACACTAACCCCTTAAAATATCAGTCCTTACGCAACTGTAGATGTCTACTAGATGTAATGCAGCCAGAAACCTTGTGTTTAGCCTTTGGATTTCGGGTCATCCTTTTGCTATCCTCATGTTATGATGTTTGCCCGTACATTGATGATGTTTCTTGGAGGTCCACCCCTACCGTAGTGCTTTGCTTAGCATGCTGATTCCTTCCATAGCATGCAATTTTAAAGAGACATGAGAGAGGTAGAATCTGCAGCTGCATCCCCCTCCTCTCCTCTACTATGTACCAGTGTACTGCAGAGAGATGGTTGTGGTTTCACATTATTTACGGCGAACTTGCAAGCAGAGACGGGAACTAGAGACTTCTGAAGATAAGATGTCACCTGTTCCTAGTGAAGAAAAGGTGGCATCAAAGTTTTGTACCTGCTTTAGGATATACTATCAAGATCTGCAGCTGCATCCCCCTCCTCTCCTCACCTATTTACCATATTACTGCAGAGAGACTGTTTTGGGGAACTGTTGAGGTTTCGGATTATTTACAGAGAACATGCGAGCACAGATAGGGGAACTAGAAGCTGCTGAAGATACCACCTGTTTCTAATGAAGAAAAGGTGGCATCAAAGCTTTGCATTTGCATTAGGATGTACTATTAAGATCTCACCAGTGAGAGTCCCAGCAGTCATACCACCATGGATGAGGCCTTGATTTCATAACTAAGTGGCATGCCACCAATGAATGTCCACGACAAGGCAAGTGAGGTCACTTGGCATAGAGATGGGAGGAATGTGGCATAACCAAAACCATACAACATTTGGAGAAGTCACACAGATAAGATATGTACGTTGCCTCCTACAGATGAGTCCTACATCCAAAATAGCAGTGCATGTAAATGATGTCCCCCAGCCACCTTGCCAGATGAGCGCTCAGAAACAGAATCTTATATTATGGAGTACGAGCAGCTGTACCCGTCTTTTGTTTTTCCCTTATTTATCTATTCCTGGAGAATCCTTAAAGTGGTTATCCCACAAATAATGTAAAAAAGGAAAATCAGACATCATATAGTACAAGACAATCTCTTTCTAACAAAGCTAGGACCAGCCCTGTACCTCACATGGATCCAGAGATCTCCCCATTCATTGCTCTGTTAGATTTATATCAAGCTGACAGCTCAGGGGGAGTATCTTTTCTGCTGCAGCTCAGGAGGCGTGTCCATGCTCTCCCTATCACAGCTCAGGAGGCGTGTCCATGCTCTCCCTATGACAGCTCAGGAGGCGTGTCCATGCTCTCCCTATTACAGCTCAGGAGGCGTGTCCATGCTCTCCCTATCACAGCTCAGGAGGCGTGTCCATGCTCTCCCTATTACAGCTCAGGAGGCATGTCCATGCTCTCCCTATCACAGCTCAGGAGGCGTGTCCATGCTCTCCCTATTACAGCTCAGGAGGCATGTCCATGCTCTCCCTATCACAGCTCAGGAGGCGTGTCCATGCTCTCCCTATCACAGCTCAGGAGGCAGTTAAAAGTTAAAACTGAGCATGTGCGGCGAACAGGTCAAAGAAACAAGAAATTAAGTGGTGCTATGCAGATACAATTTATTGAGTAACTCAGTAGCTGTACAACATGTTTAATGACATGCAATTACTAAAGTATTCAGATCCAGGTGCTGGTTTGAAAACTGCAGAATATTTTTTGTGGGACAACCCCTTTAAGGAAAACCCTAGTACAAGTGGTAGCTTTGGAATCTGCCCACGGATGCTGCTATGTTCCCAGATGGGGTAGATAGGAGACTGTAGCCAAAGAAACGAGCAAAACTGCATAGGGAAAAGTTATAAACCATTGGGTCAAAATGTATCCGCAAATAAACCCCTGACGGCTCAGGTCACTCTGACACCTGCTGCTGCAGCAAACATGAGCTGCTCTTCAGGACGTGGCTCCTGAATTCTGTGAACCAGTATAAAGGTTATACAGTGTAATAGAAATGTGGCATAGAAAAGTTATGACCATTAAAGAGGACCTTTCACCACTCCTGACAGGTCTCTTTTAATAGCTTCATGCATTCCCCATGTAATAACAATTCTGGAGCATCTATTCTTATGTCTCTATGTTGTGCCATTCCTTTAGTATTTCTACTAGAAGTTATGAATGAATTACTAGCAGTCTGCAGTAAGGGTACAGTTGGGGAGGTAACAAGTTGGGGGGGTGTACCTGCACAGTCTGAAAATGGCAGCACGGATTGGATAGAGTGAGACTGTGCAGGGACACACCCCCAACTGGTTACCACCCCTCTGTACCCTTACTGCAGACTGCTAACAATTCATCCATAACTTCTAGTAGAAATAATAAGGGAATGGCACAACATACAGACATAAGAATAGATGCTCCAGAATTGTTATTACATGGGGGATGCATGAAGCTATTAAAACAGACATGTTAAGAGTGGTGAAAGGTCCTCTTTAAGTGAAAAGGTAGGTGCATCTTTAAAGGAATAGTCCAGGCAAAGGTCTGGGATAGTCCATCAGTGGAGAGATCCTGTTCATGTTCACATTACCGTGTATCTTTTTTTCACACATTTAATTTTTCAACAATGTGTTCCAAACTAAACCATCAAAAAGGGCAACATAATGTAATATGTAGGTTACCTGATCCTGGTTTCTCATTATATCATGCACCGGCTTCTCTAGGGTTGGAAAGAGATAGACAAGCTGATCCCGCCACAGGGTGAGAAGAGCAGCTGGACTTCCCAGTAGGAATAGGACTTTTCATAACCTCAGAAAAGTGCGGAAAAGGTCAATAAAAGCTGTCATTTATAGATTATTTGTCTAGGGTTGTCTGTTTTTTTACTGGGCCCCTTTGTCTGTGCCGAAAAACACAGATGGAAATTACTACAATCTGAATTAGGTCTTACAGAGTTAATATGTTTACACGGCTTGTATTTGTCTGTGGCAAATCTTATGCTACTTTCACAATTGTGCTTGTTGTTTTCCGGTATTGAGATCCGTTTCATCTGTTCAGGATGCATCAGGATTAGAGATGAGCGAGCATGCTCGAGTGCCATTTTTGCGTATTTGCGTACGCATTTTAAAATTCGTACGCTACTCATACGCATTTTTTAATCTATACGCAAATGCATACGAATAGCGTATGAATAGCGTACAAATTCAATTTGTACGCTATTCATACGCATTTGCGTATAGATTAAAATATGCGTATGATTAGCGTACGAATTTTAAAATGCGTATGCAAATACGCAAAAATGGCACTCCGAGCTTGCTCGCTCATCTCTAATCAGGATGTCTTCAGTTCTGGCAGCATTCCGTTTTGTGACCGGTCACAAAACCCCTGCAAGCTGCGGTTTTGCGTCCAGTCATAAAAATGGGGAAAAAAACGGTTCTGGTCCTGAAAACAATGTAAGTCAATGGTGATGGATCCATTTTGTTTGGAGCCTAAAAAACCGGATCCGTCACTCCTTGACTGTATTTAGTGACGGATCCGTTTCGATTTTACACAACCGCATTTTAAAGGAACGGATGCATCCTGAAGTGCAAAGTCCAAATGGATCCGTTTTTCCAGTATTGAGATTCTCTGCCGGATCTCAATATCGAAATTAACAACGCAAGTGTGTAAGTAGCCTTACATGTAACTCTGGCTGAAATCCAAGGCTGACGCTCAAATTTCTTCCATGGATATGCCGCAGACGTGCTAATTCACATGGGATAATTCGCAGTATTTTTTTGTGGAATCCTTGAGAAGATTGAACGTGCTCAAGTTTTGTGTTTTTTTTTACAGCAACACTAATAGAAACTTGCATAGATTTTTTTTCCTATTTCTCGGGGAAAATGTAGAGAATGGTTATAAACAGCGTCTCTTGCTCTGGAGGACCCGTCCTGTTCTGTAAGCCATTGCTTTGAATGGACACTGTGTAATGCTTGATTTCCCCTGTGGTGATGCTGCAGGGAATATGAACACTTACTGCCAGGTTCTATCTTGGGGTCCCAGGTAGGGTTGCCTCGGGTATCGATAATTCGATACTGAATCGATACTTTTATACCAGTATCAATTCGGTACCGGAATTTCCTATTTTGCGATACTAAAATAAAAAATTCTCTCACCTGTCCTGTGTCCCGGCTCCGTTCTGGGTCCGGTGCTGCACTGTCCTGACCGCGTACAGCATCAGGACGTAGTGCGCGCACTCTGACCTGACGCTGCATGCAGTCAGGTGACAGTGCAGTGCCGGGAAGAGAAGAAGAGGAGCGCCGGACCCGGAGCGGAGCCGCGGTGCAGGACAGGTAAGAGATTTTTTAATTTTATTTTGATGGGGGCACAGTGGGCTGATCTGAGGTTGATGGGGGCACAGTGGGCTGATGTTAGGTCTAATGGGGGCCACGGTGGGCTGATCTGAGGTCTGATGGGGGCACGGTGGCTGATCTGAGGTCTGATGGGGCACGGTAGGCTGATGTGAGGTCTGATGGGGGCACAGTGGGCTGATCTGAGTTGATGGGGGCACAGTGGGCTGATGTTAGGTCTAATGGGGGCACGGTGGGCTGATCTGAGGTCTGATGGGGGCACGGTGGGCTGATGTGAGGTCTGATGGGGGGCACAGTGGGCTGATCTGAGGTTGATGGGGGTGGGCTGAGGTCTGGGGGCAATGTGGGCTGATGAGGTCTGGGGGCACGGTGGGCTGATCTGAGGTCTGATGGGGGCACGGTGGCTGATCTGAGGTGATCTGAGGTCTGATGGGGGCACGGTGGGTTGATCTGAGGGTCTGATGGGGGCACAGTGGGCTGATGTTAGGTCTAATGGGGGCACGGTGGGCTGATCTGAGGTCTGATGGGGCACGGTGGGCTGATCTGAGGTTCTGATGGGGCACGGTGCTGATCTGAGGTCTGATGGGGCACATGGGGGGCTGGGCTGATGTGAGGTCTGAGGGGGCTGATGGGTCTGATGGGCTGAGCTGATCTGAGGTCTGATGGGGCACAGTGAGCTGATCTGAGTCTGATGGGGCACAGTGAGCTGATGGAGGTCTGATGGGGCACACAGATTTTTTGTGTTTTATTTTTTCGGCGTGGTATCGAGTATCGAATACTTTTTCTTGGTATCGAAATCGAATCAAAATGTTGGTATCGTGACAACTCTAGTCCCAGGAGGGAGTCCCTTTGAGATTGCTCTTGTCAAAGGAGCCTTCTAACAAGTGGGGATTGACCAAAGCAGAGAAACCCAGTCAATGGTGACAATTTTGGAGTTTTCTTCTGTGATAGTGGGAAACAGGAAGGTACAGCATGATGGCTCAGTGGTAACACACTGCTACTTTGCAGGACTGGTGTTCAGATCTGCATGGATGATTCATGGTCTCTTCAGGCTTAGGTAGGTGAGGTCCATGTATCTTAAAGGGTTTCACCGGGACTTAAAAATATGAAAACATTTAAATATTACTTCATTATAAATATATTACGTAATACCTTTCATTAGTTATAATGGCTCATTTTGTCCAGGGAGCAATGATTAGGAGAAATAAAATGGCCGCCACACTACTAGTACACAGAGAACCTGTCCTAATTACACAGGAGGACAAGTTAAAGAGCTGCGCCATCTTTCTCTCTTACTTGTCAGGGATTATGATCCTGAATACAGATGATAAGATCTTCAGATTAATCTCTGTAGGAATGGAGTTCATGAGGAGACATGAAGTACAGAGAGGAGGTGGGGATGTGGTAATGAGCAGCAGCTCTTGTATGCAGTCTCCATTACCACAGCCTGTCCTGTCCGTCCTCTCCTGTACTTCATGTCTCTTTATGAACTCCATTCCTACAGAGATTCAGCTGAAGATCTTATCATCTGTATTCAGGATCATAACCCCTGACAAGCAAAGCAGAGAGGAGGATGAGGCAGCTCTTTACCTCAGTGTTGTGAAGTAACTTGTGTAACTGTGTGATTAGAACAGGTTCTGTGCGTACTAATAGGACGGCGGCCATTTTATTTCTCCTAATGATTGCTCCTTAGACAAAACGAGCCATTATAAATAATGAAATGTATTTGGGAATATATTTATAATGTAGTAATATTTAAGTATTTTCATTTTTTTTAATTCCCGGAGAACCCCTTTAAACTTATCGAATTAGGCAGTTTCCAACCTTCTCTTTCATCTCCATGATGACGGCTAGCAGATGCTTGTTCTGCTTTTGAGGCAAGGACGTGGATTTAGAACCAGTTGTTCTCGACCATTGGCACATCTTGTTTCCCTTAGAGTTCATTTATTTAGTAGAACATGGTGGTTGTCTCTGGAGAAATCTTGTTTTTGTTCACATCACATCCTACACAGGCTTATCTAGGGTTAGAAACAGATAGACAAGCTGATCCCACCACAGGGTGAGAAGAGCAGCTACACTTTGCAACGTGAATAAGATTTTTCAAAACCTGAGAAAAATGCTGAAAAGGTAAATTCTGTAAATGCTGTAATCTATCCATTATTTTTAATGATGTCCCTAACTGAGCATTGTGGAACTGTACAAGGGCAAGAGTCAGAAGGTAGCGTTGTATGGCGAATGTTGTGAAAGTTGCACAACCCCTGGAAACTTTTTTCTTCCCAATCGAAAACATTAAAGTTTTCATATAACGACCTTAATGTGACTCTTAGGGCTCATGTACACGACCTTATGTATTTTGAGGTCCGCAAAAAAGGGATCCGCAAAAAATACGGATGACGTCCGTGTGCATTCTGTATTTTGTGGAACAGAACAGCTGGCCCCTAATAGAACAGTCCTATCCTTGTCCAAATTGCGGACAATAATAGGACATGTTCAGTTTTTTTGCGGAATGGAAATACAGACATACGGAAATGGAATGCACACGGAGTACCTTCCTTTTTTTTTTTGCGGACCCATTGAAATGAATGGTTCCGCATACGGTCCGCAAAAAAAAAAAGGAAACGGACACAGAAAGAAAATACGTTCGTGTGCTTGAGCCCTTAGTGTTTGGCAGCCGTTTCAAACTTATTGTCACGGTTACCACTTACCTCATAGTCCTCAAATTACGGATCCGCAAAATACAAATGTGGATGCTACGCTGACAGTATCCGTATTTTGCAGATCCGCAATTAATAGAACTCAAAATACATACAGTTGTGTGCATGAGGCCCTATAATGGGTTTGTATGCCATGATGTGAGCATTATCCTGTTGCATTTTCATTTCAGAGTGGCCTACACAATTGCAATTGATTTACGGTAATTAAAGGGGTCCTCCGCGAATTAAGAAAATACAAATACGTGAATATTACTTTATTATAAATATTTTCCCCCCAAATTCCTTTCATTAGTTATAATGGCTTGTTTTGTCTAGGGAGTAATCATCAGGAGAAACAAAATGGCCGCTGTCCTATTAGTACACACAGAACCTGTCCTAATCACACAGCAGAACAAGGTACTTCACAACAGCTAAAGAGCTGTCTCATCCTCCTCTCTGCTCTGCCCATCAGGGATTATGACCCTGAATACAGCTGATAAGATCTTCAGCTGAATCTCTGTAGGAATGGAGTTTATTAGGAGACATGAAGTACAGAGAGGACGGACAGGGCTATGTTTCTGTGGTGGAGACTGCATACAAGGACTGCTGCTTATTAGCCACATCTGCTCATGAGCTCCATTCCTACAGAGATTCAGCTGAAGATCTTATCATCTGTATTCAGGATCATAAACCCTGACAAGTATAGCAGAGAGAAGGATGAGGCAGATCTTTATCTCAGTGCTGTGAAGTAACTTGTCCTGCTGTGTGACCAGGACAGGTTTTGTGTGTACTAACAGGACGGCGGACATTTTGTTTCCCCTGATGATTGCTCCCCAGACAAAAGGAGCCATTATAACTAATGAAAGGTATTTGGGAATATATTTATAATGAAGTAATATTTAAGTATTTTCATTTTCTTAATTCCCGGAGAACCCCTTTAACTTAAGACTTAAAGGGTTATTCTCATTTTAGACAATGGGGGCATATCGCTAGGATATGCCCCCATTGTCTTATAGGTGCGGGTCCCACCGCTGGGACCCGCACCTATATCGAGAACGGAGCCCCCGAAGTGAATGAGGGCGCACTGCGCATGCGCAGCCCGCCCTCCATTTCATTTCTACGGGGCCACCGAAAATAGGCGAGCGCTGGCTCGGCTACTTCCGTCGGCTCCATAGAAATGAATGGGAGCGCACCGCGCATGCACGGCCCGGCTCCCATTCATTTCTATGAGCGGCGCGGGGAGCTGCGCCTGGTGGTGGCCGGACCCCCGGAAACCTGGGGTCCTCCAGGCGCAGCGCTCCCCGCTCCGTTCTGGCTATAGGTGCGGGTCCCAGCGGTGGGACCCGCACCTATAAGACAATGGGGGCATATCCTAGCGATATGCCCCCATTGTCTAAGATGAGAATACCCCTTTAAAGAAGAACTCCCACAAAAATTTTTATTCTCTGACCTGTTAGAAAGGTGCATGATATAATCTATAGTGAATGTCATCTTCTTATCAGAGAATGTAATTGTGAATAATAACCTCTCTTCTTATTGTAGCTGGGTCATGTGACCAACTCCCTGACCTCCAACTGACCCAGGACAGGAAGCCAGTCACTGCTCTATTCATTCCTATGAAACTGAAAGTGAGGCTCCCATAGGAATACATAGAGAATTAGACTTCCTGTCCACACATAAGTCTCTGTGTAAGTTGGTGGGTCTAATTCCTAGTCACATGACACAGATAAGAAACTTCAGTTTTATATAAGTCAAAAATACAGACGCTGGTAAGAAAATGACATTCACTACAGATTACATCATGCACATTTCTAGCAGGACATGGAATAAATTTTTTTTTGCGGGAGTTGTTCTTTAAAGGGATTGTCCACTTTCTGGTAACTATTGATCAATGGGTTTATGAGATGATTATATGGCACTTACTAATATAGTTGAAATTCTGCATCATTTTCTAGATTTTATCAGGTATACTCTCTTGTTTACAAAGTCTTTTATGCTGTCCACACAGAGGTCCTGTCCATAAAGTGGCTGCCGATGGAGGGTCATGTGACCAGGCAAATCACCTCCATGTGATGCCTCCTCCATTCAAATACTGTGAATCTGTCGCCTGTACTTGTTCTGTTGGGAGTTTTGTGCAGATACTGTGCGTTTGAATGGAAGAGACGTCACATGGAGGTGATTTGCCTGGTCACATGACCCTCCATCGGCAGCCATTTTATGGACAGGTCCTCTGTGGGGACAGAACAAAAGACTTTGTAAACAAGGAAGAATACCTTATAAAATGGTGCCGAATTTCAACAAAGACTATATTAGTAAGTGCCATATAATCATCTCACAAACACATAGGTCAACAGTAGCCAGAAAGTGGACAAGCCCTTTAATTAAATGGAAAATCCCATGTTCTAGCGCCTCTCAGTTCACCGTGAGTTAGTTTTCCACGACGGACGTGAATAATCCCAGAAACAGAAATGTTCTCATGTATCTGTTTACTTGTGGTACTGGGGCTTAACACTGGTTACATGCCTCCCCACACTCGTAACCGTCCTTTGATGTAGCACTGTGACTCTGACGTCGTAGGCAATGACTGATGAAGTTAATGGCGTGATTCACTTCAGTGTGTCTTTCCATGTAAGCAGTCCGTGCGGTTCAGATATTTTTTTTTCCAAACCTGATGATGCTACCTTAGCTCCAGACTTATATAGCCCCATTCTATCTGTGCTTGTGCTGCTCTACACGCAGGTTATGTGTCAAGCCATAAAACTAAATGGACCCTGATGGAACTCGAACTTGAAGAACCTTAGTTACGAAGACGGTTCCAAATTCAACACCATTTACGTTACGAATCATGGACCGTGAATGTATCGGGGGCCAACCAGAGAAGAAAGCTTCAAGTGAAGGTTCATCTTCGGACATGTTTCCATGAACTTTGATCATTACAGCAAAGTCATTGTGGCCTGTCCATATGCATTATGGGAAGCCGGTGGCCACCCATCGGTGGCTCATGACCATCTTCAGTTAGAAGATAATAATTGGATAAGCTCTACTTTAAAGGGTTTGTCCACTTTCTGGTAACTGTTGACCAAAGTGTTTATGAGATGATTATATGGCACCTACTAATATAGTCTTAGTTGAAATTCTGCACCATTTTCTAGATTTTATCAGGTATACTCCCTTGTTTACAAAGTCTTTTATGCTGTCCACACAGAGGTCCTGTCCATAAGATGGCCGCAGATGGAGGGTCATGTGACCAGGCAAATCACCTCCATGTGATGCCTCCTCCATTCAAATACTCTGAACCTGCCGTCTGTACTTGTTCTGTTGGGAGTTTAGTGCAGGTTCAGAGTATTTGAATGGAAGAGACGTCACATGGAGGTGAGTTGCCTGGTCACATGACCCTCCATCGGCAGCCATTTTATGGACAGGTCCTCTGTGGGTACAGCACAAAAGACTTTGTAAACAAGGAAGAATACCTTATAACATATAGAAAATGGTGCTGAATTTCAACACAGACTATATTAGTAAGAGCCATATAATCGTCTCACAAACACAAAGGTCAACAGTAGCCAGAAAGTGGACAACCCCTCAAATGCTGTCCCCAATGGGGCTCACAATCTAAGTTCCCTATCAGTATGTCTTTGGAGTGTGAAAGGAAACCAGAGAACCTTGAGGAAACCCATGCAGATGTTGTCCTTGGTTGGATTCAAACCTAGGACCCCAGCACTACAAGGCACCAGTTCTAACCACTGAGCCACCGTGATGCCTCTTCCAATTTGGCCCCAACATTGCCCTAGATGTTGCATAAGTAAACAGTGGTCCTTGTCCCCTTTGGGTGCTGGTTCCTTCTTTGTGACTATATGTTTGCAGAATGAAGACAGCTACATGATGTCCTCTTCGGTCTTAGGCTACTTTCACACTAACTGCATGGGTGTCCGTGCTGCCGCTAGTGCACGTGTGCGGCCGGAACCATGCTCCGGCCCCATTCATTATAATGCGGGCGGGCTGGAGTTCCGGCCACACCACGGCAAACATGTCGAGAGGCGGCCGGACTAAAACTACGACATTTCCACTGGATGGAAAATGGTCTGAGTATCATCTGACATGTCGTAGTTTTAGTCAGGCCGCCTCTCGGCATGTTTGCCGCGCTGCAGCCGGAACTGGGCCGAAGCGTGGTTCCGGCCGCACACGTGCACTAGCGGCAGCAGAGATCTGGCAGGCTGTTCACCTGCTGGACACCTTTGCCGCTAGTGTGAAAGTAGCCTTAGTTTGTAAAGATTCTCTCCACGGCCCACACTATACTCAATGCACAGCGCTACGATCATACAAAAAAATGTAGCAATGAAATACAAAAATTATTTTCATTATTTTGAATTTTATTAAATCCATTTTTCAGCCAGTGGATATTTCCAATTGTCCAAAACAGTTGACTCTTTACCAAGTCCATGAAGAATATCAATCCCATAGAGAAGTGGAATGGCGGCTTGACCCTTAGTAATGCTTTCTAATCGGTTTGCGGAAAATTTTATTTGGTAAAAAAAAAAAAAAAAGTATACAGTTTGGGTTACAGATTTAAGACATTTTGTGCTTCCAAACGCAATACCTGGATTACAGGCGCTATCCATCACTGTGTAAACTCCCATCGCCACCTGGAAAAAGAGGCAGCGATTTATGTGCATGGTCCATAACTGGGGGGGATCATATTTTTTTTTTCAGCGTGTCTCTAGTTTTGCCAGTGTACTAAATACCTGGCAAGAAAGGTGTTTTTCGAAATTTTAAAGTAAATGTAGGTCAACACAAAGGAATCATACAGCGGGGGAATATTTTCCAGTGTTTATACTGCACTGTTGAGACCTGCCTGGTTCCTCAGTATTTGCATGTGTTAGGTTATAGGCCGTTCCTCTGCATTCCATGTGTCGATTATATAAATATATTTAACGCAGGTTACTAACGGACATACCAGTAAACGGTCACCGGCAGAAGAAAATTTTTTTGATCAAACAACTTTCATTCATGTCCTATAGATGGTCAGTTGTGACCCTTGAAATGAATTGTAGGCAGAAACGATGGGGCTGCTAGTTGCTCTCATGACTTTTTGGAGAATCTTGACCAACCATAGATGCATTACATAGGGGTTGTCCAGGTAAAAAAAATAATAATTTTTTTTTATATACTCTAATGGGAGATTTTTTAATTAAAGTGTAACTGTCATTCTTTTTTTTTATTTTTGTAATGTGTAGGGGCAGTGATATTGATTATTTTTGTAATATATTTTAATTACTGAAATTGTACATTTCTATTAGAAAAATAGCTGTAAAGTGACCCATTTTGAGCCTTAGCAACGCTACTCTGTCTTCTGTTTACATAACAGTGGAGACTTGCTCAATACTGACTGTGTTATGTAAACAGAAGACAGAGGAGCGTTGCTAAGGCTCAAAATGGGCCACTTTACAGCTATTTTTCTAATAGAAATGTACAATTTCAGTAATTAAAATATATTACAAAAATGGTCAGTATCACTGCCCCTACACATTACACAAATAAAAAAAGAATGACAGTTACACTTTAAAGAGTTTGCCCCATGAAAAAATGTTCTACAGTCTTCTGAATACTTTTGTAATTGCATCTAATTAAAACTGTAATATAACCACTGAGTTAATCAAGAAAATGTGTCTGTATAGTGCCACCTGCTGTTTCTTAATTTTTTTTTTTACTGTCCACCTCGCTAAGGTGGACGCACATGCTCAGTTCTATCTTTCAACTGCCTCCTGTGCTGTGAGAGAAAGAGAACAGCAGCAGAAAGGACATGACTTGATATAAATCTAGCAGACCAATTGTAGCAATGAATGGGGAGATCTCTGGATCATGTGAGGTACAGGGCTGACTCTAGCTTTGTTAGAAAGAGATTGTCATGTACTATGTGATGTCTGATTTTCATTTTTTACATTAATCAAGGGATATCCCCTTTAATCGAGAGGGAGTCCTCTGTTAACAATCCAGATATCTTGGCCAAAATGGAGAGCAGTTATAAAGAGTGTCTCTCACTGTGGAGGACCCGTCCTGTCCTGCATTACACAGACAAGCCGTTGATTTGAATGGACACCGTGTAATGCTTGATTTCCCCTGTGGTGGCGCTGCAGGGAAATTGAACACTTACTGTCAAGTTCTACTATAATTAAAGAGTAACCACATTTTTAAAAAAAATTTTGATATGTAATAAAGACATATCAGAAGTGTTCATTGGCGGGGGTCCTAGCTCTGAGACCCCCACCAATTGCTAGAACGAGGGGTTAGTAACGCTTAGCTGAACACAGCTTCCCCCTCGCTGCTAAACACGAGACTGTGGACGAGCTCCTAGACTTTCTATTGAAACCATCAACAGTCTTGCGTTCAGCTGAGAGCTTCTGACCCCTTGGTCTAGCGATCGGTGGGGGTCACAGAGCTGGGACCCTCACCAATCAACACTTCTGATATGTACCTATGACACATTGAAAAAAAGGGTACTTACTCTTAAAGGCTAGTCACCTGAGGTCCCTAGAAGGAGACCCTTTGAGATCACTCCTTGTCAAGAGAACCTTCTAACAAGTTGGCGATTGACCAAAGCAGAGAAACCCAGTCAATGGAGACAGTTTTGGCGTTTTCTTGTGTGATTGTGGGAAACCGAAAAGAAAAGAAACTGGTGTCCTGGGTTCAGACCCAGACGAGGGTTAACATCTGCAAGGACGATTCATGAACTTTTCAGGCTTAGGTAGGTGAGGTCCATGTAAAGTGGAGCGAATTAGGCTGTTTCCAACGTCCTCATTCATCTCGATGATGAAGGCTAGATTGTTCTGCTTTTGAGGCAAGAAGGTAAATTTAGAATCAGATTTTTTTCAAAAATTGGGATGTTTTGTTTCTCTTAGAGTTCACTTATTTAGTAAAAACTGGTGGTTGTTTTTGCTGTGAAATCTTGGTTGGTCAGCTCCTGTGCCGTATGGTTTCCTGGTCAGCCGGACCTCCTTCTTTCTCAATTAAGTCCGTGGTAGAAGATGTGGTCTAGGAAGTACACGTTACCTATGGATAGGAAAGTTGTGGTTTCAAAAGTGGAGCTTTCCTTGAAGAAAGCCAACTTGTGACCTGTGGAGGATTTGAGGGTTTGGAAACAAGACGCAGTCCAATAGAAGAGGGTTTATAATGGACAGAACAGAGACGGGTTGTGGTAGACTGGCGTTCAGAATGACAATATTTAATAAAATACCTTTTTGCCTCTTTTTTTCCGGGGCCGTTGCCTCATAGTTCACTACTACCACTACTTTGTATGAGATTTGTAAAATGAAATAAAGTTATTGAATATTTTTGCTCTTTTTTTTTTGCACAGGTTATTTGATGTATGTACCGTTTCACGGACGGACAGGGAGACAAAGCTTACACTGGTTTTTGAACACGTCGACCAAGATTTGACGACTTATTTGGATAAAGTGCCGGAGCCTGGAGTTCCCAACGAAACGATAAAGGTGTGTATGACCGGGTTGTATAATATGAGAGTCTTGTTTCAAGTAGACCACTCTGGTGAACTCATTGGGGCCCATTTGGGCATGATCCTGTCCCAGGGGTGCACCACCAATGAGGCCAGGTGAGGCGATCGCCTCAGGCAGCACCAGGTAGAGGGGGGGCAGCGGAAGGGCAATGAACGCTTTCATCATGGCAAAGGGGTTAGGTTACAAAATTGTCATTGCGGACGGTGCCTTTCAGTGCCTCAGGTAGCAGAAAGGCTAGGTGCACCTCTGTCCGGTCCCCACTAAATGTTACTGCTATACAATACATAGACCCGGCTAAGCAAACCCATAATAAAGGGGTATCTGTTATTAGGCACCTCCATCAATCGGCTGAAAGTGAGAGCAGCTGCAAAGAGTGTCTCTTGCTCTGGAGGACACATCTCATATGTGTGTTTCATGGACAGCCCATTGATTTTAGTAGGCACCATGTAATGCATTATTCCCCCAGTGGTGGCGCTGCAGAGGAATCTATCAGTTGCTGCCAGTTTTCCCTGCAGATTACTGCAGACCAATCGCTGCCCCAGGAGCAGCATTCAGTGAAATCAGTAATTTTTAAGGATCCTTCTGAGAAGGATCAACCCTTTCGGGCTCATGCAAGCGACCGTATATATTTTGCGGTCCGCAAAAAATACAGATGACGTCCATGTGCATTCCGTATTTTGCGGAACGGAACAGCTGGCCCCTAATAGAACAGTCCTATCCTTGTCCGTGATGCAGACAATAATAGGACATGTTGTATTTTTTTGCGGAAAGGAAATACGGAAACGGAATGCACACTGAGTAACTTCCGTTTGTTTTGAAGACCCATTGAAATGAACGGTCCACAAAAAAACAGAACGGACAGGGAAAGAAAATACGTTCGTGTGCATGAGCCCTTAAAGGGGTTATCCCATGAGTAATATAAAAAATGAAAATCAGACACCATATAGTACATGACAATCTCTTTCTAGAACCAGACCTGTACCTCACATGGATCCAGAGATCTCCCTATTCATTGCTCTGCTAGATTTATATCACAGCTGACAGCTCAAGGGGAGTGTCTTTTCTGCTGCAGCTAAGGGGGCGTGTCCATTCTCTCCCTATCATAGCTCAGGAGGCGTGTCCATGCTCTCCCTATCACAGCTCAGGAGGCAGTTGAAGTATGAAACTGAGCATGTGCGGCCTTCTCAGAGAGCAGGACAAAGAAATAAGAAAAAAACAAACAGCAGGTGGCGCTACACAGATACATTGTATTGAATAACTCAGTGGCTATACTAAATATATAATTACATGCAATTACAAAAGTATTCAGATCCAGGTGCTGGTTTGAAAAATGCAGGAATAGTTTTCGTGGGACAACCCCTTTAAGACATTTTGTGTCTGGGTAAAGAAAATAGCAGTTGCATACTAGCAGGCATGTCATGTTACTTACCAGCACACACCCACACAGTGCTCGAGACGCTTGGTATCTCAGCAATGGGGGCAAGCTTGCTAAAAATGGGTTTAGAAGTCACTTTTCTTTGCCAGAAAAAATACTCACGGTATTAAATAAAACATTTTTCTTGCTGGGATCTAAATATCCTGCCACATCAAGAGGGTCCCATGGGCATGAAGTGGACGCGTATTGTAGCATTAAGCTTGCCTTTTATATACATAATTAGTGAGTTTTGCTGTGCCAGCCATTTGTAAAATGTCAGATGTAATCATCGTACTGCCAATGATCACTGGTTTTTCACTGCTACCACACTCCTGTATAGGTTTGTACATAGAATTACTTGGGCACTATACCTCCATACAGTACTACAGTGCCACTATACCTCCATACAGTACTACAGTGCCACTATACCTCCATACAGTACTACAGTGCCACTATACCTCCATACAGTACTGCAGAGCCACTATACCTCCATACAGTACTACAGGGCCACTCTACCTCCATACAGTACTACAGCGCCACTATACCTCTATACAGTACTACAGGGCCACTATACCTCCATACAGTACTACAGAGCCACTCTACCTCTATACAGTACTACAGCGCCACTATACCTCCATACAGTACTACAGAGCCACTATACCTCCATACAGTACTACAGCGCCACTATACCTCCAAACAGTACTACAGTGCTACTATACCTCCATACAGTACTACAGCGCCACTATACCTCCATACAGTACTACAGGGCTACTCTACCTCCATACAGTACTACAGCGCCACTATACCTCCATACAATACTACAGTGCTACTATACCTCCATACAGTACTACAGCGCCACTATACCTCCATACAGTACTACAGAGCCACTATACCTCCATACAGTACTACAGAGCCACTATACCTCCATACAATACTACAGGGCCACTCTAACTCCATACAGTACTACAGGGCCACTCTACCTCTATACAGTACTACAGCGCCACTATACCTCCATACAGTACTGCAGAGCCACTATACCTCCATACAGTACTACAGGGCCACTCTACCTCCATACAGTACTACAGCGCCACTATACTCCATACAGTACTACAGTGCACTCCATAACTCCATCATACCAGTACTACAGGGCCACTCTACCTCCATACAGTACTACAGCGCCACTATACTCATACAGTACTACCAGTGCCCACTATACCTCCATACAGTACTGCAGAGCCACTATACCTCCATACAGTACTACAGTGCCACTATACCTCCATACAGTACTACAGGGCCACTATACCTCTATACAGTACTACAGGGCCACTCTACCTCCATACAGTACTACAGAGCCACTATACCTCCATACAGTACTACAGCACCACTATACCTCTACACAGTACTACAAGGGCCACTCTACCTCCATACAGTACTACAGCGCCAGTATACCTTCCATACAGTACTACAGAGCCACTCTACCTCCATACAGTACTACAGAGCCACTATACCTCCATACAGTACTACAGCGCCACTATACCTCTACACAGTACTACAGCGCCACTATACCTCCATACAGTACTACAGCGCCACTATACCTCCATACAGTACTACAGAGCCACTATACCTCCATACAGTACTACAGTGGCTACTATACCTCCATACCAGTACTACAGAGCACTCTACCTCCATACAGTACTACAGAGCCACTATACCTCCATACCGTACTACAGAGCCACTATACTCCATACAGTACTACAGGGCCACTATACCTCCATAACAGTACTACAGAGCCACTCTACTCCATACAGTACTACAGAGCCACTCTACATCCATACAGTACTACAGAGCCACTCTACCTCCATACAGTACTACAGAGCCACTATAACTCTATACAGTACTACAGCACCACTATACCTCCATACAGTACTACAGCGCCACTATACCTCCATACAGTACTGCAGAGCCACTATACCTCCATACAGTACTACAGTGCCACTATACCTCCATACAGTACTGCAGAGCCCACTATACCTCCATACAGTACTACAGGGCCACTATACCTCTATACAGTACTACAGGGGCCACTCTACCTCCATACAGTACTACAGAGCCACTATACCTCCATACAGTACTACAGCACCACTATACCTCTACACAGTACTACAGGCCACTCTACCTCCATACAGTACTACAGCGCCAGTATACCTCCATACAGTACTACAGAGCCACTCTACCTCCATACAGTACTACAGAGCCACTATACCTCCATACAGTACTACAGCGCCACTATACCTCTACACAGTACTACAGCGCCACTATACCTCCATACAGTACTACAGCGCCACTATACCTCCATACAGTACTACAGGGCCACTATACCTCTATACAGTACTACAGGGCCACTCTACCTCCATACAGTACTACAGAGCCACTATACCTCCATACAGTACTACAGTGCCACTATACCTCTATACAGTACTACAGTGCCACTATACCTCTATACAGTACTACAGAGCCACTATACCTCCATACAGTACTACAGAGCCACTATACCTCTATACAGTACTACAGCACCATTATACCTCCATACAGTACTACATAGCCACTATACCTCCATACAGTACTACATAGCCACTATACCTCCATACAGTACTACAGCGCCACTATACCTCCATACAGTACTACAGTGCCACTATACCTCCATACAGTACTACAGAGCCACTATACCTCCATACAGTACTACAGTGCCACTATACCTCCATACAGTACTACAGTGCCACTATACCTCCATACAGTACTACAGCACCACTATTCCTCCATACAGTACTACAGAGCCACTATACCTCTATACAGTACTACAGAGCCACTATTACCCTCCATACAGTACTACAGAGCCACTATACCTCCATACAGTACTACAGAGCCACTATACCTCCATACAGTACTACAGTGCTACTATACCTCCATACAGTACTACAGAGCCACTCTACCTCCATACAGTACTACAGAGCCACTATACCTCCATACAGTACTACAGAGCCACTATACCTCCATACAGTACTACAGGGCCACTATACCTCCATACAGTACTACAGAGCCACTCTACCTCCATACAGTACTACAGAGCCACTCTACATCCATACAGTACTACAGAGCCACTCTACCTCCATACAGTACTACAGAGCCACTATAACTCTATACAGTACTACAGCACCACTATACCTCCATACAGTACTACAGAGCCACTATACCTCCATACAGTACTACAGAGCCACTATACCTCCATACAGTACTACAGCGCCACTCTACCTCCATACAGTACTACAGAGCCACTCTACATCCATACAGTACTACAGCACCACTATACCTCCATACAGTACTACAGAGCTACTATTACTAGTATTGCTGCTACTACTGTACTACAGCTACTGCTACCGTACTACTAATAATACCTCTACTGCTGCTACTACTACTGCAACTACTATTGTTACTAAAACGACTCTCATGTGGCTACTACTACTATTGCTACTAACACCATGACTATTGCTACTACTACTACTACTGTTGCTACTACTACTACTACTAATATGCTACGGCTACTGGGCTACTGCTACTACTAATAATACCACTACTGCTACTATTACTACTGCTGTAACCACTACTATTACTGCTGCTATTACTACTACTGCTATTGCTGCTACTATTACTAATACTTCTACTGCTACTAATACTATTACCACTACTGCTACTACTACTATTACTGCTGCTATTACTACTGCCACTATTACTACTATTGCTGCTGCTACTACTATTACTAATACTTCTACTGCTACTACTACTAGTACTCTGCTACAGCTACTACTACTATTACTCCTATTGTTGCTGCTACTACTACTCCTATTACTACTACTAATACTATTACTACTACTGCTGCTGCTACTACTACTGCTACCACTACTGCAATTACAATTACTACTAATACCACTACTGCTGCTGCTACTACTACTACTACTACAGTACTGCAACTACTACTACATCTCTAACCCGACCATCCATGAGTGCACTACATTAAGCAGGTACAGGAGGAGCAGTAGTATCTTTTCTGTGGTGAGCTCTCAGTTTTGTAAACTCTTATTTCAAAGCGCCCATAGGCAGATCTTCTTAATAAGACAGTTCCTGGCGATAAGGACCACGTGGTCCCTGTAATTGTGCCCTGTAGGATGGCCACTTCTTGTGTGACAGCTGTGCATTTTACTACTTTCTGAGGTCCAGTTACATATGGTCATATGATATCCTTAGGAATTATACCGCCGCCATTAGTCGTCAGAATGGGAAAAGTCTGCTCTCTGTTTTTTTTTTTTTAAATCCAAAGCCTTAGTCTCATCAATTTACGTCTCTCATTACAACTGTCTATAAAAGGGTGAGAACCAGGGGCGTAGCTAAAGGCTCATGGGCCCTGGTGCAAGAGTTTAGCTTGGGCCCCCCTTCCCTCAGTGGTCTGTGTGTCTTCTTATGCGACACAAGGGTCTTTGGGCCCCCTCAGGCTCCTGGGCCCGGTAGCGACTGCTACCTCTGCACTCCCTATAGCTACGGCCCTGGTGAGAACTGTATGGGACGTGTGTGAAAAGTTTGGTTTTTTGCATTTTTTATTTTTTTTTCTCGAGAGACAATTTTGTTCCATTTAGTTTTGTCCTTTTTTGTTGTTTTAGGCTAGTTTTAGACACTACAGCATTTGGAGTACGTCCTCATGGGACAGGCTTCAGATTTTCTGATCGGAGTTACAGGCAGACAACCTGCAGAATGTTACAGTACCAGGCAAAGTATAAAATTATGTAAAAAATCCACATGGAAATTGTCATTCTGTGCAGATTTTAAATCCATAGGGAGTCAATTTATTTTGCAGATTTTTACCCTCAGATATGCAGTTTGCAACCTTTTCCTAGTTTAGCATGTGGTTGTTTTGCTCCTAGTAATACGTGCTTTATGTAAGGTTGGTGTTTCCAGGATGCTGCTGTCTGCACTAGCTCTCAGGTATTAGGAAACCTTTATTCCTGTACTGGTCCTCTACTCCAGCTCATGTAGGATCTCATCTCGCTTGTGCTGACAGACACTTATACTGAGTGTGTCATCTCCCCTCCTCCTGCAGAGTCTGCCATTGGTGCTTTGCTTTCTCTGTAGACCTATACCCAGTTTATGTAATTCTCCCCCTGTAGACTGCCTTGGGTGTGTGTTTTCCTCCTTTGTACAGCCTTCGTAACTGCCCTTCTTCAGTGATTTACCCTCTTTCCAAACTCTGCCATGGACAATATACTCCCGCCTCCCTGCTGCAATCTCTAACACTGAGAGAAGGGAGGGGGAGAGCAGAAAAGGGAGTAAATAGCTATGACAGGTTTATGCTAGATTCATCAGCACCAGCAGTTAGGTGAAGGTCTTACACACACTCTGCAGAAGCAAAATGGTAGGAAATTTGCCTTGAAGACTATTTAGAAAGTTGCTTAATTTTGCATATACTTTTACTATTTATAACCTTTCCTCAGAATAGGTCATCAGTATCAGATTGGTGGGGGACCGACACCCGGCACCCCCGCTGATCAGCTGTATGAGGGGACAGCGCATGCAGTGTGCACGTTCCGTCTCCCGTCTCTCTTCCTGTACATTGCTGCTGTCTATAACAAACACCATACAGCTGATCGTCGGGGGTGCCAGGTGTCGGACCCCCGCCGATCTGATATTGATGACCTATCCTGAGGAGTCATTTTTGTATGATTGCATTTAACTTATTTTTGGCTAAAAATCATATTTTCAATTGGTCTTTATTAAAAATATTGAGCTGTTCAGTCACAAAGGGTTAACTGTTTGTCTAGCTGGGTGACTGGTACTTTCACTTTGTGCCTTCTAATTACCCTTATCTGTAAACTACTGAGAGGTCATAAACACTTATTTAACAACTTCCAGTCTGCCCATTGACTATAAACGTCCTGGTAGTGGATCTCTATCTCTGAATGGACGTTTTAAAACGTCCTTGAGCTTTGCCCCCTGTGTGCAGCACCTGTGCATAGAAGCTCCATGACTCAGCTGCCTCCTGACAGCCAAGAACATGGAGCTGTAACCTGAGACCTTTTTTCCTGGTCTCCAGGCTTTTGATCACTCTGACAAGCTGTCAAAGCCATCACAAATGCTTGTACTATCTCCCTCTCATTACTGCCGGTCACAGAGCAGTTTACAACCACATATGGGGTGTTTCTGCAAACTTCAGAATCAGGAAAATAAATATTCAGGTTTGATTTGCTGTTTACCCTTGGTATCTTATAGGTAAAATTAATTAAAAATTGAAAATCTGCAAAAAAATATATTTATTTTTAAATTTCACCTTCTTTCTGTTTTAATTCTTGTGGGAATTATTATAATTATAATTAAAATGAATTATTATAATCAAAATAAGTATAATGCAATAATTTTTTAAAAAATTGTCCCTAAAGGGTTAACAAACTTTGTAAAATCAGTTTTGATTACATTGGGGGCTGTAGTTTCTAAAATATGTTCATTTATGGGAGGTTTCTATTATTTAAAGGGTTATTCTCATTTTAGACAATGGGGGCATATCGCTAGGATATGCCCCCGTTGTCTTATAGGTGCAGGTCCCAGAGTCACAGCTTCAGCCATTCTCCAGAGGGAAAAAAAATAATATTTCATCTTATGACTATGAAAAAATGGACAACCACGTTGGGATTTTCTTTCATGGCCACCAGGTTGTTTGCAAATTTTCTCCTCCTAGGAAACAGTTGGTGACAGGGGCGTAGCTATAGGGGAAGCAGGGGAAGCAGCTGCTTTGGGGCCCAGACCCACAAGGGGCCCCCTCAGGAGGGAGACTAATTGATTTTATTGTCAGGGCCCCCTCAACAGTATTATACAATGACATTATATACAGGGACACTATAGAAAGCGGATGGAGCGGCTGTCGGGCCTTGTCTGGGAGAGCTCAATCTTGACTAGTCACAAGAGTGAGGGTTGCATGTGAGTTGTGGGTTGCGAAGAAGTTTCTGGGGGGGCCCCGTTCAAAAATTTGCTGTGGGGCCCAGTTAGTTGTAGTTACGCCACTGGTTGGTGAGGCACCATACTGGTTTAACTGCGTTTTCTTTTTAATGGGTCCATATATATTTTAAGTGCACAGGTTATAAAAAAATAATGCAAAACTCACTTCAATAACCCAACTTATACAAGCATATAAAAAAGACACAGCTGTCAAACAAAAAACTAAACAAAGAAAAAATTCCCCTGTTTTGCATGATTTAACCATGACCTGGATTAGGTTGCAGTTCATCCAAAATGATATAGGAAATGATTGATCACCCACTGAGGCCGTCCAGCTAGAAGTGGTTCTTTTCCTCCTCCTCGGACAGGATCGTTAGTATTCTTATCAGACGCCCGCTTTGGTCATGTTTCCTCATATGATAGCCTCCATTACAAGTTTTTAATGTCAGATTTCCGGAATTGGGACTGCAGCCAATTCTGGTCGCTGCCCTCAGAATACCCCAGTAAACAATGTTTGGCATTATATATCGAGAGGGTGACGTTTTCATTACAGCTCAATGAAAGACGATGTAGATTCCAGGGCAGTGTGAGATTGTGCGCGTTCACCAGGGTGAGGACACGGCCGTGGACCTATATGTGGGTAGGGGGCTACTGTTGTGGGATATTTTTGACAATGACAGTGATACAAGCAGTTTTTCCCGTGTGTTCACACGTCTACTCTTCTACTACTGCAGTTTTTATCCCTGTCCAAAGGGACAAGGCACAGGTCATGACCCACTGATAACTCTACATAACAAAAGGTACCGTAATTCCCAACTTACACATGCAACAGGGACGTAAATATGCAAACCACAAATGTTCAGGTTTGCACATTTCCATTTATCCGTTGTGTGGTGAAAGAGTGGCCTACCTTTTTTCCGCTGTACTGAAACCCCACAGTCTAGGTTTCTTCTACATTGGATCCTGTGGCATACGTCGCGACTTTACACTCGGTGAATGGGCTGTGAGAAGGGCCGTTATAAAGACTTACAGAGCTGTAGAACTGTTATGTATGGGGTTACCCCGTCCTTGTGTTGATTACCAGCAGGGCTGTGGAGCAGGAGTCAGAGTCGTAGAGTTGGAGTCGAAGCTAGTTTTGGGTGCGTCGGAGTCAGTAGAAATGTACAAACTCTGACTTCAGCTTAAAAAATATTATCTCTTTTTAATATTGTGTAATTCATTTATTAACGTTCATATAAATTTACAATGGTTGAGAAATGTTAACCATAAATATATTTTATGTTCTATCAATCTAAGGCCCTTATTTGTCAAAAACAGTTATAAGCAGGGTGTTCTAGTGTTGATACAAAATCATTTGTTCTCTCTTGTCCTTATACTAGTAATGAGCACGGTGTTCTAGTGGTGATAGATAATCAGTTCTCACCTCTCCTGTGTTCTCTCCTGTCCTTATACTATATACAGTGATAAGCAGGGTGTTCTAGTGGTTATAGATAATCAGTTCTCACCTCTCCTGTGTTCTCTCCTGTCCTTATACTATATACAGTGATAAGCAGGGTGTTGTAGTGATGATAGATAATCAGTTCTCACCTCTCCTGTGTTCTCTCCTGTCCTTATACTAGTAATGAGCAGGGTGTTCTAGTAGTGATAGATAATCAGTTCTCACCTCTCCTGTGTTCTCCCCTGTCCCTTATACTATACACAGTTATAAGCAGGGTGTTCTAGTGGTGATAGATAATCAGTTCTCCCCTCTCCTATGTTCTCCCATGTCCTTATACTAGTAATGAGAAGGGTGTTCTAGTGGTGATAGATAATCAGTTCTCACTCTCCTGTGTTCTCTCCTGTCCTTATACTATACACAGTTATAAGCAGGGTGTTCTAGTGGTGAGAGATAATCAGTTCTCACCTCTCCTGTGTTCTCCCCTGTCCCTTATACTAGTAATAAGCAGGGTGTTCTAGTTGTGATAGATAATCAGTTCTCACCTCTCCTGTGTTCTCTCCTGTCCTTATACTATACACAGTGATAAGCAGGGTGTTGTAGTGATGATAGATAATTAGTTGACACCTCTCCTTTGTTCTCACTTGTCCTTATACTGTACACAGTTATAAGCAGGATGTTCTAGTGATGATAGATAATCAGTTCTCACCTCTCCTTATACTAGTAATGAGCAGGGTGTTCTAGTGGTGATAATTAGTTGACACATCTCCTTTGTTCTCTCCTGTCCTTGGACTATATATGGTGATACGTAGGGTGTTGTAGTTGTGATAGACAATCAGTTTTCATCTCTCCTGTGTTCTCACTTGTCCTTATACTGTACACAATTATAAGCAGGGTGTTCTAGTGATAATAATCAACAAAAGAAAAGGGCTCACACTGGAGTGGAGAGGGCTGGTGCTATACCTCCTGGGTCACCCTTCACCAGTGAAAAAATAAATAAATACACGTGATTAGGTATGCACTCTAGGCTTGGGACTGTGTAGACTCAACAGAATAAGGAAGTTGCACATTCAGTCTAACCCACATTCCTAAGGAGTTGGCATGTTTTGTGGAGATTTGCAGATGTGTATTTAGTAGTTTTTAGAGGAATTCTCTATGCACCTTGATTATACTATATACATCGCGATTATGTATTAGATTACATGAGGACCAGTAGAGTGCGAAATGTCTGACACCTCATGACCAGCGAGATATTTATGAGGGTCATGATATATGCACAATATATGCTCTCATTATAGGTCTTTTCTTGGTCTGCTGCTGTTTTATACTATATTGTTGATATATTTTTATCTATGTTTGTTTTTATATTTTATTTTCTATTTTATTTTCTCTTGTGTCTTTAATAAATATTGTGTCTTCTACAAGCCTAGAGTGCATACCTAATCACGTGTATTTAGTGATAATAATCAGTTGTCACCTCTCCTGTGGTCGCTTCTGTCCTTATACTATAATCAGTGATAAGCAGGGTGTTCTAGTGGTGATAGATAATCAGTCCTCTCCTGTCACGTATACTATAGTCAGTGATAAGCAGGGTGTTCTAGTGGTGATAGATAATCAGTCCTCTCCTGTCACGTATACTATAGTCAGTGATAAGCAGGGTGTTCTAGTGGTGATAGATAATCAGTCCTCTCCTTTCCTGTGTTCTCTCCTGTCTTTATGCTATAATCAGTGATAAGCAGGGTGTTTCAGTGATGATAGATAATCAGTTCTCACCTTTTCTGTGTTCTCCCCTGTCCATTATACTGGTAATAAGTAGGATGTTCTAGTGGTGATAGATAATCAGTTGTCACCTTTCCTGTGTTCTCCCCTGTCCCTTATACTGGTAATAAATAGGGTGTTCTAGTGGTGATAGATAATCAGTTTTCACCTCTCCTGTGTTCTCTCCTGTCCATTATACTATAAACAGTGATAAGCAGGGTGTTATAATGGTGATAGATAATCAGTTCTCACCTCTCCTGTGTTCTCATCTGCCATTATACTATAAAACGGGATAAGCAGGGTGTTCTAATGGTGATATATAATAAGTTCTCACCACTCCTGTGTTCTCTCCTGTCCTTTATTCTATAATCATTGATGAGCAGGGTGTTCTAGTGGTGATAGATGATCAGTTTTCACCTCTCCTGTCCAATTTACTATAAATAGTGATAAGCAGGGTGTTATAATGGTGATAGATAATCAGTTCTCACCTCTCCTGTGTTCGCTCCGGTCCATTATACTATACACAGTGATAAGCAGGGTGTTCTAATGGTGAAAGATGATCAGTTTTCACCTCTCCTGTGTTCTCTCCTGTCCAATGTACTATAAATAGTGATAAGCAGGGTGTTATAATGGTGATAGATAATCAGTTCTCACCTCTCCTGTGTTCTCACCTGCCCTTATACTATAAAACGGGATAAGCAGGATGTTCTAATGGTGATATATAATAAGTTCTCACCACTCCTGTGTTCTCTACTATCCTTTATACTATAATCATTGATAAACAGGGTGTTCTAGTGGTGATAGATAATCAGTTCTAACCTCTCCTGTGTTCTCTCCTGTCCTTTATACTATAATCATTGATAAGCAGGGTCTTCTAGTGGTGATAGATAATCAGTTCTAACCTCTCCTTTGTTCTCTCCTGTCCTTTATACTAGTAATAAGCAGGGTGTTCTAGTTGTGATAGACAGTCAGTTCCTACCACTCCTTTTGTCTGGGGTTTTCACAGGTGCCCACAGCCTGTCTCTGCTATGGAAAGAATCATACTTACCTACAACTTGAAGCTGTGGTCCTGCGTGTCGGCTTCCGTGTGTCCATCTTCTGGTCTGTGGCTTCTTTAATTCGGCATAGGCATCTGTCCCGCTGCAACCAATAACTTGATTCAGCAGTCGTGTGTCTCATGTGGACACATCACTGCTAAGTCCAGTCATTGGCTGCCGTGGAGCAGATGTTCATGTCCGTAACGGAGAGGAAGTAAACATGCCGTGGACAAGAAGATGGACATATGAGAGCCGGCAAGCAGGACCGGACATCAGATAAGTATGAATCTTTTCATAGCAGAAGCAGGCTGCGGGCACCTGGGAAAAGTTATTTAGACAAACCCTGTAAGGCAAGCTCTGATTATAGCAGCTACACTTTTTGCATGTTTCTTTTAGCCCGATTTAGACTTGTAGATTAGTAGGCAAGACGTACAGTATACAAAAACTTCAGAGGACAGTGAGTACATTTCTGGTCTTACAAGTTCTGGGCTTCTTTTCTGGTGGCCACTGTTGGTCAAGGACTTTATGAAACACTGTAACGTATGATCACCAGGTTCAAACCCCTAATGAAGCTCATTAGTACATGGTCTAGGGGTCAGGAACAGTCAGAGTTAAAGAAACTTAATTTACCATGTAGTGGAGTTCTGTTTCAATCATTTTTTATTAGATTTTGAAAATAACATATAAGCATCAAATGCGATCTGATAGGATATACATTTCCATTGAGTCAATCATAGTACAAAGATCGCAGGCGGTTCTCAATTATATGAAAAGGAGCTAACAATGCTCCGACATGGATATCAACATAAATCTTAACATAAATCTGAACATAAATCTGAACAGGCCGTCCCAGATCTGCAGCATAATATCACTATGGATGATGAATCATTTAACACTTGCAGGAAGGGTGCACTGCCCAAGAATGCCACGTTTTTTCCATTTTCGGATTACGAAACACTCTATATGAGAACAGCTTTTCATAAACAAATGTAGTATTAAGAGTCGCAACCACCTCCCTCAGGTCAGGGGGCCTGGACTTTTTCCAATGTCTCACCAAAACCAGTTTTGCTATAACCAAAACATGTCCCACCACTACTCGGGACGCCAAGGGGAGAGAATCTATATCTAAGAATAAGAGAGCCATGCCGGGAGATGGGTCTATATTCTGGCGTGTGATTTCGGATATTAGGGAGAAGATCTCATGCCAGTAAGAACGTATAATAGGGCAGGACCACAAAATATGATTGAGAGTCCCCCTCTGTCCACAAAGCCTCCAACATAACGGTGAAGTGCTCGGAAAAATGGCATGTAATCTATTGGGGGTAAAATACCATCTTAGCAAAGTCTTCATGGCAGACTCGTAATGACTAGTGCACCTAAAGGTTCTGGAAGAGAATCGGACTGCTGCACTCCATTTATCAGTCGTATATGTTTGTCCTAATTCCTTCTCCCATGCCAAAATTGGAAATGTTTTAATAAATGTTGAAGAATGCAACAGCAAGTCGTATACTGGTCTGGTTATTTTAACCCTAGAGGAAGGAATATTAAAGAGATCTATAACTGAAGCACTGAGGAGAGGTGGAGACTTCTCCATGGATGTGAGAAGATGCCGCATCTGTAGGTATTTATAAAAATCCCTACGAGGGATCTCATATTCATTTCGCAACTCCGAAAAGGATTTAAAGGTTCCTTGTGCGTATAGCTGATGGACCTTCTCAAGACCCCGCGAAATCCAGTCAGAGAAGCACACATTTTCTAATAATAACTCTAATGTGGCCAAGGGGGTCACAGACAAATATTTCGGGTCTGGCTTTCCCACCAATGAATGGACTTTGTGCCATAAAGAAACAGAGTGTTGCATGGAGTGTAGTTCCCCAGTTTTTACTTTAGCGTTTAAAACCGAACCCATCAGTAAAGCTTTCAGGTCTCGAGCCGGCGCCATAGTTTTCTCTATTTGTACCCAATGTTTATCTGTGCGATCAGTCCACCAGTCCTTCAAGATAGAAATAGTGGTTGCCATGTAGTAGTTGTGAAGGCATGGTAACCCCAAGCCCCCCATTCCCCTCTTTAGGGTTAGAACATCATGTCGGACTCTTGGTTTTTTGTTCGCCCAGATAAATTTGTTAATAAGTTGTCTGGATTTCTGAAAGAAAATGGGTGGGAGTGTGAGAGGTAGTGTGCGAAATACATATAATACCTTTGGCAAAGTAAACATTTGAAAAGTTGCAATTCTTCCAGCCCACGAAATTTCCTGTTTAGCAAAGGTAGACAGATCATTTTCAATCAATTTAAGAAGAGGCACATAGTTTTGAGTGTATAGATGTTTTTGAGATTTAGTGAGGTGAATGCCCAGATATTGTATTGCTGATTCCTTCCAGTCTAATGAGAAAGTTGTTTTCATGAGGTGGAGAGTCTCTACTGAAAGATTAAAAGGCAAAATCTGTGATTTAGTCACATTAATCTTATAATAGGACAGTGAGCCAAATTCAGAGATGACCTCCAAAGCTCGTCCCAATGAATTAGTAGGTTCAGTTAGTGTAAGGATGATGTCATCCGCATATAATGAGATCAAATGTTGCCTATCACCAATAGTAATTCCTTTAATACCAGAGTCTAGGCGTAAGTGTTGAGCTAGTGGCTCTATAGTCAGAACAAAAATTAAAGGGGATAAGGGGCAGCCCTGCCGGGTCCCATTACTTATCGAAAATGACTCGGACAATGCTCCATTTGAAAAGACCCGTGCTGTCGGAGTGGTGTATAAGTTCTGAATCGCCGACAGTATATTTCCACTAAATCCCATGTATCGGAGTACCGAGAATGCGAACGACCAATTAATGCGGTCGAACGCCTTCTCGGCGTCTAGAGCTACCGCCACCAATGGAACCCCACGTTTCTCTGCATAATCGAATATATTTAACACCCTTCTAGTATTATCGTACGCTTGTCTGCCAGATACGAACCCGGCCTGATCTGACTGAACTAACAAGGGGACTACAGAAGACAACCTAGACGCCAATAATTTGGCATATAATTTAATGTCCACATTTAATAGAGATATGGGACGGAAGTTCTGAGGGATATCTGCCGATTTCCCCGGTTTCGGCAAAGTGACTATTAATGCATTAAGCATCTCCGATGGGAAGGGGGAGCCACGCATAGCTTGTTGGAACATAGATTCTAAACAGACAACGATCTCTGTAGCAAATCTTTTATAAAATTCCCCGGAAATGCCATCCGGGCCTGGTGATTTCCCCGAAGGTAATAGTTTAATTGTGTTGAGAATCTCTAATTTAGTAATGGGGGCATTAAGAGAGTTCAACTGATCCTCCGTAAGTATGGGCAGCTTGGCAGCCTTTAGGAATTCCTGTGTGGAATCCAAAAAATTATCCGGCATGGGGTGTTGATCTTTGATATTGTACAAAGAGCTATAATATTCTTTGAACTGAGCCGCTATATCTCTGGGGTCCACCAGTTTTTCCCCATTACTAGAGCCCTTAAGATATGGAATTCTAGAGCGGGCATGTCGCGCTTTCAGTCTGGTTGCCAGGAGTTTCCCTGCCTTATTATTCTGGGCATAATATATAGCTTTTGTCTTCACTAGAGAACGTTCATAATCATGCAACAACAGGGCTCTCAACTGATTGCGTACGTCTATTATCGATTGAGATAGAGTAGGGGTAGGATTCTGTTTATTACTATGCTCCAACTTCTGCAGTTCAGATAGTAGGGAGGTCTGTTTTTGCTCTCTAAGTTTCTTATCTCTATAACTGAGTTTCATCAATATGCCCCTAATATATGCTTTGTATGCTAGCCACTCCATATATACAGTGGAAGCTGTCCCTGCGTTGAATTTAAAATATTCCGTAGTGGCCGTTTCAATCTCTTTACCGTAAACCGTGTGACCAAAAAGAAATGAATTATTTCTCCAAATCTTATCAGGGTCTGTGTTGGAGTCTTCCCGAATATCTAGCGTAATCGCCGCATGATCAGACCACTTGATTATGCCGATCTGGGAAGTTTGGCTCCTATATAATAATGTACGGTCTAAGAGAAACATGTCAATACGTGAATATGACCTGTGTCTTTCTGAAAAATAGGTAAAATCTTTCTCCATACTATGCTGGGCCCTCCACACATCAAAAAGCTCTTCTGAGTTTATGAAGCTGGATAATCTATGATCCGTATACCTGGCAGGATTACTAGTATCCACAGAGGAGTCGACAATCACATTGAAATCTCCGCACAGAAGGAGCTGACCCTGTTTCACTTTATGTACCTGTTTCATGAGTTTGTTTAAAAAGGATAGCTGCCTTCTGTTGGGGGCATAAAGATTGACAATGGTGTACAGAACATTGTTCAAAGAACACACTAAAATGACATATCTACCCTTAGTATCAGTAACGTGAGTAATATGTGAATAAGCAACCGAATTCTTTATGGCTACCAACACACCTCTATTCTTTTTCTCCGAATGAGATTGAAAAATATGTGGGAAGGAATGGTGCCTCACTCTATGTGCGTCTTTTTGGATAATATGCGTTTCCTGGGCACAAAGGATATCCGCATGTAATAGCAAAGCTTCCTTCCACAGATACGTTCTTTTCTGTGGACAGTTAAGACCCTTCACGTTAAGCGACATGAAGTGAAGCACCATTTGGACTTTTAAACAATGGGAAGCACAGCAGATCTGGGCGGTCAAATATCAAACAAAAGAACCTAATGAACAGAATGTTGAACATAGTATTAAGAACTATCATCATATAAACCTCTGAAGCAGAGTAATGAAAAGAAAACAGCGTAATGCTGTTCAAGACTGTTGGGGGGGAGAAAAAGAAAACTGTCCTAAAGGACTGAAGGGAGGATCAACTATTCCTCATATTGTTCCACACTCAATGTGGCATTTAACAATAGGTGAAGGTAAACCCGGACAAATGCGTATTGCATACATAGACCCACGTCATGTAGTATCTTTCTGTGTAGATCCTGAACGAGAAACAGGCGGCACCGTTTCCATATTTAGATCCCAGGATGACAGCAGCTTCTTGCCTTCCTCCATGGTTTTGATAGTGTACGGGGCACCGTTCTTGGTAACCAAAATCTTCACCGGGTAGCCCCAACGATACGGGATGTTTTGTTTTCTCAGAGTAGCAGTGATTGGTGCCAACAACTTCCTTTGACGGAGAGTGGCAGCCGAGAGATCAGCATATAATTTGACATTTTGGAACGGATCCGGTAGGATTTGTATTTTCCTGGCCGCTAAAAGTATGGCATCTTTAATGTGAAAGAAATGTACCCTTGCCAGGGTGTCTCTAGGCACGGTTTCCGCTAAATGCGACGGCTTGGGTATCCGATGTGCCCGGTCTATGATCAATTCTGGAGGCCTGAGATCTGGGAGCAAGGAGCGGAAAAGCTTGTGGATGTATGAGATCAGGCCCGCCGGAGGAACTGATTCTGGAATGCCCCGGAATTTAATATTGTTGCGTCTCGAGCGGTCCTCTAAATCTGCCAGCTTAAACTTCACCCGCTCCAACTCCTCAGCCATATCATTGTGGGCATCAATTATATTATTTTGAGACTCTGCAAATTCTCCCATTTTAGTTTCAACATGGACCATCCTAGCATCCAATGCTTGGACTGACACCGAAATAGGTTGTAGCAGAGTAGTAATGTCCTCATGTAGAGATGATTTCAATGCAAGAAGCATGCGTTTTAAGGATTGCTCAGAGATGGGGGCACCAGAGGCTGTCTCCGCAGCAAGGGCATCAGCAGTATCGCAAGGGGTGTCCTGGTAAGGAAGCTGATCTAGATGTGTGACATCTAGTGTGTTTTGTGTCACAGGGGGATCGCTACCAATGTATGTGGAGAGTGTCATGGGGCTTGTTGGTAACAGCTCTCCCACCCTTATCGCTGGGCGTTTTGGGATGGAGTTTTCAGCGCTGGAGGGGGTTTTAATGCTGTGAGTTGCTGGCACAGCAGAGGTACTGTGCGCAGCCACTGTATTGCTGGATGAGTCACTCACCAGCTCCTGGTGCTTCTCCAGCAAGCGGGCGCTTCCGTGCAGGCCGGAGGTAGGAGAAGTGGAGCGGGAAGCGCCGCCATCTTTGCCACGCTCCGGGTCAAAGAATTGCCTCAGGTCCGCGTCCTGCTTCTGCTGCATGCGTCGGGTTTTCCCCATTATAGCCGGGGAGAGAGAAGTGCAGGCGATCTTTTGCGATCCTCAGGGGCTCGATTAAGAGGGTGAGTGTCGGGTTTTCTGCTCCGTCTTGTCGCTGAGTGTAGGAGCTATACTATCATGCGGCCATCTTCCCCGCTGCCAGGCCACGCCCCCATGTAGTGGAGTTCTGACACATGGAGACATTAATCATCTGTGCAGCAGACATGACAGCGTATGTCATTTCAGCTCCTCATTTGACTAATCTAGTGAATGAGTTATATCCTGTATTATTATATTGCAGAGCATCATTCACTATTCTGCTGGTGCAGTCACTGTGTACATACATTACATTACTTATCCTGTACTGATCCTGAGTTACATCCTGTATTATACCCCAGAGCTGCACTCACTATTCTGCTGGTGCAGTCACTGTGTACATACATTACTTATCCTGTACTGATCCTGAGTTACATCCTGTATTAAACTCCAGAGCTGCACTCACTATTATGCTGGTGTTGTCACTGTGTACATACATTACATTACTTATCCTGTACTGATCCTGAGTTATATCCTGTATTATACTCCAGAGCTGCACTCACTATTCTGCTGGTGCAGTCACTGTGTACATACATTACATTACTTATCCTGTACTGATCCTGAGTTATATCCTGTATTATACTCCAGAGCTGCACTCGCTATTCTGCTGGTGCAGTCACTGTGTACATACATTACATTACTTATCCTGTACTGATCCTGAGTTACATCCTGTATTATACTCCAGAGCTGCACTCACTATTCTGCTGGTGCAGTCACTGTGTACATACATTACTTATCCTGTACTGATCCTGAATCATAGCCTGTATTATACTCCAGAGCTGCACTCACTATTCTGCTGGTGCAGTCACTGTGTACATACATTACTTATCCTGTACTGATCCTGAGTTACATCCTGTATTATACTCCAGAGCTGCACTCACTATTCTGCTGTTGGAGTCACTGTGTACATACATTACATTACTTATCCTGTACTGATCCTGAGTTACATCCTGTATTATACTCCAGAGCTGCACTCACTATTCTGCTGGTGCAGTCACTGTTTACATACATTACATTACTTATCCTGTACTGATCCTGAGTTACATCCTGTATTATACTCCAGAGCTGCACTCACTATTCTGCTGGTGGGGTCACTGTGTGCATACATTACTTATCCTGATTCATAGCCAGTATTATACTCCAGAGCTGCGCTCACTATTCTGCTGGTGGGGTCACTGTGTACATCCATACAATGATAAGCTCAGACATTTTCTCTCTGGCCTTTTGTCTTTATCAAGTAGGTTTTGGACATTATTGGGGGTCTGCACAAACTACAAAGGGGTTAAAACAACTTTCTTTGGAGCAGTTGCTAACCTTTTCCCTCTGTGACTGCGAGGCATTGTTTTATCTCTTTAATCAGCGACCAGCTGGCATGTCAGTGAATAGCTCTGTGGGCCCCTGGCCACGTTTCATGTGAGGTCTTGGCTGGGTGGCCAAGCAGGCAGCCCGCATCCAGTGTCATCGCTATTCAAGGCTATTGGCACAGCAGTGTCCCCATTAATTTCGGCTTGTCACATGCTGTCATGCAAGTTACACCAGAGAGGAAATGACCGTTAAAAGAGAAAAAAAAGAAAAGAAAAAAAAACTTGCCGGGCTCTTCCAGACATTATCTCTGAGGTTAGACGAGCTTCTATCCAGTCACAGCTGCAGGAAAGGGGAGCCAAAGAAGCAAGCCCCATGTTCTAACGTACCCTTCCTGCCCGCCCGCAGCTTCTCTTATCAACATCTGCCACATTGAGGTCCCTCACGCAACCACGTACAGAAGCGATATTCCATTTTCCGGAGCTGTAGTTCATTCATTGCTGCGGCTACACGTGGAGCCCGCTCCTCGCTGTCTTATCGGTTATAGTATTTATAAAAATAGCTAGTTTGTGGTGAATCTCAGACCTCGGGGGGGAAGGGTGGCTGCAAAGTCTACTCAAGCAGTTATGTGATGGCAGCTAATGAAAGCGTGTGATGTGTCTGCCATGATGGCAGCTGAATTTAAAGGGGTTCTGCTAAGATTTAGACTGGCCCCCAATTCAGCGGATTGTAGATCAGTTCCTCTGGTATCAATGGAGTGGTGGTCGAACATGCGTGATGCCATGCCCTTCATCTCCATGGTAGCTAAAGGGGATCTCCAGGAAAATGAAAATATTACTTTATTAGAAATATATTCCTATAGACCTTTCATTAGTTATAATGGCTTGTTTTGCCTAGGGAGCAATGATTAGGAGAAACAAAATGGCCGCCGTCCTATTAGTCCACACAGAACCTGTACTAATCACACAGGAGGACAAGTTACTTCACAACACTGAGGTAAAGAGCGGCATCATCTTCTTCTATGATCGTCAGCATTTCTGTAGGAATGGAGTTCATGAGGAGACATGACGTACAGAGAGGAGGTGGGGATGTGGGTGATGAGCAACAGCTCTTGTATACAGTCTCCACTACCACAGTCTGTCCTGTCCGTCCTTTCTCTACTTCGTGTCTCCTCATGAGCTCAATTCCTACAGAGATTCAGCTAAAGTTCTTATCATCTGTATTCAGGATCATAACAAGTAGGAGAGGCGGATGAGGCAGATCTTTACCTCAGTGATGTGAAGTAACTTGTCCTCCTGTGTGATTAGGACAGGTTCTTGTGTACTATTAGGACGGCGGCCATTTTGTTTCTCCTAATGATTGCTCCCTAGACAAAATGAGCCATTATAACTAATGAAAGGAATTTGGGAATATATTTATAATAAAGTAATATTTAAGTATTTTCATTTTCTAAATTCCCAGAGAACCCCTTTAATGTCTCTTTAGCAGAGATGAATGTAGCACAGTGCGCAAGCTCGACCATCGGACTTGAAAAGGGTGTTCTAAGGTTAAAAGGATTTTCCAAGATAGGTTTTGCTCTGGATAGGTCATCATTATCTGATCGTTGGGAGTCCGACACCCAGGACCTCCTGCCAATCAGCTGTTTCAGAAGTTACCAGCGCCACAGTCTTCTCCGTTCTTACCGAGCACAGCGCCGTACATTGTATAGTGGTCATGCTTGGTATCCAGCTCATCCCCTTTCACTTCTATGGGGCCGAGCTGCGCCTGGACCACGTAAAATGACGAATGTGTCGTCTCTGGCCTAGGAAAAGCAGAAAAAGACAGTGCTGTCTCAAATAGCTGACCGACGGGGGTCCTGGGTGTCAGACCCCACCGATCAGATACTGATGACCTAGCCAGAGGATAGGTCATCAGTTATAAAGTCTCGGAAGACCTCTTTAAATATTGATGGCCTATCCTCAGGATAGGTCATCGCTGTCGTATATCGGTGGGGATCCAATTCTCGACATCCCCACCAATCAGCTGTTTGCGGAAGCTTCTGATGCCGGAAACTGTGCAGTGGATGGAGCCGGAAGCAGAAGGCGCGATTGACTGTTTAGTGGCCATGCTAGGGTACTACACCTAAGTTCTCAACAAGCCTTCTGCTTCCGGCTCCGCCCACTGTGTAGTTTCTGACCACACCAGCTAATTGGTGGGGGTGTGGGGTTACAGACTCCCACCCATCGGATATTGATGACCTATCCTGAGCAAAGGCCATCAGTATCTAAGTCATGGAAAACCTCTTTAATATCGGTAATACAGCCCCCGTCCAATCTTGGCGCAACTATAAAAATACTTGTGAAATGTTTCCCGTTTTTTAAAGGAAAGAAAAGAGCTGATAGGTGGAGAACAAGGCACTTTACTATAAGATACAGTATATTACAAAGTTTCTCATAGTCGCCTGTACTGTTGAGTTGTGTGACCATTGAACAGTGACTGACCTGACACATAACAAGCTGATCGCTCTGGCTCTGGCTATTGAAACCCCCTCTATTATTGCTGAGGAGGCCAACCACGTAGGAAGGGCACATGAATAGGGGTTCTTATCATGACACACCCCCTTTTATGACTTTTGTTCGTTGTGATATTTGGAGGTTTCCTTTTGTAATTAGAAAAAATGCAGCAAATATTCTGCTTCTAATTACTTATAATTAGGAAATAACTTGAACAGATCCAGGGCAGTCCAGTGTTAGGGCTGATGCACACGACCGTATGGAAAAAACGGATCCGCAAAAAATACGGATGACGTTCGTGTGCATTCCGTATTTTGCGGAACGGAACAGCTGGCCCCTAATAGAGCTGTCCTATCCTTGTCCATAATGCGGACAATAATAGGACATGTTCAATTTTTTTGCGCAATGGACATACGGACACGGAATGCACACGGAGTAACTTCAGTTCCCATTGAAATGAATGCTTCCGCATATGGTCTGCAAAAAAAACGGAACGGACACAGTAAGAAAATACATTTGTGTGCACGAGCCCTTAGTGGTCTGTCTTGGATTCTCATCATTATCGAATGTACACACAAAATGGGTCCTTACCATTTTATAGTGAATTTGAGTTGAATCTTCATCTTCTTATTTTCTTAGGACATGATGCATCAGCTTCTTCAAGGACTGGACTTTCTCCATTCACACAGAGTAGTACATCGAGACCTCAAGCCTCAGAACATTCTGGTCACTAGCAATGGACAGATAAAGCTAGCAGACTTTGGCCTGGCCAGGATCTACAGCTTCCAGATGGCACTTACATCAGTGGTAGGTCACACGTGTACTTATGGTTGTGTGTATGGTGCCTATAGGACAATGTCTTCTCCCCTAACAGGTCGAGATTACCACTACTTTACTTACATGTGGTCGTTACCATTTTGTGTTATTATTTTATTTTGTTGCCTTATTCCGGTTCTGAACATTATATATGGGAAATAAGTAAATTTTAAGAAAAATAGAATTCATGAGGACGAGTACATGTCACTGAACTCCAAGTGGAAATCTAATATTCTTTATCATTTATAATACATGTACAATATTCCTTATCATACAAACCTTATTATGATGTTCTGCAGCAGCTGATGTGTTTATTATGAGGTTCTGCAGCAGCTGAGGTGTGTATTAGGAGGTTCTGCAGCAGCTGAGGTGTGTATTAGGAGGTTCTGCAGCAGCTGAGGTGTGTATTAAGAGGTTCTGCAGCAGCTGAGGTGTGTATTAAGAGGTTCTGCAGCAGCTGAGGTGTGTATTAGGAGGTTATGCAGCTGATGTGTTTATTATGAGGTTCTGCAGCAGCTGAGGTGTGTATTAGGAGGTTCTGCAGCAGCTGAGGTGTGTATTAGGAGGTTCTGCAGCAGCTGAGGTGTGTATTAGGAGGTTATGCAGCTGATGTGTTTATTATGAGGTTCTGCAGAAGCTGACGTGTGTATTAGGAGGTTCTGCAGCAGCTGAGGTGTGTATTAGGAGGTTCTGCAGCAGCTGAGGTGTGTATTAGGAGGCCTCCGCAGCAGCTGAGGTGTGTATTATGAGGTTCTGCAGCAGCTGAGGAGTGTATTAAGAGGTTCTGCAGCAGCTGAGGTGTGTATTATGAGGTTCTGCAGTAGCTGAGGTGTGTGTTATGAGGTTCTGCAGCAGCTGAGGTGTGTATTATGAGGTTCTGCAGCAGCTGAGGTGTGTATTATGAGGTTCTGCAGAAGCTGAGGTGTGTATTAAGAGGTTCTGCAGCAGCTGAGGTGTGTATTAAGAGGTTCTGCAGCAGCTGAAATAAAAAAAAATCAAAATACTTAAATATCACTTTATTATAGATATATTCCCAAATATCTTTCATTAGTTATAAATACTTGTTGTTTCTGGGGAGCAATCATTAGGAGAAACAAAATGGCCGCCGTCCTATTAGTACACACAAAACCTGTCCTAATCACACAGGAGGAGAAGTTACTTCACAACACTGAGGTAAAGAGCTGCCTCATCCTCCTCTCTTACTTGTCAGGGATTATGATCCTGAATACAGCTGATAAGATCTTCAGATGAATCTCTGTAGGAATGGAGTTCATGAGGAGACCTGAACTACGGAGAGGACGCACAGGACAGACTGTGGTAATGGAGACTGCTCTTTAACCACATCCCCTCCTCCTCAGCTGAAGATCTTATCATCTGTATTCAGGTTCATAATCCCTGACAAGCAGAGCAGAGAGGAGGATGAGGCAGCTCTTTACCTCAGTGATGTGAAGTAACTTCTCCTGCTGTGTGATTAGGACAGGTTCTGTGTGTACTAACAGGACGGCGGCCATTTTGTTTCTCCTAATGATTGCTCCCTAGACAAAACGAGCCATTATAAGTAATGAAAGGTATTTGCGAATATATTTATAATAAAGTAATATTAAAGTATTTTTAGTAATTTTATTTTCTTCATTCCCAGACAACCCCTTTAGCCAGAACTCCTATTACTATAGTTTTACTGTATTTCAGAATAAAATAATAATTTGCAAAAGCGGTCGCCTCTTCTTAGTCACGGGTACTTTCAGAATGATATAGTTCATCAGAAGTAGGACATGGCATTTCTAGAATGAATCATTACAGGTCACTTAGATCTAGGTCTTAACCACGCAGAGCATGCAGCGTGACCCCGGCACAACCCAACAGCCCTGTGTTAGCCCCCTCTAGTGTCAGGTTGTTAAAACGTACCCACCCAGGGCTGTCGCTAGGGGGAGCTAATAGAGCATGTGCCCTGGGTGTCAGGGGTGGCGCTGACAAGCCTTGATCAGGGTATTTAGATACACGGCTAGGGCAGTGAACGGAATCTTGAAAGCCTAGCCTTGACTATAAGGCTCCATTCACGCGATCGGATCCACGTGGACACCGGCCATGTCACCCTGCATCACGGTGCGGACACATTGACTTCAATCGGATCCACATTTGCTCTGGAATTGTTCTTACATAGAAAATCTTTGATGTCGTACAGCTTCCATTCATTGACAGCAAACAGAGAAATATGTGAATAATTGAAGTCGCATAACTTTTTGTAAATAAAAATAACATTAAAATAAAGAAAAAATTCCAGTACTTACTTATTCAACCGCCCCCACCCCTGCCAATCCATTACCAGCGCTCTGGTGGTCACTGCTACTCTCGGCTTACTTTCTGTACGGCCGCAGTCTGCTGAGGCCAGGGATTGGCTGCTGTAGTCACTCACATGTACGGGATATAATCACTGCAGGACAAGTAAACAGAGAATAATGGGGACCCCCAAGGCAGCGGGGCTGGATCTGGAAGCTGATTATTGTTTTTTTTTTTATTTTCTTAAAGGGCATCTGTCAGCAGTTTTGTACCTATGACACTGGCTGACCTGTTACATGTGCACTTGGCAGCTGAAGGCATCTGTGTTGGTCCCATGTTCCTATGTGCCCGCATTGATGAGAAAAATTATGTTATAATATATGCAAATGAGCCTCTAAGAGCAACGGGGGCGTTACCATTACACCTAGAGGCTCTGCTCTCTCTGCAACTGCTGATTGATAGGACCAGCCAGTGTAAACGTGATTACACCAGGCCCTGACTTTTCCCAAAGTCGATCATAGTGCAGAGGGCACGGCAGTTGCAAAGAGAGCGGAGCCTCTAGGTGTAATGGTAACGCCCCCGTTGCTCCTAGAGGCTCATTTGCATATAGTAAAACATAATTTTTCTCAGCAATGCGGGCATATATGAACATGGGACCAACACAGATGTCTTCAGCTGCCAAGTGCACATGTAACAGGCCAGCCAGTGTCATAGGTACAAAACTGCTGACAGATGCTATTTATGCAGTGAGCTCCCTCTAGTGGTAGCTGCAGACAGATAGAATTTTATCATTTAAAAGGGGTGTGTTTTAGAATACCTGATATACTTATAATGGTACCTTGTCAAATTACTTGACGAATGTTTCCTTTAGTTACTTACATTGTGATATTAAGAAGATCATAATTTGTATATGTTTGGGCAAAAGTGTAATTTACTAATAAAAACGATCTGATTCAAAAAATGGTTGTGCCAAGTATGAAAGGTGGGCCTCATGCACACGACCGTATGTATTTTGTGCGCCGCAAAAAACATATCCGCAAAAAATACGGATGATGTCCATGCGCTTTCCTTAATTTTGCGGAACAGAACAGCTGGCCCCTAATAGAACAGTCCTATCCTTGTCCGTAATGCAGACCATATTAGGACACGTTCTATTTTTGTGCGGAACGGACATACGGAAACGGCATACACACGGAGTAACTTCCGTTTTGTTTTTTTTACGGACCCATTGAAATGAATGGTTCTGTACACGGACACAGAAAGGAAATACGTTCATGTGCATGAGGCCTTACCCACAGAATAGATGGTAATTAACTAATTAAAGAAGAACTCCCACAAAAATTTTATTCTCTGACCTGTTAGGCTACTTTCAAAGGTGCATTTCAGAATAGTAATCTGTAAATGTGATTGTCATTTTCTTATCCGCAATAGTGGACTGTTTCTGTGAGAAAACAAACCTCTCTTCATTATTGACATAGCTGGGTCATGTGACATACTCCCTGACCTCCATCTGACCAGGACAGAAAGCCAGTAACTGCTCTATTCATTCCTATGGGAGCCTCACTTTCAGTCTCATAGGAATACATAGAGAATTAGACTTCCTGTCCACACATAAGGTGCTGTGTGAGTTGGTGGGTCTAATTGCTGGTCACATGACACAGATAAGAAACTTCAGGATGATACAAGTCAAAAATTCAGACACTGGTAAGAAAATGACATTCACTACAGATTATATCATGTACATTTCTAGCAGGACATGGAATAAAATTTTTGTCGGGAGTTCTTCTTTAACCCTTACCAATCTGGAGACCAGGGGTTCCATGTTCACGTCCTCCTGATGGAGCTGTGACCTGCCGCTCCATTCTCTGTGGTACTGCTCTGTGTAAGAAAGCACGATCTGACAGCTAGAAAGAGATATTTTGGTTAAAAAAAAACAAAAACGGTGGATATTCATAAATTTCTCCCTAAAATAGCTCTGTATATAATATTAGGGTGATTACTGCCCCTCTGTGAAGACCCCCTCCATGGTCACAGTCAGCATTCCCCACATGTTATTATATATTTCTGCAGATCTATGTATACCGTATATGTAAAACGCAGCCATTCTGCGCCCTGGGGACGGCTCCGCATGTGGCTGTTAACCCCTTCCTGCCTGCATGTTTGACGTGCACCAGCAAATACCAGGAGACTGGAATAGAGCGAGTTCTGTGCAGCGTATCAGTTCGTGTGGGAAAATATGCTCCAGCGAGTTACTGGCACCAGCGCTGGAATGTGGCATTTCTAAGCACCTTTTTACAGTGGGAAGGAATTACTGAAGAATAAACAATCCCGCAGCGCTAATCGGACCGCGGTAATCGCATAACCCGGGAGACACTCATCGCCAGTTATGTGCAGAATGCGGTATGAATGTATACGGTCACTGACTGTAGCGTTCACCGGAGGGAATCTCGGGGTCTGCAGCGCCATTCTTGCTGTCAGAAATACCAGAAACCTGACGGTTCTCCAGAATGGTGGCGAATGGGGGCTCAACAATTTAATTTGGCTGCTAAATTTTTAAATTTAAAAAAAAAAAATAGACATCAATTTTTTCTTGCAGCTTGCATCCATCACTAGAGGGAGCTCAGGGCATTCTGTGTTATTATTGTGTTCAATGTATAACAGTATGCAGTGTTTTAGACACTTTTTATGCTTGATTAAATAGTTCTGAAACGGGGTGCGGCTTAAAATGCACAAAAATTGCGCCAATATTTTGGCACAAAGATATTGATCTAAAGTAAGTCAGCCAAGTACAGGAGTATAGAAACATATCTAAGTAAACACTGCCATCGGTCAGTGCACAGTCTAGTGTAAGCACTGCTACCAGTCAGTCCACAGTCTAGTGTAAGCACTGCCACCGGTCAGTCCACAGTCTAGTGTAAGCACTGCTACCAGTCAGTCCACAGTCTAGTGTAAGCACTGCTACCAGTCAGTCCACAGTCTAGTGTAAGCACTGCCACCGGTCAGTCCACAGTCTAGTGTAAGCACTGCCACCGGTCAGTCCACAGTCTAGGTGTAAGCACTGCTACCAGTCAGTCCACAGTCTAGTGTAAGCACTGCTACCAGTCAGTCCACAGTTCTAGTGTAAGCACTGCCACCGGTCAGTCCACAGTCTAGTGTAAGCACTGCCACCGTCAGTCCACAGTCTAGTTGTAAGCACTGCCACCGGTCAGTCCACAGTCTAGTGTAAGCACTGCCACCGGTCAGTCCACAGTCTAGTGTAAGCACTGCTACCAGTCAGTCCACAGTCTAGTGTAAGCACTGCTACCAGTCAGTCCACAGTCTAGTGTAAGCACTGCCACCGGTCAGTCCACAGTCTAGTGTAAGCACTGCCACCGGTCAGTCCACAGTCTAGTGTAAGCACTGCCACCGGTCAGTCCACAGTCTAGTGTAAGCACTGCCACCGGTCAGTCCACAGTCATAGTGTAAGCACTGCCACCAGTCAGTCCACAGTCTAGTGTAAACACTGCCGGCAGTCCACAGTCTAATGTAAACACTGCCACCAGTTAGTCCACAGTCTAGTGTAAACACTGCCACTGGTCAGTCCACAGTCTAGTGTAAACACTGCCACCGGTCAGGCAACAGTCTAGTGTAAACACTGCCACCGGGCAGTCCACAGTCTAATGTAAACACTGCCACTGGTCAGTGCACAGTCTAGTGTAAACACTGCTTCCAGTCAGTCCACAGTCTAGTGTAAGCACTGCCACCGGTCAGTCCACAGTCTAGTGTAAACACTGCCACCAATTAGTCCACAGTCTAGTGTAAACACTGCCACTGGTCAGTGCACAGTCTAGTGTAAACATTGCCACCGGTCAGTCCTCAGTCTAGTGTAAGCACTGCCACCGGTCAGTGCACAGTCTAGTGTAAACACTGCCACCGGTCAGTCCACAGTCTAGTGTAAACACTGCCACTTGTCAGTGCACAGTCTAGTGTAAACACTGCCACCGGTCAGTTCACAGTCTAGTGTAAACACTGCCACTGGTCAGTCCACAGTCTAGTGTAAACACTGCCACTGGTCAGTCCACAGTCTAGTGTAAGCACTGCCACCGGTCAGTGCACAGTCTAGTGTAAACACTGCCACCGGTAAGTGCACAGTCTAGTGTAAACACTGCTTCCAGTCAGTCCACAGTCTAGTGTAAACACTGCCACTGGTCAGTCCACAGTCTAGTGTAAGCTCTGCCACCGGTCAGTCCACAGTCCATTGTAAACACTGCCACCGGTCAGGCCACAGTCTAGTGTAAACACTCCCACCGGGCAGTCCACAGTCTAGTGTAAATACTGCCACCGGTCAGTGCACAGTCTAGTGTAAACACTGCCACCGGTCAGTGCACAGTCTAGTGTAAACACTGCCACCAGTCAGTCCACAGTCTAGTGTAAACGCTGCCACCGGTCAGTTCACATTCTAATGTAAACACTGCCACCGGTCAGTACACAGTCTAGTGTAAACACTGCCACCGGTCAGTCCACAGTCTAGTGTAAACACTGCCACCGGTCAGTACACAGTCTAGTGTAAACACTGCCACTGGTCAGTCCACAGTCTAGTGTAAACACTGCCACCGATTAGTCCACAGTCTAGTGTAAACACTGCCACCGGTCAGTACACAGTCTAGTGTAAACACTGCCACCGGTCGGTCCACAGTCTAGTGTAAACACTGTCACCGATTAGTCCACAGTCTAGTGTAAACACTGCCACCGGTCAGTACACAGTCTAGTGTAAACACTGCCACCGGTCGGTCCACAGTCTAGTGTAAACACTGTCACCGATTAGTCCACAGTCTAGTGTAAACACTGCCACCGGTCAGTCCACAGTCTAGTGTAAACAATGCTGCCTATCTTCATATTGTAGGTGCATGATTGGCAGTATAGGGTTATAACTAGGATTTTAAGGGAAATTCCACAACAACACACAAAAGAGACCACACAGAAGACACAGCAGGGTCAGGAAACAGGACTAGAAAATTATCTCCCCCTGCTTTTCATCTTTCTAATCTTTCTAGAAGAAAACAAACATAGTAGAAAGTAAAGGAAGTGAAGTCACTACACACGGTACTGGCAGATTGCAGAGAATGTAGACGCCTTCTGATTGTGAGAGAAATGCATCTAGCTGTGCAAGTGAAACAGAGAATAATATGGCTGAAGAAGAAATAATTAGAGAAGCCTAAGAAAGGCCTGCTCCGTCACAGTTATGGTTCTACAGTGAAGCACAGACTTTATGCAAACTATTTTTGAAAACCCAGGTACGCTTTATGACTGAGTTTACACCTCCTGGTAGTGGTAGTACATTCGATTGCCCCATCATCGTACGCCTTTCATTACCATGCAGTTCGAAGTGATGTTTTTGTTAAAAAGATTCCAGGTAGTGAAAGGGGTTAACATCTCCTTGACCACTAAAGAATCCATTCTGCGCCGAACCTTGGGAGTTCTGGTCTAAAATTATTACAAGTCTTGTTTATTATCACAGATCATAACCCGTGGGTTGGCATCGCTGAATAAGACTATGAAATGCCTTGAAAAAGCGGCATTCATAGCCGGGGCTGCTGTACAAACCGCATTGTGCATAGATGTGGAGAAGCCAGAGCTTCACAACTTCACCTCCTGCCAGGGCAGGAGGCGCTCGTCTCCCCGGTGCTAAGACATCTGCAGACAGACAGCCCTCCAAAGCTTCCACTTCACATGCACAGACAGCCTTAGTTTACACTGCGGACATCACAGACTGGTCGGCCGGTGGCATGTGAGGTTTGGAAGGTAGAGCTTCGACCATAATGAACCCAGCAGGGTCACGGGTTTGTCCAGTGTGGTGTTTATGTGTGATGGCTGAGAACCGCAGCAGCCAGGCCCGACACAGAACAGGCAGAAGATATACATTACCACATAGGGTCAGGAAACCAGGAAATGAGACACTTAGGAAAAGAACGTGTGAAAACTGCATTCTGAGTGTGTGAGTGACTGACGCCTTCCATAATGGACCTCACACGTGGAAATGGAGGCGGCGCTGCCCCTTTAAGCCATTCGGTTGCCTAATTACAGCTTTGTTTCACTCAGGAGCAAAGGTCCAGCGGGTCACTCTAGCCCTGTGTCTAAATGCCAAGGCCCAAAGGCTTATTAGTGACTGTAGGTTTATGCCCCACTGGCCCTGAATTGTATGTTCCCCTTTATAAAAAAAGGTTTCCGCCAAATAGGTACACCGATATACACAACAGTATGATTACGCAGCTGTATGCACCTATCATTTATTCCCATTGCTTACAGCTCTGGCGTATAATACAGGATGTAACTGAGGATCTGTACAGGATAAGTAATGTATGTACACAGTGACTGCACCAGCAGAATAGTGAGTGCAGCTCTGGCGTATAATACAGGATGTAACTGAGGATCTGTACAGGATAAGTAATGTATGTACACAGTGACTGCACCAGCAGAATAGTGAGTGCAGCTCTGGAGTATCATACAGGATGTAACTCAGGATCAGTACAGGATAAGTAATGTATGTACACAGTGACTGCACCAGCAGAATAGTGAGTGCAGCTCTGGAGTATAATACAGGATGTAACTCAGGATCAGTACAGGATCGGTAATGTAATGTATGTACACAGTGACTGCACCAGCAGAATAGTGAGTGCAGCTCTGGAGTATAATACAGGATGTAACTCAGGATCAGTACATGTTATAATACAGTATAATGTTTATTTACAAAGTGACTGAACAGTTTATGTCGATTACATCTATATATAAACTGTAAAACAGCGTTGAAAGAAGAACATATGGCTTACACTGATTACGTCTATTGCTTTGTATAGCATGCACACATATGTTGTATATTTGGAACCGTTTGGTCATTGACTGACACTATAAAAAAAAGTAATAACAGAGTTCCGTGTGCTATCGGGACGCTGTCTTGGTATATGTCTGATCCATAGAATGAGAATATTAGTATTAGTATACAGCACATTTGTATATATTATTTATATACATAAAGGGCTTGTTCACATCAACGTTATGTATTCCGTTATGGCTTTCCATTATAACATGGTTATAACGGAAAATAATGGAATCAATAAGACGGAAATCAAAACGGAAGCCTTTAGAGGCATTCCGTTTTGATCCGTCATAATAGAAGTCTATGGGCTGCATAACGGATCCGTCTGGTTTCCGTTGGTATAGCGGATAGCCATAACGGAATACATAACGTTGATGTGAACAAGCTCTAAGATATAGATATTTGTTACAAATCCGCAGCACAATATCCATGTGCATCTTGTAGATTTGCCATGAAAAAATCTACTACTACTTGTGAATGGGGTTTTAAAAATTCAGAACTATTTTTTTGCCGTGCGGAAACAGTCGGAAGCGGATTGCGGACCCCATAGAAGTGAATGGGTGCGCAATCCGCATGCGGAAGCCCCGCGGTCGGTGCCCGTGCATTGAGGAACGCAATTTGCGGTCCGCAGCGCGGCGACTGACGGCCAGCAGCCGTGTGAACAAGCCCTTATGCTCAGGATCGGTCATAGGTATCAGATCGGTGAGGGTCTGACACCCGGCACCACCACTGATTAGCTGTTGCAGAGCTGGAAGCCAAAGGCTCCGTCCAGTGTTTAGTGGCCATGTTGGGGTACTGCAAGTGAAAGGAAGTCTGGTGCCAGAAGCTACGGGGGTGTTGCCATTACACCTTGAGGCTCTTCTCCCTCTGCCACTGCCGCGCCCTCTGCTCTTTGATTGACAGGGCCAGGATTGATGACGTTTTTACTGCCTGCCCCTGTCAATCAAAGTGGAGAGGACGCGGCAGTTGCAGAGAGAGCAAAGCCTCTAGGTGTCATGACAACGCTCCTGTTGCTCCTAGAGGCTCATTTGCATATAGTAAAACATAATTTTTCTCAGAAATGTGGACACATATGAACATGGGACCAACACAGATGCCTTCAGCTGCCAAGTGCACATGTAACAGGTCAGCCAGTGTCATAGGTACAAAACTGCTGACAGATGCCCTTTAAATATGCACCACACTTTTCAAACATTGTGCATTTGATAAATTTCGCCCAGGTGACGGCAAAGCAGATTCCTTCAAAGCTGACGTTAAGAAAATTTCCGTTATGCTAAATTCCCTGCATAATATATTAGAAAGTCTCAGAAAAGCCAGAGGCACATGACAGAATCGTTATTTTCTGCGCAGCGTCTTCTAAGACACGTGAAGGCAGCCGCACTCATCAGTCTTCTCGTTTGCCTCCACTGGGCGCCTATCTGTTGTCATCTCTCACTGCTGAATAGCACATTGTATACGTTTTTCTAGGTGAAATTCCTTGGGTTTTTTTCCTGACTTTTCCACATTTGACCTGGCTCGGCCTGCTCCTGGCACCGCTCTTTGAAGCCGTCCTCAGCAGCCAAGTCCTTGGCACTCGCCGGTTGTAAGCTAGGCCAGGAGATAAATGAAACCGACTCGGAGGAACATATTTTGCGTAGGGTTCCAGGATATGCTTTCTAGCTTCCATTTATCGGCTATTAATGTCTGAGAAGTAAGAGCGTGCTATACGCTGGCACGTCGTACAATTGTCCTTTGTATGGTCTGCGTCTGGCTATGGCGGTAGTAAGTGTGCGGCCCTAAGCCAAGAAGAGAGGAAACATAAAGGAAATTCTCACAGCGAAATACTTGGCGGCCGTAAATCCGATTCTAGTTCTCCCGTACACAGCACTGGAAGCATACGGCGCACATGTATTCCACCGTGGTAAAGCGCATTGTATGGGATAAGGTCTGTGAGGTGTTGTACCTGCATCACCCACTGAGATAATGGGGGGAGATTTATCGAAAATGATTTCCTTTTCACTTGACTGGGAGCAGCGCTGCAGTAACCAGGTACGGCCACTACTCGGAGGATGGAGCTGTTGCCTGTTTTCACAGCTAAATCTACTGCATGTCGCTGATCGGCGCAGATGATGAGCTAACTCTCAAGCAGCTGATCAGCAGGGTGCAGGTTGTCAGACCCCTTACGGGGTATATAGTAGAAAGGCCATCAATATTAAGATCCCGGACAATCTTTTAAAGAATACCTCTCCCCTCTCCTCACATGTCTGTTTTAGTAACTACTTTTATTCCCCTTGTAATAATAATTCTAACGCATCTATTCATATGACGCTATTTTGTGCCATTACTTTATTATTCCTTCTAGAAATTATGAATGAATCACCAGCAGCCTGCAATGACGGTCCAGCTGAGTGTTACCAGTTGGGGCTGTTTCCCTGCATAGTCTGACAATCAGGGGCGGACTGTGAACTTAAAGTGGCCCTGGAAAAAATACTAAAAGTGGCCCCGTTTTGTAGTTGGGTCCAAAGTGAAGAAGGCAGGGCCAGCAATACCATATTTTGGCACATTATACCACCTCAACAGTGCCAAATACCACAGTCCATCACAAAATACATCCCCAAAAACTGCCACTGGCCAGCCGCATCTGCTTCGGCCCTCCGGGAAATTTCCCTGTAAGGTCAATCCACCCCTGCTGACAATGGCAGCACTGATTGGATAGTGAGCTGGGCAGGGACACGCCCCTCAACTGGTAACACCCATCTTCACTGACCTGCAAACTGCTGGCAATTCATTCTTATTGAGGTTATTGTGAGGGAGGGGGCCCTCTTTCTGGACCCTATTACATACAGTACATCTCTCACTGTGGAGGACCCAGTACATCAACACATCTAAAAAAAAATGGATGAGGCTTCAGACTCTTGACTCATTTACCAAGGTTTTCTAAAACACAATACCTCATCCGTATGTCATTGATTGAAAATTTTAAGGGGGTTGTCTTATCACAGACAGCCCTTTAATATGATCACCATCGCGATGATCACCTGGCTGCTTATTTTTCCCTGCAGTGGCCACTACAGGTGAAGTACGGTATTACGTGTGGTGTTTGAATGAAAAGCTCTTCATATAATGCATGGACATACTGGGGGTCATTTGTCAAAGACTGGTGTATCTCCGGTAGTCCGTGCGACTGGAGTGAAATCTTCAGCCCCTGACTGGGGTCATTTCCACTCCACTTTTATGCCTGTTCATAGGGGTAAATTAGCCAGGGCCAATGGCCAGGGAGTGAGGATGGCATAAAAAAACATCTGTGACAAAAAATGTTGTCGTACAGGTGTTGAAAAGTCAAAAAAGGGTCTTGCGACTTTTTATTAACTCCTAAAAACTGACATAGTGCTGTTAGTAATTCACCCCCCACTGTGTTTCCATGGTTACGACTACTGTTCAGTCCAGCAGCGGTGGTCGTGCTTGCACACTATAGGAAAAAGCACAGGCCTCACTGGCGTCCAGGACCCTAGGCTAAGGCTTTTTCCTAGAGTGTGTACGCACGACCACCACTGATGGATTGCAGGGTGGTCGTAACCATGGAAACGAGCAGTGTATAATGTGATGGAAAAATGAATCCAGTCAGCAAAGGAAGCAATGGAATGGAGAATCACAATACATTAGTAAGTGCTTTGTATTAACTTTCTCTACGTGATAAATGCCATTTACTGAAGTGAGACAACCCCTTTTTTAACCCTTGAGCACGACATGCGACTTGTGACGCAAATCTAACATATCTGGATTTGTTGTGACACCGTTGACAATCATTACTTGACCCCATAGGGCATAAATTAATTAATTTATAACACGTGCGTATTTTCATCAGGATTTTAGGCTGATGCGGTCACATATGACGGAAAAACGATATATAAATTTGGTTTTGCTGTCATTTTTATTATTTAATTTTTTAAATTTTTTTGCATGTTCAGCCGCTTACAAAGCCTTAGCGTTCCCTCCAGGGTAGGGTTATTACACTGTACATCAGCATGCAAAAGGTTAACTGCACCTTATGTCATACAGAACTGGCCGCCTCGGCCTTTCACAGCGAGGGCCCGAAACAATTGATTACGCATGACAGACCTTGGAAAGCAACGCGTCTGTGTCTGCATCCCCCAAATGAAGCGTCTCCATTACATCGTGAAGCCGGGGATCTGTGAGAAAAAAAATAAACTTTTTTTTGTTTTTACATTGTATTTTTTTTTTACTAGGTATTTCCTATCCCAGCTGCAGGAAATGTTCTGTTTTTTTTTTTTTTCTGTATTAATAGTGGGCTGCAAATGGCATAAAGCCAAAAAAAGTAAAGCGACAGATAAGGAGGGGGAATGGCATCTGGACATTAAAGCTTTAAAAAAAAAAGTGCTGGAAAGAGGGAAAAAAAAACACACACAAAAAATTACGGCATGGATCTGGAATTTTCCAACTAACGATGTACGGATGTGGTAGGGCAAGAGAAAAAGAGCCAAACTGAGCGTGCTTTGTTCGGGACAAGAGGCCCCTTTTGCATTCCATTTCTCTGTGTGTATCAGGCTCGGCTCGTGCAGCGGCCCTGTCGTCACGGCGTGCCCCCCCCCCCAATTCCACGCCAGAAGTCGTGTTTGCACTTTTCATGAGGTCAGTATTGGATGAGGATGAGGTTCCCTCACATCTTCCGGATTCTGCAGCGGTTTACATCTGACCCGCCATTCCGAAAATTCCTAATTCATTCCTCGAGGAGGAAAGCTAAAAAAAAAAAAAAAAAAATTCCGTATTTTCTTCAGGACGTGAATCTTTTATTTTCAAAATGCAGATTTTATTTGAAGTGCATCATATCGTCAAACATGTCCTACGTACGTACATAAAGGGGGAGCCAGTGCTATGTATTTCCGTACACGCGGCAGAAGTCATTCTGTGACGTATACCGTGCGATGTATGGGTGCATTCACATGCGGCAGATTTGCTGCAGACATTTCTTTTGCCATCCAGCACATGGATTTCTGAATCCTTTGTTAACAGGGTTGTCCAGGACACAAATATTGATGACCTATCCGTTTGGCGGGAGTTGCGGAGGGGGAAATGCAGGATGCACGCGGCCGCTGTCCGCGTTTTGCGGATCCGCAGTTTGCAGTCTAGAAAACAGACACAGTTATGTGAATGCACACAACTGTATGTAATCTGCAAAAGCATGATCTGCAAAATATGGATGGCGTCCGTATGACATCTGTGTTGCATCCTCTTTTTTTTTAGCGGACCCATTGACTTCAGTGGGTCTGTGGACCGCATTTAGCAGCCAAAAATAGGACATGTTCTGTCTTTTGTGGAATGGACGTATCATATAGAAATCATATAGATGATCCGTGTGCACCTGTATGTCTGTTCTACAAAAAGATATACGTATCCGCAAAATGTGGACCATGGACCCATTGGAGTCAATGGTGGGTGCACAAAAAAAACCCCCAAAACAAATAAACAATGTTGCACAGACGTTATCCATATTTTGCGGATCTGTTTTTTGCAAATGGCATTTATCATGTAGAGAAGTTAATACAAGGCACTTACTAATGTATCGTGATTCTCCATATTGCTTCCTTTGCTGGCTGGATTCATTTTTCCATCACATTATATACTGCTTGTTTCCATGGATACGACCACCCTGCAATCCAGCAGCAGTGGTCGTGCCTGCACACTATAGGAAAAAGTGCTGGCTCGTACGCACCCCCGTGGTCCCAACCACCAGAGAGGACAGCGCCTTTTCCTGTATTGTGCAAGCACGACCATCACTGATGGATTGCAGGGTGGTCTGTAACCATGGAAACGAGCAGTGTATGATGTGATGGAAAAATGAATACAGCAAAGGAGGCAATATGGAGAATCACAATACATTAGTAAGTGTCTTGTATTAACTTTCTCTACATGATGAATGCCACTTACTGAAGTGAGAGAACCTCTTTAACGTTTATGGCACTTTTCATGAAACTCCTACATTTCCCAAAGATACGCAGGGGGTGCATCGATGCAGTGGAAAAGGTTGTGTTTCCTTATGTTTTATAGGCGGCCATTAACAAGCGAGAGCAATGAATACAAACCCAACACTCGGGGTCATAGCGGCAACAGCAAAGGGATTCTGAAAGCCGCCATACAGAGCTTTTCCCACCCAGGGGGCCGTAAACATTGGCTAATGGCCACCAGACTGTACAGAACCTCTCTGCCTTCCAGGCTTTTACTGTAAATGCGGCCAGCTTAACTCCTTCATCCCTGCGGAAAGTGGCGAGCGCAGTGCAACGGGCGCCCACAGTTTCTGCCGCTGAAGGTGTTAACGGAAATCCGAGTCATGTCCCTGCGTTACCCATGTCACAAGTGATCGCCGGAGCATAAAGATAGGCTTGTTCAAGAGCCCAAAATGCGTAAGCTTGTCACCGCTCCGTGCTGACATTTGTGGACCTTGAGGAATGCATTGAATGTTGTCAAAGAGATGGAGCCTTTGAAGAACCGCCGCTCGCTGCCATGTGATGATCACAAGCAGCGCTTGTCTTATCTGCCTGTCCTTGCCACCGCCAAAGGCACCAGATATGTCACATAAAGGATTGTGTCCCATGTTGTGGATGTATCGCTGCATTTTTTGTTTGTATGCCATCTCTTAAAGGGGTTCTCTGCTTTAGATAATCCCTATTTGTTTAAAGGGTCCCTTAAAGGGAATGTATTCTATATTTTTCAAACCAGCACCTGGATCTGAACACTTTTGTAATTGCATGTAATTAAAAATTTAGTATAGCCACTGAGTTATTCAATAAAATGTATCTGTATAGCGCCACCTGCTGTTTGTTATTTTTCTTATTCGTTGTCCACCGCACACACTCAGTTTAAATCTTCAACTGTTAACAGCCATATCTTCTGTTAGAAGCTGTGGTTGTTACAGGGAGAGAGCTGCAAGAAAAAGTACACCCGCCTGAGAAAGGACACTACCCCCCCCCCCCCCCCCCGAGTTGCCAGCCTGAAATAAATCTAGCAGAACCATTGGAGCAATGAATGGGGAGATCTGTGAGGTACAGGGCTGGCTCATGTACTATATAATTAATAATTTAAAGGGGTTATCCCATGATTAATGTAAAAAAATGAAAATCAGACATCATATAGAACATGACAACCTCTTTCTAACAAAGCTAGAACCAGCCCTGTACCTCACATGGGTCCAGAGATCTCCACATTCATTGTTCTGCTAGATTTATATCAAGCTGACAGCTCAGGGGGCGTGTCTTTTCTGCTGCAGCTCAGGGGGCGTGCCCATGCTCTCCCTATCACAGCTCAGGAGGTGTGTCTCAGCTCTCCCTATCACAGCTCAGGAGGTGTGTCTCAGCTCTCCCTATCACAGCTCAGTAGGCGTGTCCATGTTCTGCCTATCACAGCTCAGGAGGTGTGTCTCAGCTCTCCCTATCACAGCTTAGGAGGCGTGTCTCAGCTTTCCCTATCGCAGCTCAGGAGGCAGCTGAAGGATGAAACTGAGCATGTGCGGCCATCTCAGTGAGCAGGTCAAAGAAATAAGAAATTAAGTGCCACTATACAGATACATTTTATTGAATAACTCAGTAGTTGCAATGCAATTACAAAAGTATTCAGATCCAGGTGCTGGTTTGAAAACTGTAGAATATTTTTCGTGGGACAACCCCTTTAACTATCAACTGATTACAGAATCCATGACGATCAGCTGTATGGGAAAACAGTAAGTGTTCAGTTTTCCCGCAGCGCCACCACAGGAGAAAGTAAGCATTACACAGCGTCCATTCAAATCAATGTGTTGTCTGCAGAATGCAGGAGAGGACGGGTCCTACAGAGATAGAGAGACTCTCTTTGTAACCGCTCTGACCAAGAGATGAGGGCCCAGAACAGACGACCCACTCTAATTTCCTGGTACATGGAAATGGACTGTACAACCCCTTTACAGGGGCTTTGTAAATGAAGAAAATTCTGTGATCATTTTTGTCCAGCACCCAAATCATCATGATCTGGCATAAGACAAAGATAGTGTAACGCACCTAAATCCGATGGCAGTGGTGGCTCCAATCAGGATTAATATATAATTACCTGGGCCTACGCTATTAGGGTATGTTCACACATGTCAGATTTGCATATTGCTTTAGTACACACTCCATGATGGAAATTCAAGGGTTAAACCCATTCATCTCCAGCATTTCTATGTGGAATCCACCAGAATTAGCAAGATGGTACTTTTTCTCACTGATTTTTTTTTACTGCTAGATGGGAGGCCACAGAGAAGAATGTTACAGTAGTCCAGGCGGGAGATGATGAGGGCATGCACTAGCATTTTAGGGTGGGGAAGGAGCAAATACAAGAGATGTTCTTGAGTTAAAAGCAGCAGGTGGATGTGAGGGTTTGGATGTGTGGCTTGCAGGGCAGGATCAAATGTTATACCCAGGCAATATTCTATGGCCAGTCTGCCCCTGTCTAGTCCAGAGAGGTAGAAAAAATGTTTATTCCATGGCCTGCTAGAAATGTACACGATGTAATCTGTAGTGAATGTCATTTTCTTACCAGTAGCTGAATTTTTGAGTTATATCATCCTGAAGTTTCTTATCTGTGTCATGTGACTTAGGAATTAGACCCACCAACTCACACAGCACCTTATGTGTGGACAGGAAGTCTAATTCTCTATGTATTCCTATGGGAGCCTCACTTTCAGTTTCATAGGAATGAATAGAGCAGTTACTGGCTTTCTGTCCTGGGTCAGTTGAAGGTCAGGGAGTTGGTCACATGACACAGCTACAATAAGAAGAGAGTGGAAACTCTCAATTTCAGCCTCTGATAAGAAAATGACATTCACTATAGATTATATCATGCACCTTTCTAACAGGTCAGAGAATAAACATTTTTGCAGTTCTTCTTTAAGTGTCATCAGCATAGAGGTGGTATTGTAAGCCATGGGACCCTTTGAGCTGTCTCAGGCCGAATGTATTAATGGAGAAAAGTATGGAACCCAGGACAACAACAGAGAGGAGGCGGGATGAGGAGGTGGGGTATGAATGGGAAACACTGAAGGTTCTGTTGGTGAGGTACGAGGAGATCTAGAAAAGGTCCAGGTCTCTGATGCTGAGAGAAGAGAGGGTTTGTAACAGGAGAGAGGGGTCGGCAGTGCCAAAGGATGGAGGGGTCCAGGGAGGAGGAGCGCAGAGTAATGGCGTTTATTTTTGGAAGCTAGAAGATCGTTAGTGACTTTGGTTAGGCAGTGATTGGGTCTGAAACCGGATTGTGGTGGATCAAGGAGTGAGTGGGATGAGAGGTGGGAAGACAGTTCAAGATGGACATGTTGTTCTAGGAGTTTTGATGTGAATGGTTAGTAGTAAGATGTGATGATGGCTGGATAGAGAGTATGGGTCCAGGAGGGCTTCTTGAGTATGGGCATGATGGTGGGATGTATAAAGGAGGAAGGGAAGACGCCAGTGGTTAGCGATAGGTTGAAGAGGTGGGTTAGGGCAGGGATAACTATAGTGGTGAGGTTAGGGATGAGGTGGGATGGGATTGGGTCAAGGGCACAGGTGGTAAGGTGCAATGTCGAGGTTAAAGGGGTTCTCCAGTAATTAAAAAAATGAAAATACTTAAATATTATTTTATAGTAAATATATTCACAAATACCTTTCATTACTTAGAATGCCTTGTTTAGTCTAGGGAGCAATCATTAGGAGAAATAAAATGGCCGCCATCCTATTAGTACACACAAAACCTTTCCTAATCACACAGGAGGACAAGTTACTTCACAACACTGAGGTAAAGAGCTGCCCATACTCCTCTCTGCTCTGCTTGTCAGGAATCATGATCCTGAATACAGGTGACTCTCTGTGGGAATGGAGAAGATGAGGAGACATGAGAGGAGGATGGGGTGGGGCTAATGAGCTGCAGCACTTGTATGCAGTCTCCATTACCACAGTCTGTCCTGTCCGTCCTCTCTGTACTTCATTTCTCTTCATGAACTAAATTCCCTAGAGATTCAGCTAAAGTTCTTATCTGTATTCAGGATCATAATCCCTGACAAACAGAGCAGAGAGGAGGATGTTGTAAAGTAACTTGTTCTCATGTGTGATCAGGACAGGTTTTGTGTGAACTAATAGGATGGCGGCCATTTTGTTTCCCCTGATGATTACTCCCCAGACAATACTACCCATTATGAATAATGAAAGGTATTTGAGAATATATTTATAATAAAGTAATATTTAAGTATTTTCATTTTCTTAATTCCCGGAGAACCCCTTTAAGGCGAAAAGCTATTGTTCTGCGATGGTGATCAATGGGAAGAGCACCGAGTAGTTGTGTAGGGAGTAGTGGGGGTTGTTGTGAGAAGCTTTCCTGGATTTTGATGATTTTCAGGCAAAGTCTTCGGCTGATATGAGGGGTGTGGGAGGGGGCACCGGGGAACGGAGTAGAGAAGGTATAAAACAGTTGTTTAGTGTTGTGGGAAAGAGATGATGAGAGTAGTGAAGTAGTCCTGGTTAGAAGAGGTGAGAGCAGACGGCTTGTTTGTATGAGATGAAGTCCTCCTTGGACTGGGTTTTCTTCCAGCGTCGTTCTGTACCTCTGGAAGCTTATCTCAGATTTTGTGTCTGGTGAGTATGCCAGGGTTGTCAATTGATTTGCCGGGTTCTAGAGGGGCGTCTGAGTCATGGCCCAAGTAATTTTGGTGTTGTAGAAAGCATTGGCTTAGATCCTGTTCCTTACATTTGGTACCTTAGTGGAGAAATGGAAGAATATGACTGCAGTATCAGACTACACATACATTGTTTGTAGTCTGTTACCATGGAGATATTCAGATCTTCATAGGAGCAGACTATTTGCAAAGCTGCCTGTTCCACAGGAGGCGTTGTGAATTTTTTTCATATTTTTCATCACTTTGGGGTAATTTACAGCTATAATAAATATACTTAATGTAAAATGTGAATTAATCGCCACATCCCTTCTCCTGCGCTCGTGGGCAGAGGTGACGTTCTAGGGCTGTTTTCCTTTCCTACACAGGTATAAGACGATGACTAATCTTTCTCCCCAGATATCTCCATTATTTAACATTCCTGGGTATGGATACAGAAAAATGTGTCCCCAGGTGTCCTCAAACTCCCTGGATTCTGGCCGGAGATATTAGGAACTGCCAAGCAGACAGAATCCACCTCAAAGACTAAAGAAGCCTGTTCCCTCAGCTCAGCCGACCATGTGTTTTCCTTCAGAAGTTGAAAATACAGAACCCAGTGTCTTGGTGCTTTCAACGCCTATTGATCCAGTGCATACGAGCTAAAGCAGCTGCTCGGAGTCGGTCATTGGTTGTGTGAAGCTCCACTTTTCATCCTCCGACCCCTGTCCATATGTCCTATTGGTCCTATGGATGTCATTGGCCTAAAGTACTCATTGAAATCAATAAAGATTAAAGGGATTGTACGGGACAAAGAAAAAATATGGCTGCTTTGTTTTTGAAACAGTGCCACACCTGTCCCAGGTTGTGTCTGGTATTGCAGCACAGATCCACTAAAGTGAATGGAGTTGAGTTACAATATGGGTGATGTGGGCGGCTGCCCGGGGCTCATGTCACTTGAGGGATCCGTGGTCGCCAAGACTGTCCACCGTGTAATAAGCTCCACATCCAGCCTCTCAGCAAATTAAAGTGCATATTCTACAAATAATGTGATAATGAAACGTGCCCAATGTAGCAGACGCAGCTGCTGTGGAGCCGATCATGACCCATCCACCCTGCTGCCTCAGTCCTTCTCTCCTCCTCCAGGACAGTCACTGTGCCCTTTGACAATGAGTCTAAAGGGTTTAAAGTTTAAAGGGAATCTGTTGCTCCGATTTTGGACCATTATACATGAGTAGTACTGCAGATATGGACTCCAGATCACTATTTTTTATTTTTCTACTGCCGCCCGTTCCCCCGCTGTCAGCACTCAGAGCTGCGCTGAAATACATTGTCAGGACTGCTGTGCATGCGCCCAGGAGTCCTCTCCATTATGTTAGAACAGCACAGCAGTCTATCTATCTATCTTCTATCTATCTCATATCTATCTATGTATCTATCTATCTATCTATCTCATCTATCTATCTATCTATCTATCTATCTATCTAATTAATTTACTGTATGTATCTATCTATCTATCTAACTCTGTATATGCATATCTATCTATCTATCTATCTATCTATCTATCTATCTATCTATCTATCTAATTAATTTACTGTATGTATCTATCTATCTTCTATCTATCTCATATCTATCTATCTATCTAATTAATTATGTATCTATCTATCTATCTATCTTCTATCTATCTATCTATCTATATCTATCTATCTATCTATCTATCTATCTATCTATCTATCTATCTATCTATCTATCTATCTGTATATGCATATCTATCTATCTATCTATCTATCTATCTATCTATCTATCTATCTATCTATCTATCTCATATCTATCTATCTATCTATCTATCTATCTATCTATCTATCTATCATATTTACTGTATCTATCTATCTATCTATCTATCTATCTATCTATCATTTATCTATCTATCATTTATCTATCTATCTATCTATCTATCTATCTATCTATCTATCTATCTATCATTTATCTATCTACCTAGATCAGCAGCACTTATTAATACATCAGTGGATGTAATCCCTCCAGGACCATTAGTTATAGGTCCTCCGGTATACAGAATAGAGGAGGCAGCTCTCCAGAGCAGTGCACATGTACAGTAAGTGCAGGTTACATGTCGGTATATACAGTATATATATATACCCACATCTGTAGTAAGCGTGGTTCTATTAGGGTACAGGCGGCCGGGGCCGCTGTGATGTGGCGGAGATGCAGCTGCCATACAAGCTGCGACAGTATTTTATTACCTCATTAGAAAAGGATTGTTGCTCGGAGAATACTGCCGGCTTTTTTGGTTCTTTGGCTCACCGCCTGGCCACACCCATGGGTTAAGTTCACGCAGAGTTTTTTCAGCATGGATTTTGGCGCAGATTCCACACCAAAAGCCAGAAACCCATACAAATCATCTCCATTGATTTCAATGGGAAAAACTGCTCAGTTTTGTTATGCTTCCAGTTTTAAAATCTGCAGAATGAAAAAAAGAAGTGACATTATTTTTTGGATCAAATCCACAGCCAAACTTCCCATTGAAATGTGCAGGATAAAAACTGCTGCTGCAAAAAAAATGTATGCAGAATTATGACTATTTAAGGCAAAGCTACAAGGTCCCCTCTTAAATGAGACCCTCTTACCTTCGTCTGTGTGCAGTTTTCTTCTCACCCTCAGATCACATCCATTTCCTGCTCTTCAAGTTTCCAGATATGTCCTTTATTGCCCAAGCAAATGCCTCATATTACCAAAAATTTAAAGGGGTTTATCCTCAGAAAAGCTCCCCCTGATGGCACTGGGGCAGGGGGGAGGGCCTGATGGCACAGGGGGAACCTGATGGCATGGGGGCGGGGGGGGGGGGGGAACCCCTACAGGAAACGTAAGTATTTTATTTCACTGGCACTGGGGACTGATGGCTAGGAGGGTAAGATGGAGGGACTGGGAGGGAACCTGATGGCACTGGGGGAAAACCTGATGGTACGGGGGTAGCTGATGGCACTGGGGGGGGAGCCGGATGGCATGGGGGGAACCTGATGGCACTGGGGGTGGGGGCCTGATGGCATTGGGTAACCTGATGGCACTGGGGAAGGGGGAGTAGCCTGATAGAACTGGGGGTTGGCTGATGACACTGAGGCCTGATGGCATTGGGGGAATCTGATGGCAGTGGGGGGTAGGTGATAACTTTGGTGGGGGATAGAACCTGATGGCACTGGAGGGTAGCTGATTGCATGGGGGGAACCTGATGGCACTTGGGGGGGAGGGGGAGTTTTTTCTTAGTGATCTCGTAGTGAAGCGGCCAAGACATCTTTCATTCCTTCTAGGTAGTGGAGAAGAAGTTGCGAGGGTATTACGTACCTTATTTATCTCTGGGGCGATATATGAGAAACTATTTTCCATGTGGGGAGGAAGGGGTTAATAAGAACTGGCTGCAATACACTTCTGGGAGGTGCAGGTGCTTGATGGCCTCATGTGAGCTGCTGCCCACCCACAGAAAGGGAAGAAAGTCCTCCAAGATAAGTGACTTAAGTAATTGGGCGAACAAATGTTTCGATCATTGCAGACATCCCGGCGACTGGCCAGGTATAAAAAATGTTTGTCGACATATGTGCTGCAGACGACTGAATGGGGATGAATGATCGTACTTACGATCATTCATCGCCATACAGTGCCGATCATCACGTCATATGGTCGATTGGCGCCCATTTGGCGGCTGATGTAAAAGGACCTATAAATAACGCTGTCCTCAGGCTCCTCTTGCCTTGTATAGTCCTATTAGGTACTAAACGCCGACTGATTTATGAGGCTTTATACAGGAGGCCATCTGATTACCGGCTCATGTGTCTCTCTGAACAACAACGGGGTCACTTGAGGATGTGTTTCCAGCGGCGGCGGTGCTTTTTTTTTATGTGTGAAGAGAATTACCGAGAATAACCTTCTGCTACATCCTCCAGCCTGCAGAAGAGCATCTTCCTAGAAACAGCATGCCTGCCTATTTCATAGCACGTTTCATAGAAAGTGAAAGCAGCCTTTTCCGCACGTGTTTACGTCATGCTTCCTCCGGAGGGAAGACAAAAAACACAACAAATAAAGTAACGGAGCGCAAAAATGAGTGAAGCACAAAGTGGCCGGAGGGCGCGATCGAGGGGCATTCGTGACTTTACCTGGTGCAATAGTCGTTTACGTATTCAGTCAGTTGATTCGGGCCAGATGATCGTATCAAGATCAGGAATGGATTTTGCAGTTATTCATTATGTAGTTGAGAACTGCTCGTTACCACTTTAACCATATCTCCCAACTTCTAAAAAGCCAAAAGAGGGGCTCGGTCATTGCCTTTCTATACACGCCCAATCCTCCCCTTTCCCTTTGTGACCCTACACAGTAGTTATGCCCTTTTAGTGCCCCTTCATAGTAAGAGTGCCCTGTAAGTGCCCCCGCACAGTAGATATGCTCCTTAGTGCTACCACACAATGCCTCCATAGAGTAGAATGCCCAGTTAGGGCCCCAACACAGTAACTATGCCTGCTCAGTAGAATGTCCCCTTAATGCCCCCTCACAGTAGTGCTGCCTTCTTAGTGCCCCTTCACAATATTGTTGCCCCCGTAGTGCCCTTCTCACCATAATGCTGCCTGATTACAATAATGTTGCCCCTTAGTGGCCCCCTACAATTATGTTGCCCCCTTAGTGGGTCCCCCCAGTAATGTTGCCCCTTAGTGGCCCCCCACAATAATGTTACCCCCTTAGTGGGTCCCCCCAGTAATGTTGCCCCCTTAGTGGCCCCCCACAATAATGTTACCCCCTTAGTGGCCCATCACTATAGTACTGCCCCCTCAGTGCCTTCCATACAATAGTGTAAGTGCCCCATTACAATAGTGGAGCTTTCCCCCATAGTTAGTGCTTTCTTACAGTAGAATACCCCACTTAGTGCCCCATTACAATAATGTAGCCCCTTAGTTAGTGCCTATTTACAATAGTGTACCTCCTTTAATTAATAACCACTTACAATAATGTACCCCAATTAGTTAATGACCCCTTACAATAGTGTACCCCCCCCCCCCACCCCCTTCTTCAGATTTGTACCTGTGATACTGGCTCACCTGTTCCATGTGCACTTGACAGCTGAAGGAAGGATTATGTTTTAATATATGCTAATGAGCCTCTAGGAGCAATGGGGGTGTTGCTCTCTCTGCTGAGCCCTCTGCACTTTAAATGACAGGGCCAGTCACTGAAAACATCATCACATCTGGCCCTGCCAATCACAGTGCAGAGGGCGTGGCAGTTCAGAGAGAGCAGAGCCTCTAGGTGTAATGGCAACGCCCCCATTGCTCCTAGAGGCTCATTTGCATATATTAAAACCTCATTTGGGATCAACACAGATGACTTCAGCTGACAATGTAACAGATCAGCCAGTGTCATAGGTACAAAACTGCTGACTGATGTCCTTTAATTAGTGTTCTCCTTACAATGTTGTAGCCCCCTTAGTTAATGCCCATTTTATAGTAATGAAGCTTGTACAGTTGATAAAATAAAAAATACTAAAAAAAATACTCACTTCGCCCCATTCCCCCAGTGAATGGAGCACATCATACTCTCCTCAGCAGCAGGCGCAATGCAGTGACATCATCACACCCTGCGCTGTGCACTCTCTTACTCCCCCACCAGGCACGATGATGTCACTGCACTGTGCCTGCTGCTGGGCTGAGCACCACCCAGGTGAACGGTGGAGCAGGCAGGGAGCTGACGGATCACTGCTTCACCTTTGCATTTAACGGTATCTGTGTCCTCAGGAAAGCGGGACATACCTCAGCCATTGCAGGACAGCCACTGAACTCTGGGACCGTCCTGCCAGTTAGGCAGTAAGCCAAGCAGCAATGAAATAAATGGGACTGAGCTGCAACACTAATTACAGCCCTGGATAAGAACAGTTCTGGAAGAAGCAGCCATTGTTTTTTTTTCAATCTATTAAATCCCTTTACGTTACTTAATAAAATCCTATATCCATCCCATCAAATTGTTAGATGAAGCTTCATGTAGAACCAATCACCAGCAGCAGTGCAAAGCATGGCGGGAAAAGAAGGAAGGCAGAAGCTGCCTGCTGCTGATTCCCATTTTTTCAACAAACATGGGCTGTTGTCTGGAGCAGATATAAAAAGCAACCAAGACTGGAGAAAATACATTGCACGCTAGTATTACCCCTAGAAGTGACCGGACATTGGCTAGTAGTCAGCTGACTTCTTTAAAGGGGTTCTCCAGGAATTAACAAAATGAAAATACACAAATGTTACTTTATTATAAATATAATTCCAAATACCTTTCATTAGTTATGATGGATCGTTTTGTCTAGGGAGCAATGATTAGGAGAAAAAAAATGGCCGCCGTCCTATTAGTACACAGAATCTGTTCTAATCACACAGGAAGACAAGTCACTTCACAACACTGAGGTAAAGAGCTGCCTCATCATCCTCTCTGCTCTGCTTGTCAGCGATTATGATCCTGACTACTGTTTAATATGATATTTAGCTGAATCTCTGAAGGAATGGAGTTCATGAGGAGACATGAAGTACAGAGAGGACGGACAGGACAGACTGTGGTAATGGAGACTGCATACAAGTGCTGCTGCTCATTAGCCACATCTGCTCATGAACTCCATTCCTACAGAGATTCAGCTGAAGATCTTATCATCTGTAATCATAATCCCTGACAAGCAGAGCAGAGAGGAGGATGAGGCAGCTCTTTACCTCAGTGTTGTGAAGTAACTTCTCCTGCTGTGTGATTAGGACAGGTTTTGTCTGTACTAATAGGACGGCGGCCATTTTGTTTCTCCTAATGATTGCTCCCCAGACAAAACGAGCCATTATAACTAATGGAAGGTATTTGGGAATATATTTATAATGAAGTAACATTTAAGTATTTTCATTTTCTTAATTCCCTGAGAACCCCTTTAAGGATAATCGGAGCCTGTGACACTTTTCTGATATTTTTACATGGGTTTATTTCAAAGACGAGTCTTGAGTCGTTAGCAAAGTGGAATTCAGGAAAGTTTGTGCAGCGACCTGTGGCAAGAGGCGCTGACTGTTTGGCAATGTGTACAGGCTCGTTACAGTTTATTGATGGTTCCCTTTTAAATTACATAATTATCAGTGATACTAATCGTGTGTCATATCTGAGGGCTTGAGTAAGTGTCCACCACCTCTCATATTGTTAACTTTAAAGGGGCTCTCCGCTTTACAGAACCCATTTTTAACCTCTTGAAATTCTCCGCTTGCGTTACAAGAGCGATAACCTTTTTTTTTTTTTGCTGGCATTGCTGTGTGAGGTCTTTGCATTTTGGGGAGGTATGTTTTATTTTTTTTTTTTTGTATATAACATTTACTAATTTCCTAAACAATTTCTTCTTTAATGAATATTTGCTAACTTTTGAGAAGAAATATCAAGTAGGTTTTGAAAAGGAGAGTATACAGTCTAGATGCCTGCTCCCCTGTATACAGACCCGAGGCCTACTCCCTGTATATAGTCCTGAGGCCTGCTCCCCTGTTTACACACCCAAAGCCTGCTCCCTGTATATAGTCCTGAGGTCTGCTCCCCTGTATACAGACCCAAGGCCTGCCCCTCTGTTTACATACCAGAGGTCTGCTCTCTTGTATACAGACCTAAGGCCGGCTCCCCTGTATACAGACCTGAGGGCTGTTACCCTGTATATAGACCTGAGGCCTGCTCATCTGTATACAGACCTGAGGCCCGCTCCCCTGTATACAGACCCGAGGCCTGCTCTCCTGTATACAGACCGATGCCTGCTCCCCTGTATACACAGAAGAGGCCTACTCTCCTGTATATAAACCCGAGGCCTGCTCCCCTGTATGCAGACCCGAGGCCTACTCCCCTGTATATGGATCTGAAGCCTAGTCCCCTGTATACAGACCTGAGGGCTGTTACCCTGTATATAGACCTGAGGCCTGCTCATCTGTATACAGACCTGAGGCCCGCTCCCCTGTATACAGACCTGAGGCCTGCTCCCCTGTATACAGATCCGAGGCCTACTCCCCTGTATACACAGAAGAGGCCTACTCTCCTGTATATAAACCCGAGGCCTGCTCCCCTGTATGCAGACCCGAGGCCTACTCCCCTGTATATGGACCTGAAGCCTAGTCCCCTGTATACAGACCTGAGGCCTATTCTCCTGTATACAGACCCGAGGCCTGCTCCCCTGTATACAGACCCAAGGCCTGCTCCCCTGTATGCAGACCTGAGGCCCTCTCCCCTGTATACAGATCCGAAGCCTACTACCCTGTATACACAGAAGACGCCTACTCTCCTGTATATAAACCCAAGGCCTGCTCCCCTGTATGCAGACCCGAGGCCTACTTTCCTGTATACAGACCCGAGGCCTGCTCCCCTGTATACAGACGGGAGACCTGCTCTCCTGTTATACAGACCTAAGGTCAGACTCCTATGTATACAGATCCCCAGTCAAGACCACAGACTAGAACCCCCCTGTAGACTGAACCCATTTATATACGGACCCCAGCTATAACCCTACGACAAATGGGTGCATTGTGGATAGGACATTTCGGGACAGCTTTAATGCCGCCAGGCTTAGGGATAATAACATATTGATTGTGCTGCATTTTTCTGAGTGCTTCAGGAAGGACAATTAATCAGCCGTAATGTGTCCGCTGAGCGCTGCTCACTCGTCTTATGCTGGAGACGATCTCCATGTATTCTTATCTAGTGACTTGAGAGAATGCCGCCAAATATTTGCTTGGTTCCCATAGAGAAGGGGGGTGGGGTGGTAAATGTTTTTTAGTAAGAGCCAATGTGCAATGTGCAGGACTCGGGGGGACATCAGGGGACACTGAGGCCTCCTTGGCTATTTATGCTTATTCACCAGAGACTCCTTTTGCTGGTCGTACATATTTGTTATATTTTTATTTTATGTTTTTAGGTTATTTTTTTAATTTTAATTGTTCATTGGATGGCTTTGATATTGATTTAGTTCCCTTTAAAGAGTTTGTCTGATTAAAAAAGAGCGCCGAATGTAAAAGTCCCGACTGTATTTGTGAGCCATGTATACAGAATGCACTGTGTAGGTCACGCTGTACCCAAACAGGGCAACATGGGCCTCATGCATGAAACCTAGTGATGCCGAGAACAGGGAACCCATTTAAAGGTGACAGTCTGCCAATAAAAACACCAGAAATAATAAAAGCCGAAAATTGTCTGGTCCGTGCAAACATTTAGGGTATGTTCACACATCAGACTTGATGAGGATTGTGCCTATGTCTATACGTGCTAGGTCCTACAAATGTCCAGGTATGGTCCTCAGCGGCACCACTATAACCCTCCTTGTGTTACATTTCAGGTGGTGACGTTATGGTACAGAGCACCGGAAGTTCTCCTCCAGTCCAGCTATGCCACGCCGGTGGACCTCTGGAGCGTTGGCTGTATATTTGCAGAAATGTTTCGTCGAAAGTAAGATTCATTTATAATCTGGAATAATAAATCCATCTTTTGCATTTCGGCTTTCATCAGCTTGACCCTAACGCTAGCTGTATACATTAGATATGCATTGGCCAAACCTGCCTCTGAGCATTAAATGTGTATGGTGGCCTTCTGAGTCTGCCCCTACGTCCGATGTCGGGGGAGATGAGGGGCGGGCATGTTGGATTTCAACGCCCCCATCCTTTTTTTTCTGGCTAGTAGATACACCACTGGCAGACGGGTGTGGCAGTAGCTTTCTCCCCTCTCATACTCTACGTATGAATGCTTGGCCCAGCATAGGATGCTTATGTATGGGAGGACTGGGAGAGAAAGACATAGTAACATAGTAAAATAGTTTATAAGGCCAAAAAAAGCCCTCTGTCCATCCAGTTCGGCCTGTTTTCCTACAAGTTGATCCAGAGGAAGGCAAAAAACCCTGTGAGGTAGAAGCCAATTTTCCTCACTTTAGGGGAAAAATTCCTTCCCGACTCCAGTCAGGCATCAGAATTACTCCCTGGATCAACGACCCCTCTCTAGTAACTATAACCTGTAATATTATTACCTCCAGAAATACATCCAGGCCCTTCCTTGAACTCTTTTAGTGAACTTACCATCACCACCTCCTCAGGCAGAGAGTTCCATAGTCTCACTGCTCTTACCGTAAAGAATCCTCTTCTATGTTTATGTACAAACCTTCTTTCCTCCAGACGCAGAGGATGTCCCCTCGTCACAGTCACAGTCCTGGGGATAAATAGATGATGGGAGAGATCTCTGTACTGACCCCTGATATATTTACTGAAGACAGTTCACATATTGTGTGTATGGCCAGCTTAATGGCTATGTTCACATTCACAGGCACTTTTAGTGACTGCATTTTACTCAAATCATTTTTTCAATTGGTCTTTATTAAAAATGTTCAGCCATTTCTGAGATGCAAGAGATACAAGAGTTAAAAAATCAGTCTGTTTGCAAGCAGTGTGTGTTTTCTTCATCCCATCAGCTGATGGCTCATGTAGAGCTCTTATCTCTGACTTAATTATGTCATAAACAGTAATTCAAGCCACATTTTTATCAGCTTGATAAGTTTTGAGCTATAATGAGGTCAGGAGATCAGAGATAAGATCTACACATGAGCCTTCAGATGACGAGATTCAAAGAAAACACAAAGTGACAGCGTGCAAACAGACTGATTTTTTAAAGGGTTATTCTCATTTTAGACAATGGGGGCATATCGTTAGGATATGCCCCCATTGTCTTATAGGTGCGGGTCACACCGCTGGGACCCGCACCTATATCCAGAACGGAGCCCCTGAACTGAATGAGGGCGCATGCGCAACTATAGGTTGGTTGACCTGTATACATATAAGCGTACTCATCCCGGTTGGCTTATGAGTGATAACATTTATTAATGTACTAAAAATAAAAAATATATGAAAAATAAAAATAAAAGTTTATAACCATATAAACACATAAAAGCTGTGCAAAAATATTCAGCGCAGTTGTGGATATGCTGATTAGTAGGGCTAGTTATTATTGTCCTTTCATTAGTTCATACATTGAATGAAATGTCAGCCATTGGTTGAACCCAGATAGTGGTTGTTATATGTGGCTCAGAATATACCACCTAGGCCAAACAGATAGCTCACATAGGTACTTTAGATTTCTGTTAGTATCCATAGCTATTGATAGCTAATTGGCGTCCAATGCAAAATGTACAGTTCCAGCCTACATCCGGCAAATAATGTTCCTGTTGTACAACAGAGTAAAAGATGGTGGCCACAACATACAGTTCCCAATTGTTATGGGTCAGTGAACTGGTGATATTGTACGTTACCCAACTTCATCCAGTTAGTTGATACAGCCGGCAGCGGGATCGCGGTGTATAGATCCAAACGCACAGCGGGGTCTAGCGTACTCTCAGCATGTACACTTGCTTGGCTGTTCTCAAAACTCCCATAAAAGTGAATGGAGCATGCTGGGAGTTGTAGTTTTTCAACAGCAGGAGTGGCGGAGGTTGCTGACCCCTGTAGTAATGCATTAGTCGCATAAGTATGGACCAAACCATTTATGTAAAAACTGAATGTTTAGCAGCAGGGCAACATTTTCATGGGCTCCTCATGTCTAAAGGCCCCAGAGGGCCCACCATTCTGTACAGCTGGCCTGGGGGTGACCCTTACCAGGTAAAACCAATTGAAATCGATAAAAGGACAGTAATGGGGTAGAAAACAAGCAGGAACAAACCACAGTAATGTGTCACCATTTGTCCGCCCCCAAGCTATGCGCCTTGGTACGCCCTTGACAGGACACAGAACAGGCACGCCCCTGAGGTTCTGTGTGCCACCATACAGTCTCTGAGGCGTACAGAGACAATACCACCGTGTACTGTATATTACATTATCTCTGTCTGGTTTACTCATAAGCTCCTTTGGACACGACAGCTGTTTTCTCAGCGTCAGCGGCCGTGTGATTGACAGCCGTTGTAAAACCCAGTAACAGCATTACTCTGCGGTCGGCTTTTACTGTAACAGCGGGGACTTGGCAACACAAGTGCGGTTTTCTTCCCAGCGCTCATCCTTGCCAGGCGTCCAGTACGGGCTCAGCGCTGCGGTGAGATCAGTCTGTGACAGGGAAACACGAGGAAGTCTGTGACTGCAAACGTTGGCCTTGTGTGAGATGCACATGGGATGGCGGTGGCAGGGCTGACGGGGGGTGGGGGAGAAGATTTATGCTGGATTACTGAGGTTAAAAAACAGCATTTACATTGAATTTCAGGAAATAGAGATTCTCTGAATTTTTTTTTTCTGAAATTTGGGACTGCATAAAACAATACAGAAGCGGTGTGACTGGCAATGAGGTAAATCATATATGGATTACATTGGAGGCCCATAACGCTGCACTAGTTTTCCTGTCAAGATGGTGGACAACTCAACGGAATCTGATGGACTCATGCACACGACCGTTGTTTGGGTCCTCATCCGAGCCATGTTTTTTGTGTGCTGTCCGCATTCGTTACTCCGTTCTGTGGCCCTGCAAAAAAAAAAAATAGAACGTGTCCTAAAACGGACAATAATAAGGCATTTCTATCATGGGCCGCCCGTTCTGTTCCACAAATTGCGGAACACAAAACACTGCGCGATCGGGTACATGAGCCCTAAGTCTGTGGGGTGTGCCGTTGGTGTCCATCTTGCAGTGTGGCTTCCGTTAAATTGTAAGCCATACCACATTGGTGAACAGGGGTGCTAGCAAAAGAGGGTCAGGTTCTTGGACTGTCTTGATTTTAGATAGCCCTCGGGCAGAGGCCTCCGAATCAATGGTTGTGGTTATTCACACCTATATAAGATAAGTGCCTATAGACATTAGTCTAAACACGATTGTGGGCAGTGTCGGACTGAAGTCCCTTGGGTCCAGCAGAGTAAGTTATCCTGAGGGCCAACACTCTTTGTATATAGGACCTTAAGCGCCCTGTTTTATTAGGGGTCCATTAATGTCAGAACTTGGACCCACTGGTAGGCAAGTCCGACCATGACTGTGGGGTATTAGGACATACATAGATAACTTAATGCAGCCTCTTCAGACAAGTATGGTCCCCAAAGGGAGGGGGACCAGAGGCTCATGGCGGTGGTTTTAGAATGGAAGTCAGAAGATGGTCCCCATAGGACCAAGGCAGGGGGACCAGAGGCTCATGGCGGTGGTTTTCGAAGTCAGAAGGTCGGTATAGATATATTTTTTCCCCTCTGCTGGACAGTTGCGATAAATAAGGCCCAGTTGATTGATTGTTTATGGTCTCCAATCAGGAGTTGTGTAGAACTGGTCAGGTCTTATAGGAGGACTATTACAAATGGGTTGTCCAGCTTCTACAAAGTGACGGCAGATCCTCAGAATAGGCCATCACTAGCTGACCCGTGGGGGTCCGATACCATGCACTCCACCGATCAGCTCTTTGGGTCTAGTTAGCCCCATTGCTGGAAGTTGCCACTGGAACTACACAGAACCATCAACCTGGTAGTGAAGGGAGCTTCTTATCACAGAGCTGCTCCCACTGAAGTCAATGACAGGCTCTGTGGCGACAGAACTGACAGCACCATAGCAGCCGATCGGCAGGTGGTCCGAGTCCAGATAAGCAGCTATCCCAAGGACAGGCCATCACAGAGTAAAAACTGGACAACCCCTTTAAGTAAACCAAGTCCAGCATCTGGCTGTACAGCTTTTAGAGCCTGTGACTGTGTGGGCATGCTGGGAGTTGTAGTTCCACACTAGCTGAAGAGTAACAGGTTAGAGAACAAATTACCTAAGACGCTGAAGAAACTGCAGTTAATGTCACTTTAATACAGAAGGATCTATTACTGTCCAGAAGGCGCAGTCACACCGGGGGACATCAGCTGTAACCTGGACGCCGGAAACCAGTGTCATCATGGAACTTATTGACTTGGCTGGGCTTCGGGGCCAGCTGCTTAAACATTTAGCTTCCCAGAGTGCTCCAGCAACAATTGCTTCATCTAATATCCTCCGACTTTCAGTATCCACTGCACCGGTTCTCATTATTGCAGATTGTGGCCTCTCGGACAGACAAAAACCAGAAGTGTGGTAGAGCTGTGTAACACTCCGAGTGACCCTATCATCTAAGAAGAAAGGCAGAGAATCCGAACAAAGATCTTTACTACTGAAGGATTTGTTAAAGGGGTTGATTTTAGGAAGGCGACCATTGTCCCTATGCCTTATTATAACATATAGATGTCATAGACGGGGGTCCTACTGTGGTGGGCGCAGTGTGTCCATGCAATACATGATCGGCCGGAATACAATGCTTTATTTTCCCTGCAGCGCCCATCACAGGTCAAAGTTATACTCAGACATGGTCTACTTTACCAAACTGAACGCCTTAATTTAGATACACTGGACCCAGGGAGATCAGCGGGTACCAGCTTCCCCCAATAAACATAATTTCCGCACAAAAACAATTAAAAAAGCATGCAATTCATGTAGGAACGGTCTAATGCGAACTGTGTCCAGACTGTGGATAAAGCAGCCCATCCTCCCTCTCTACCAGCAGGAAATCCCAGCATATCTTTACCTGATCACACACACACTATAGATGAAAGTTACTCCATCGTCTGCCGCTTTGCAAAAATGAATTGTGTTTTTTGTACTTTGCCCTCGAGCGGCTGGTTGTGTTCGGCATGTTGTTGTCTGGTCACAGAGGACTATCCTGATCTAAGGTGCGAAATTACCTACAGTCCGTTATTTATATGGAAAAAAAAAGCTTTGTGTCGCTGTAGTAAAACTTTGATAACATCGGGTAAATATCTTTATATATGTGTGGGTGAGCTGAACATATTGAATTTCAGCATGCCCAATTCTTTGTTCTCACGGGAGACAACCCTCCACCAGGCGTGCGTGCCATCAGATTTCTTCCCGTTGAGAAACACATTCACACTCGGCCGACCAAGCATGCATGTGTATGGGGAGGAGGCTTAGCTGTCGGCTGGCTGCTTTTAAAAGGTGTACTGCCATCTTATGTGGTGTTCCAGCCTGTGACTCTCCTGTTGCCTCTTGAAAAACTCAGTGCTCGTCATCACCTCCCACACTTGACGATCTGTGGCGGGAGGATGAACTCGGCAAACGCTCCTGTGATGGAAGGGGAAGTTGTGGTTTTCATTCGATAACCTGTAAATGATAAAAGGGGTATTTATATAGCGCACAAAAAGCGTATGCTTCCATCTCAGCAGACTGCTGGCAGACCGCATGCACACGACCGTATGTATTTTGCGATCCGCAAAAAAAAAGATCTGCAAAAAATACAGATGACGTCCGTGTGCATTCCATATTTTGCGGAGAACAGCTAGCCCCTAATAGAACAGTCCTATCCTTGTCCGTAATGTGGACAACAATAGAACACTTTTTTTTTTTTTTGCGGAATGGACATATGGAAACAGAATGCACACGGAGTAACTTCAGTTTTTTTTGCGGACCCATTTACATGAATAGTTCCACATACAGTCCGCAAAAGAAAAAAAAAACAACGGACACGGAAAGATAATACGTTTTTGTGCATGAACCCTTATTATAAGGGCTCATGCTTACGAATGTATTTTCTTTCCGTGTCCGTTCCATTTTTTTTTGCGGACCATATGCGGCACCATTCATTTCAATGGGTCCGCAAAAAAAACTGAAGTTACTCCGTGTTTCCGTTTCCATATGTCCGCATTTCCGTTCCGCAAAAAAATAGAACGTGTCCCGTTTTGTCCGTATTACAGACAAGGATAGGACTGTTCTGTTAGGGACCAGCTGTTCCGTTCCGCAAAATACGGAATGCACACGGACGTCATCCGTAATTTTTGCAGATCCGTTTTTGTGGACCGCAAAATACAAACGGTCATGTGCATGAGCCCTAAGAATGAATAAGGCTTGGTGTTTAGCACCTCTTATCACCCGGACAGTTCTAGATATGTTACAATATTGCCCCCTGCTGTTTCTAATGAGCAGGCTTCTTGTATCCATCTCGGTAAATGTGTCAAGGTGGACGCACACGCTCAGTCTTGCTCCTTCGCGAATGCAGAGGGATCCCTGGTGTGGTGAGCTGGCTCTTTCTGAAGCCGGAGCGTGTTCTCAGCATGTCAGAAGAAAAGCTGAGCAAGTGATAAAGAGTGAGACAGCGATACTGTAACTGCTGAGGTGGACACAGAAAGACTGTTCAATAGAGACAGCAGGTGGCGCTATTCTGGCATTATTCCTGCAGTATCTGCGGATATAAGCATTTTTTGTGTAAATGCAAAAAAATGTTTATAACAAGGTTATGGGTTTAATGAAAAATAATATTTTTCATGGGACAACCACTTTAAAGGGGTTAAACTAGGACATATGGACATCATAGAGGGGGTCCCCCTTAAAAGCAGCTTCCGTTTCGTGAACTTAAGCATTCTTTGCATTACAAGGATGGTCATTTGCTGCAGAAATTCCTGGCTGAACATTGCTGGCCACGTGAAACAGAGTTGTCTTCTGCATTTCCCCAACCAGGGGTTTTCCAGGACTTAAAAGGGTTCTCTCACTTTAGTAAGTGGCATTTATCATGTACAGAAGGTTAATACAAGACACTTACTAATGTATTGTGATTGTCCATATTGTCTCCTTTGCTGGCTGGATTCATTTTCTATCACATTATACACTGCTCGTTTCCATGGTTACAGACCACCCTGCAATCCATCAGTGGTGGTCGTGCTTGCGCACTATAGGAAAAAGCACCAGGCTCTCTGATGGATTGCAGGGTGGTCGTAACCCCTGGATATGAGTAGTGTATAATGCGATTGAAAATGGATCCAGCCAGCAAAGGAGGCAATATGGACAATAACAATACATTAGTAAGTGTCTTAGTGTCTTACATTAGTAAGTGACGCAACCCCTTTAACTGGAAGGAACATCTTTGGATAGCTCATCAGTATCAGTAACTCCGGACATCCCTGCTGATCAGCTGTTTTCAGGCACAAAAAATACACACATCCCTGTCCACTGTATAGTGGCCATGCCACTTACTGCAGCTCTGCTCCCATTCACTTGAATAGGGGCAGAGCTGCAGCAACCAGGAACGGCCACTACACAGGAGCTGTTTCTAGTTCTGCATCTCCTGAAAACAGCTCATCGGTGGGGGCAATCTAGTATTGATGACCTGGGTCATCAGAAATTTCTACAATTAATCGACCATATGTGAATATACCCTAAATTGGGATTGAGGAAATCCATATATACATATTATATAAAGACGGGATAGGAGATAACTATTATATTGGTGGGGGTCCTACCTACCGATCATGGGAATGAGGGACCCAAGCCCTGAAATGAATGGAGTGGGTAGTTGGAAATGCTCTCGGTCACTGCTTTCACATCTATAGGAGTTTCGGAAATAGCCAAGTACAGCGCTCGGCTATCAAGGGAACTCCCATAGAAATTAATAGAGCGGTCGCATTTCCAATCATTACAGGGGGACTCCACAGGGTGGGACTCCACTTATGATCGGTGGGAATACTCGCAGTAAGACCCCCACCAATCTAATAGTTAGGGGATAACATGATATAACTTGGAATACCCCTTTAATGATCAGCATTAGTATTGTAAGGAGTTTAGACTGGAAAGTATAATAACCTCATATATCTGTACATCTCATTCCTATAATATTCATACTAAATCCAGGATATCTGGACCTCCACAGCAGCATCCTTTTCACTATCTGTTCCTTCCACATCACCAGATGGTCTCAATCAGGACATATATGACTGAGAGTCGGACCGCGGGTGTTCATTGAGTTTTTGGATTCCTACCAAGGAGCTGTTACATCTACATACAGCACATTTCTAATCTCTCGAAGGAAACATCTCAAAGAACTAAAGGAATGGTTGGGAATGTCAGGGAGGACTACCTGGTGGCGTGAGAATATTTTACTGGACTGGTTCTATTGAAGAAGATGAAAGAAGCAAACATTATGACATGTTGGATCTCTGCTCAAACAGAACAGAAACGGACATGCATGAAAATGTTCACATGAACCCATGCCAAGGCCTCGTAACATCTGCGATAGTTTTTAATTCCAGAGGCTCCTAATTCGCTTATGGTTTTGTGCCTGGTTATATCATCCTCTGAGAATATTTCTGAGCTGCTCCGGTAATATCACTACTGTCAGGCTTTAGTTAAGGTGCCAACTCACCGTGTCAGTCATAGGCAGCCAGTTGGCTCAGCTTCTTTGGAGGCTTCTTCTAAACACAACTGCTGGTGGCCTCGGGAGATTACATAATGCTGCCTTGGTGGATAGTGAAGATAGAAGAACCCAAACTATGTAAATGTGAAGAGGTTAGTTGGATCACAGCCTGATCCCCAACCACATTTTTTGTATATCGTTTTTCCATGCACCCCGAATTTAGGACTGATATTGGATGATGATGCTGATCTCAGATACTTAGGTGAAGAAATCCTTTCAGACCAAGGATAGAATAGAAAGGGACAACTCTCTCTATGTGATCAGTCATCCAGTACTTTCCGGACATCAGTCCAAGAATCCAAAAATTTACACCATTCTTATTGTACAGCTATTTTTGGACCACGTTTGGCCCTTCACCAAGTTACAGAGGGTTCGACAAAGACATGCATATGTAAGAAGACTATGGTGGTCTACAATACAATTATAATATATATCAACACAATATAAATGTATTCCACCGACCTTTCCACTAGATTTTCTTTTTGATATCTGCTTAAGGTCTTCGGTCTTTTAGATTGTTACTTTTTGATGTGAACAGTTCTTTACCGGTAGCTTGTTTGATTGACACTTATGTACATTAAGGTGAACAAGCTCTGGATGGCCCAAACAGATCAACAGTAGAGAGAATTTAATCCACCATTAACCACGAGCAGCTCCCACAGTTTCACCTTCATCACACTCCCCTGTCTCTGCCCAGACCATTTCCAGGCACTTACAGAAGAAAATTTGGTGTCATGACGCCCATTCCATGTCCTGACATTGACAGCCAGCCACCATCACCTTCGTTTGCATTGGTGTCGTGAACGAAAAATCTGGACTGGAACCGTATCATCTTTAGTGGTGAATCCAGGACCTGTTTGGGATGTGACAACAGTTGGGTTCTAGTATGGAGGAATCATAGTGAGCACTTCAATCCTGCCTTTGCTGTGGAGGACACCCTGCCCCAACTGCTGCTGTGATGATCGGTCACCCCTAGTAGTGATATGAGGGACACTAACAGCTCAGTGATATGTGCAGGACATCCTACCACCACATGTGTTCCTCTCATGGCAGGGATGACAACCGGCATTTTTCATCAGGATAATGCTCACCACACACAGCAAGGGTTTCCCAGGAATGTCTCCACCAGATTACAACACTTCCTTGGCTGCCAGGTCACCAGAGTTATCACCAATTGAGCATTTATGGGACACCAGCTGGGACGCCAGCTTCACCAACCTACAAGTGTGCAGGATCTACAGGCCCAGCTGCAACATCTGTGGGCAAATGTGCCACAGGATGCTATACAGAAACTGTATGCCTCCATGTCCAGGCTAGAGGCTGTATCTCATCTTGTATCCAGACTAGAGGCTGTATCTCATCTTCTATCCAGCCTAGAGGCTGTATCTCATCTTGTATCCAGGCTAGAGGCCGTATCTCATCTTGTATCTAGGCTAGAGGCCGTATCTCATCTTGTATCCAGGATGGAGGCTGTATCTCATCTTGTATCCAGACTAGAGGCCGTATCTCATCTTGTATCCAGGCTAGAGGCTGTATCTCATCTTATATCCAGGCTAGAGGCTGTATCTCATCTTGTATCCAGGCTAGAGGCCGTATCTCATCTTGTATCCAGGCTAGAGGCCGTATCTCATCTTGTATCCAGGCTAGAGGCTGTATCTCATCTTGTATCCAGACTAGAGGCCGTATCTCATCTTGTATCCAGGCTAGAGGCCGTATCTCATCTTGTATCCAGGCTAGAGGCCGTATCTCATCTTGTATCCAGGCTAGAGGCTGTATCTCATCTTGTATCCAGGCTAGAGGCCGTATCTCATCTTGTATCCAGGCTAGAGGCCGTATCTCATCTTGTATCCAGACTAGAGGCCGTATCTCATCTTGTATCCACGCTAGAGGCTGTATCTCATCTTCTATCCAGGCTAGAGGCCGTATCTCATCTTGTATCCAGACTACAGACTGTATCTCATCTTGTATCCAGGCTAGAGGCCACCCCTGATCTCATTTAATCTATGGTCCCAGAATGGCAAGTTATCAGCTATACACTAGATAGGTGATAAGTGTCTGACCAGTGTGAGTCCAACTGCTGGGACCCTCATCGATCGTGAGAACAGGGGGCCCATGTCTCCTATTTCACCTTTATATATAGCTGGATATAGCCTAGCTCTGTACTCCGCTATCTTCTGCAGTCCCGTAGACATTGAATGGAGTGGTTCTCTTGATCGGTGGGAGTCCCAGTGATCGGACCCCCACTGGATAGGCTGTCATTCTGGGATTACAGTACTTTGCAGAGATCCTTTTGATGAGAAGAAAAGTAAGTCCTGAGGGTCCTGGGTCCCTACAGGGTCTTTTTGAATATGTTTTATTACCAGATTTCCTGACTAATCGATGACCATCTCTGTGTTTTTCTCTTCCAGGGCTTTGTTTCGTGGAAATTCAGATGTGGATCAGCTCGAGAAGATATTTGAGTAAGTTACAGAAGTCCTATTACTATTTGGCAAGGATGAATGGACAGAGCTGTGAATAAGTATCCCCGCCCCATGTAGCTGTGCTTATTGGTCATACTGATAGATGGGGAACTTTAAATATGCAAATTGTATTTAAAGATGGCACTCACTCAGGAGCTATTTTACCTGATGGGTAAGAGTCTGTGATTGGAAACAATTCCGATCATGGACTTTTAACCCCTCATATGCTGTAGTCACTTCCAACTACGGCATCCCAGCGGTCCTTTACTGGAAGTGCTGAGCTCCTAGTGACCAAACAGCTCCCCAGCGATGAGAGTAAGGTGATCCGGCGGGTTGTATAATCAGTAGATCCAACTTTTAATTCACCCGACACCATAATCACAAGTGCCATAAAGGCAGTTCCTTTCCTTTCAGTGCCCTTAGTTCTCTGCTCTAAAACATCCCACATAGGGAAGTGAATTGAGAATTGAAGGTACTGTCTCCATGACACTTGCAATTGTGACACTGGGAGGGGGGTTAAAAGTTAAATCTAATAGTCATGCAGCCTGCAAGATCATCATTCCAGGTATGCTTACACTGCTCCCCCTGTCACCTATTTAGCACTGTCAGCAGTTTTGATGGGTCCAAACTGTTGACATATACCCCTTAACTCAACCACCCTCTAATGATAATGAGATGACTCTGCTAGTCCTGTCAAAGTCTATGCAGCAAAGCTGTCAACTGAGCAGCACTAAACAGGAATTGTCAGCCTATTGTGTGTGCTCTAGTGTTCCGTGTGGAATCGTTCATTATTTTTATGTGGATAATCACAAAAAGTAATAAAAAGCAGCAAAAATAATAAAAATGTTTTTAAGAACATTTTTGAATAATATCTAGTTTATAAGGCTGAAAAAAGCCCTCCGTCCATCCAGTTCAGCCTGTTATCCTGCAAGTCGATCCAGAGGAAGGCAAAAAAAAAAACCCCTGTGAGGTAGAAACCAATTTTTCCCACTTTAGGGGAAAAAATTCCTTCCCGACCCCAATCAGGCATCAGAATTAACTCCCTGGATCAACGACCCATCTCTAGTAACTATAACCTGTAATATTATTACCTCCAGAAATACATCCAGGCCCCTCTTGAACTCTCTTAGTGAACTTACCATCACCACCTCCTCAGGCAGAGAGTTCCATAGTCTCACTGCTCTTACCGTAAAGAATCCTCTTCTATGTTTGTGTACAAACCTTCTTTCCTCCAGACGCAGAGGATATCCCCTCGTCACAGTCACAGTCCTGGGGATAAATAGATGATGGGAGAGATCTCTGTACTGACCTCTGATATATTTATACATAGTTATTACATCTCCCCTCAGTCGTCTTTTTTCTAAAGTAAATAACCCTAATTTTGATAATCTTTCTTGGTCCTCTAGTCCGCCCATTCCAGTTATTACTTTAGTTGCCCTCCTCTGAACCCTCTCCAGCTCTGCTATGTCTGATACATTAAAGGGGTATTCCCATCTCACAAATGTAGTTTGTATAGTTAGATATAGCCATACTAATATTATTACTAATAGAATGTATTTATAGAAAATGTACAGTTTAGAAGATTTCCCTATTTGTATATCCATTGTCCCACACACATCAGTCAGGCCGTTGCCCCTGGTTACGGCCACTGCGGCCCTGTAGTAGTGGTGGCCGGCTTGTTCTTGTTCAAACCCGCTCTGAGGTAACTGCTGTATTGTGAACGCACATTACATGAACATGCGGAGAGACATCTTAGGGTTGTAGCATTTTTGTCTGTGCTTCCAAAACGCAGAGAAACGGATCCTGTTCCAAGATCATTTCATCTCTATGGAGCAGGATCCGTTTGTAAAGTCTGCGTTTTGGACAGATCCTGACCATTGTGTTTTGGACTGGTAGCATCCAAACCGCAGATGTGAAAGTATCCTAAGATGTGTCTCCGCATGTTCATGTAATGTGCGTTCACAATACAGCAGTTACCTCAGAGGTTTGAACAAGAGCAAGCCGGTCACCACTACTACATGGCTGTGGTGGCTGTAACCAGGGGCAACGGCCTGACTGATGTGTGTGGGACAATGGATATACAAATAGGAAGATCTTCTAAACTGTACATTTTATATAAATACATTCTATTAGTAATAATATTGGTATGGCTATATCTAACTATACAAACTACATGTGTGAGATGGGAATACCCCTTTAAGTTATAATGAATACACAGTATTTTTTCTACTCAATTACTAACCAGGAACAATATCTCCCCCTAGTGTCCACTTTGTGGAAATGTTTTCCCATACATTTTAAATGATAGAGCAGTGATTATAGATTTTGCGGACACGGTCAGAACAGTCTGTATGAAACATGATGTTGATAACTATGTACATAGGTTGGAGTATTACAGTCTGGACATTAGGATTTATATGTATTGTATACATATCAATGGTTGTGTTTTTATCTTCAGCGTGATTGGTCTTCCGGAGGAAGAGTCGTGGCCGAGTGAAGTGGCCATTCCACAGAGCGCATTTCACTACAGACAGCCGCAGCCCATAGAAGATGTTGTTCCAGACATTGATGAACAAGGCAAAGATTTACTTCTGGTGAGTGGATTCATAAAAGTGCAGTGACCCTGTAATAGACCCATACTGGGGCAAAATCCGCAGCATGCCCTGAAATCCATGCGAAAAACATGCCTGTGTGACCCATTTTACTGCTGCCAGTCTATTCCGGAACCAGGAAGATCAGGATGAACACTAGTCCTGATAAGAGAGTGTTTTCAACTTTACTATTATTACTTCTTAGGTTTCTTTCAAAGAGGTTTTCCATCCCCAATGTAATATCGTCCATATATTAGTAAATCAGAAATTAGGTAAATGGCAAAGTTTGGTAAAAATGCTTTATCCGAAATCATTGAAAGTTCCACCATGCTAGTGCCGCAGGTCCCATCCCCAACATTTCCAGTCTCCACCAGTAGAGATGACGGTTTGTATTTACTCACATGACTTACCGGCTACCGGCCAATCAGTAGCGCATTCACAAATGTCATGTGACCACAGAGACTCACTGGTCATAAGCCACTGGCTGCACTGGTCATGTGAGTAGACGCAGAGCTTCATCCCTTCTAGGAACTGGAAATGTCGCGGTCAGGAGCTATGGAACAATGGTACTTTTCTGGTACTTCTAGCCGGCCACTCATTTTTCAGTCATGTTGGACAGCGCCTTTAACTAAGAGAGACAATATCATTTTTCTATATGCTGTGGCAGCCATATTGGTTGTCACCTTTAAATGATCTTTCAATAATCAGTCTGCTATCAGTATGTCCAGTCAAAAACACAGTGATAATTTTACTAGTCATAATTTTACAGCGCATGTGTGGCCGCCCTACATTTATTTCTATGGAAGCACTAAAAATAGCCGAGCGGCTGTCCCATTAAAATCAAAGGGAAGTGCGCCGAGCAAGCGCATCCACTGCTCCCTACACTTCTATGGGGCTGAGGCTCCATTCTAAAAGATAGTTACGGGTCCTACCCAGCTCTATGCCCCAATGTCTGAGCTGAGACAACCCCTTTAAATAGGACCTGGGATGGGGCCTGGACTTGCAGCCTTAAAGACTATGGACACCTTCGGGGCAAATTTTTTTATAGTTGCATTTTACTCATTTTGATCTAAAAATATTTTTTTTTCCATTTGGTCTTTATTAAAATTTTTCAGCCGTTTCTGAGATACAGGGTTTACAATCAGTCTGTTTGTAGGTTGTCAGTTACTGCTTTCTTTGAATCCCATCATCTGACTGCTCATGTGTAGCTCTTATCTCATAGACACTCATTATCATTATCTTATCAAACTCATAAGAATATGGCTTAAATAAGGCCTTGTTCACACATCAGTTATTTGGTCAGTTATTTCCATCAGTTATTGTGACCCAAAACCAGGAGTAGAGGCTACACAGAGATCAGGTATAATAGAAAGATCTGCACCTGTTATGTGTTTTTGATCCACACCTGGTTTTGGCTCACAATAAATGATGGAAATAACTGATGTGTGAACGAGGCTTAAGTGTTTATGAGGTTAGGAAATTAGAGCTGCACATGAGCCAGGATGGGATTCAAAGAAAACAGAAAGTGACAGCTTGCAGAGAGACTGATTTTTAACCCCAGTTTCTCAGAAACGGCTGAACATTTTAATTAAAAGGGTATTTCCATCACAATGGGGGCATATCGCTAGGATATGCCCCCATTGTCTGATAGGTGCGGGTCCCTCTGGGACCTGCACCTACTCCGAGAACGGAGCGGGGAGAGTCCTGGCTGGAGAACCCTGAGTTTCCCGTGGTCTGGACACTGCCAAGCATTCTCCCCATACAAGTGAATGGGAGCATACTGTATTTGTGCGGCCACCACTCCCATTTATTTCTATGGGGTCGACAGAAATAGCTGAACCAGCGCTCGGCTATTTTCGGCAGCCCCATAGAAATGAATTGAGGGCAGCTGTGCATGGACAGTGCACCCTCCACCACCTTCCACGCACCATTCTCGGTGTAGGTGAGGGACCCGCACCTATCAGACAATGGGGGCATATCCTAGCGATATGCCTCCCTTATCTGTGATGGGAATACCCCTTTAAGGACCAAATGAAACATTATTTTTAGTCCAAAGTGAGTAAAATGCAGTCATAAAAAATGCCCCCGAAGGTGTCCACAGACTTTAAATGGGTTGTCCAGCATTGGACACTTTTTAAATCTGAACACTAGCCTTCTACTCACCCTTCTTCCTGTTGCACCATTCTGGCCCCCCTATGCGGTCTTCTGGTCCCTGTCCTGTAAACCTCTGGGTGAATGGGGTCACGTTCGCCACTGCAGCCAATGGCGAGCCTCAGCAGTTGCTTGTTCCCAAGCGGGAACACATGGGTCTCGTGCGGTTTGGGGACACGTCACTACTGAGGCCAGCTATTGGCTGCAGCGCATGTATGAACCTGTCATTCTGGAAGTTTACAGGACAGGGAGCAGGAAATGCTGATGAACGCAGCCAGAGACCTGGGAGAGAGCGGTGAGTATAGTTTTTTTTAACAAGTTCAACAGGCTGGGGTTCAGATTTAAAAAAAAGTGTCCAATGCTGGAGAACCCCTTTAATATGGAAATTAAAATCTGTCCGTTTGAGAAACACCCCTCACATCGGACTGTGATTCATGCCTTCTCTGTATTCTGTTTTCCTGCAGAATTGTCTGATATTCAATCCAGAAAAGCGTATAACGGCGTTCAGCGCTCTGTCCCACCCTTATTTTGACGATCTACAGACAAGCAAAGACAGCTTGGAACAACGTCACAGAGCGTGCGGGCCGAGGCCGGCAGAGGAGACGACGGCCGAAGCCAAGAGTCCTTGAGCGCCGCTCCTGATATGGACAACACAAAGTAGCGGCGGGAACCTCGGAAGCCATTGACGCGCAGCAATCAAATTGCTGAGGAACTCTGTTTACTTCAATGAAATCAATGCAAGCCCCAGCGCAGCTTCATCTGTTTTGTTTCGAATTTTGTTCATTTTTTGAATTTTAATTTTTAATTTTAATTTTTTTTTTGCTGGATTGTTGCCAGCGTAAAGCTGCTGAGCAATGATGCTGCCTTTAACCTTGGGACTGGCGGTGTGGTACAGGTTCATCCGGTCACTGCCTCCACATGATGAACTCCATTTTACCAGCTGCTAAATTTAAGATTATTTTTCAATGCTTTTCGTTAAAACCTACCTTGTACCTACAGAGGAAGGCGGCCATTTCGTGGACAGTTATGTATATTTTGCCCGCCACCGGTGATGTCAGTAAGGCACCTGTTCTTGGGTAAAGCCACCTAAGCCTGAAAACTCAGGCGTGACTGAAGGTAAAGGGGTATGGAGACCTCTTAAGACACTTATAAATTGATGAAATTCGTAAAAAAAAAAAAATTCTAATATACTTACCTTTTTAATCCGCATTGCTGGTCACCAGATTTTAATACTGGCTTCAGCGGTAATACGTTGTTCCACCGACCGGCAGCACAGGAGTGACACATAAGGTAAGTATTGGAATTTTTTTGGAAACAGAAGTGTTTTTTAGGGGTTATACCTCAATTTCCCCCTCACCAGGTGTGATGGTGAAAGGAGTGCAGGAAGATGAGCTATGGGGAGCTGTTAAGTGGAGATTTTGATATTCATGGCCATCAATATGAGATTAATGGGGCCAACACCCAGAACCCCTACCAATCGGCTGATTGAAGGGTCCAGCGAAGGCTGCGGCCTCTTCATTGTTTGCTGGGCACAGCGACGTACAAGCTTTAGTGGCCGTGCCTGGTATTGCAGCTCAGCCCCATTCATTTCAATGGGACTGAGCTGCAGTACCTGGCATAGCCACTACAAAATGCACGGCGCTGTGAAGGGGACATGATGCACGCGGACCCTTTAATCAGCTCATTGTCGAGAGTTTGACACCCACCAGTTTTCAGGTTGTGAATAGAGATGAGCTTTGAAGGGATTGTCTAAGATTTTGATAGGTCATCAATATCAGATTGGCGGGGGTCCAACCCCCCAGTCATCTGTTTGAAGAGATCTTTTCCTAATTCAGTGACGTCATGTCCATCAGTCTCGTGGCACAGGCGCAATCAAATGGACGGACCTCTCCTGGGCATAGGTCATCCATATTAAAATCTAGGAAAATCCCTTAAAAAAAACAAAAAACAAGCCAGGCGATACTAATAATGCACTATGTTATGCCTGGTGCAGGGGCTGAAGGGGCGGAGCATGACACAGAAATTCAATGATCACCTTAGAAAGTGATTCCTGTTTCATGCTCCGCCCCCTCCAGCCCTGCACCAGGCATGACATAGTATGTCTCTGAATACAAGTGGAGCCCGCGCTGTAGCCGCCTCGGTGCTGATCATTGACGTGTACACATTAACTGTTAGCTAGAACTGTAAATGACTGCGGTATATGAATTAGTGATGTCTCAGAACCCGGCCAGTCTGCGGAGTGTGGAACATGGGGCGTACGACGGAACGCTAGGTACAGGACAGTTTTAGCAAACATTCATTTTTGGTGCATTTTTTTTTTGGTATTTTATATATTACTCGGATTGGTAAAGAGTTTTATAAAACATATATCTGCTGGAAGGTGCCGAACATTTCTCTGGTTTGGTTCATTTCTATTTTTTTAAAGAGCGAATGAGAAATGTATTGAAATGAGCAATAAATAAAGATATTTAACCATCTGGTAAGAACAGAGGCCGACGTCCTTCTGTGTGACCTACCGCAGAATTCCTTTAATCCGGCATCCTGGGAACTCGGATAAGGCCCCATTCACACATCCGTTTAAAACATCCGCAATCTATCCGCATCTGTTCCGCAATTGCGGACGGATTTTGCTGATCCGTTCATTTCAATGGGTCCTGATAATCTGCGGACATTGCACCGTATGTTGTCCGCATCCGTTAATCTGTTCCGTTCCGTTTTGCAGATCCGCAAACAGAAATCCTCCTGTTCTACTTTTCTCCCGAATTGCGGTCCGTAGCACAATAAAAGTCTATGGATCCGCAAAAAATGCGGAAGACATGCGGAAAGGCATCCGCATGTCATCCGTATTTGCGGATTCCGTTCCAGGAGGGGTGAAAAAAAAAAGATGTTATTCATCCTGACATGTGGATACATCCTTTCTGTTTTTTACGGAAAAACGGAACGGATGTCCTGGAAAAACTGAGCTTTTTGCGGAACAACGGATCTGCAAAAAACTGACCGTTTTCCAGGATGTGCACAAATACGGACGTGTGAATGAAGCCTAACCCCCATGTGTCGGGTTGTTGGATTTTTATTACACCACGGTTTACAAAGGAACAAGTCAAGTACCGTATCATTATCTTCAAAATGTAAGGTTTATTTTGTTTTGGGGTTTTTTTATTTGGGGGGGGGGGTGACATTAAGGCCCATTCACACGACCGTATGTACATTTCCGCATCTTATCCGCAAATGCGGATAAGATGCGGAGCCATACAGCACCATTCATTTTTCTATAGGAGAAAAAAAATGCAGAATGCACACCGTGTGTCCGTATGTCTTCTGTTCCGTTTTTTTACGGACATGGAATACATACGGTCGTGTGAATGGGGCCTAAAGGGGTTATATGACAAACATTAATCACCTACCCACAAACCTGGCCATGTAACCCATTAGATTCAGTTTTTACCTGCCAATTAGCCTAATTGTCAAGCCTCATGGCTTTATTTGACAGTTTGGGGCCTAAGGCCAAGTTCACACTTCAGTTATTTGATCAGTTATTTCCATCAGTTATTGTGAGCCAAAACCCGGAGCGGGTCAAAAACACAGAACAGGTGCAGGTCTTTCCATTTTACCTGATCTTTGAGTAGAATTCACTGCTGGTTTTGGCTCACAATAACTGATGAAAATAACTGACCAAATAACTGAAGTGTGAACTCAGCCTAAGGCTCCATTCACACGTCCTGTTTTTCTTTCCTGATTCGATCCTGATCCTGATCTGGATCCATTCATTTCAATGGGTCCTGAAAAAATCAGGATCGAATCAGGAAAGAAAAAGAGGACGTGTGAATGGAGCCTAAGGGCTCATGCACACGGCCGCATATGGCGGGTCCGCAATACATGGGCACTGGCCGTGTGCACTCTACATCACGGACCCATTCATTTGATGCAGTGCGGAACGGAGGCACAGATCGGAAGTGCTACGGAGTGCTTCTGTGGTGTTTCTACCCGTGCCTCTGCACTGCAAAAAAATGAGAACATTATTTTTTTTGCGGTGCAGACGGATCACGGACCCATTCAAGTTGAATGGGCCTCGATCCGTCTCCGTCGCGCCCGCCGCACAGATGTTGCCGTGCGGCCGTGTGCATGAGCCCTAAGAAAGGCTTTCCAGTGAGGATGCCTGTTTGGAAATAACTTAGGTCTGTCTTACCAGATGCTTGTGAGTAATGTTTTGGCCACATAAAAATACAGTGTTGCTACAAAATTGCAAAAAAAAAAATTAAAAGATCCCTAGAGGGACCTAAAAAGAAGAGAATAAAGCATGGTAAATATTTTTAAAAATCACCGAAAAATCTTTTTTTTATATATATATATATACACAAAGGTTTTGTTTTTTTAATCAAAAGTGTATTTCTATTAACAACAATTATCAACTGATTTCATGATCACTGTGACTTTGACTGCCGGGAGACCCCCATCTTTCAGGAGAACAGGGGTCCCCGAGCCCCTTGTGTGTATAGAATGGTAGTGCACATGTGTGATCACTGCTGTATCTAGTGCCGCATTAGAGAAGTGGATGGAGGGGTGGTCACACGTGCACCATTGCTTCATCACACAGGGGACTCCTATTCTCCTGATCGGTTGGGGGTCCCCACAGTCAGACCTCCAGCACAAATAAATTTAATACTCACTTATCCAGTTTAAAGGGGTTTTCCAGGATTTTACTACTGATGACCTTTCCTCAGGATAGGTCATCAGTATCTGATCGGTGGGGGTCCGATACCTGGTACCCCCACCAATCGGCTGTTTGAGAAGGGACCGGCGCTCCCATGAGCACCACTACCTTCTCGCAGCTCACCAAGCACAGCGCCGTACATTGTATAGTGGTTGTGCTTGGTATCGCGCTCAGCTCTATTCACTTCTATGGGGCTGAGCCGCTCCTAGGCCACGTGATCGATGAACGTGACGTCACTGGTCTAGGAAAAGCTAAGAGAAGGCCGCAGGACTCACGGAAGCGCCGGTACCTTCTCAAACACCGATCAGATACTGAGGATAGGTCATCGGTAGTAAAGTCCCGGAAAACCCCTTTAAAGGTGATAAAGGGTAAACCCCTTTAATTAGGCCTCATGCACAAGATTGTATTTTGTATCCGTGCCCGTTCCGAATTTTTTACAGATTTCATATGGACCCATTCATCTCTATGGGTCCACAAAAAAACAAACAGCACATGTGCATCCATGTTTCTGTTCTGTCCAATTCTTGTCCATATTGTGGAGAAGAATAGTCATTTCTAGTAATGGGACTGAGAAAAATGCGGATTGGGCACAGAATGTATCCTTAAATTTAACTGATTCGTGGTTTGCTGACTGCAATATGGACAAGGTCATATGTATGAAAGTCATAAAGCATCCATATTTATTATTCCCACATTAATCTGCACTATCATATTAATTCACCCTCAAAACAAAATGAATAAAATTAAAGCTCTACACTATATGTAATCCAGAATGGTCGACCTAGAAAATTCCTGCACTCTGGGTCCCAAATCCTTCCCAGTCCGTTGCAATGGACAAGCACAGCATGACCTTCAGAATGGTTCTCCGACAGTTCTTCATAACGCCTGTACTGAAGGAGAACGAAGACACCCTCCACGCTCTACACCGTACTCTACACATTTCATCTTTAGTCAGATTTGACATTTTTAGGTATTTGCCATATGCTGATGAGGTGGAGAAGTGCAGCAGTATTACAGAAAGTTACCACCTTTGCAACCAGGATTAGATAAACATGGCTGGATTCTTCGAGAAACAGCAATGCACCTGTCCATTGGTCGTGTCTGATTTTGCAGATATGCTCTATTGAAGTGGAAGCAATAGGTTCTAGTATGCTAGTATTCCTGTCTCCCTGGGTCTGCAGTCACTTGAATAGAGACGACTCCAAGAGGTAGTGGACTGGTGGTTTCCCTGCAGCAGAGTCCAGATCCCTGTATCGGGGATAAATGGTGAAGATTAGGGAGGCCAATTTGATAACACCCTTAGGAGTAGCCGCAACTCAAATCTGTTCAAGTGACACAGTGGATCCGCATCCACTTTTATTACAGGAACACAGTGACTTTCCCATAGACTGCAATGGCAAACCATTGCATTCTATGGTATTTCGAACGCATGTTCAAGTCCCCTAGGGGTGGCTCACAATAACTCATGGAGATCACTTACCAAAACACTGACTATGTGAACTACGCCTTGTTTACACTGTCTTACTTTTAGACAGTATTAGTAAATGTGACCTACTATATGTCCTATCTGGCAGTAATGCAGAGTCTACATTATACTCCAGAGCTGCATTCACAATTAGATATAGTAATATAGTTCAAAAAAAGTCCAAACCTTAGGATACCAATTACTCTATATTGGGGGGGGGGAATTTTCTTCCTGATTCTAAATATGGCAGAACAAATCCTTGGATCAATGTCCTATCTAAAATCTAGTACAGACTGATATTATTATAGAACTTGTTAATTGAATCAACCATCACAACATCCTCTGGCAGAGAGCTCCATAGTCTCACTGCTCTAAGGGCTTTTTCACACGTCTCACACGTCAGTGATGACATCCGTGACAGTCAGTGTTTTATCGGTGAGCTGAAACTCGGCCCTCACTGATGGGATTGTTAAAATCTCAAATTCCTCAGTCAATAATGACTGTGGCATCAGAGAGGTTAGACTGATGGAGGGAGCTCCCTTTGTCCTCCAATTGTAACCCTTGGTGACACGCCATGGGCAGTTTTTACCAATTTCTACGACTGGTTTAGGCGTAGAAAAGGGTCTAAATGTAAGATAGCAAGGAAGCTTAGAAGCTGCAGTGAGTGGATCCGCTGAAGTTATGTCTAAAACGCTGGTCTTGATAAATGACCCACTCAGAATCTGCATGGCCGAGCACTGGAGTCAGTAAGGCAACCTGCTACCAAAAGCTGCTAAGACTTTACTGTAGTGAGGGAAAAAGTTAAGACCCTTTACCCCTGGACACAACCTGGCCAGTCGTATCTCTAAAAACCCTGTGTACAGCCACCATTACAAGTGTAATGCCATAGTGCCTGCTGTAGATTCTGCAAAAAGAGACTTGGGACAGAGAGGGAAGAGTACTGTGTTCCCCATCCTTGCCTAAATCCTTACATCGTTTTCTGAGAAGAATTGCAATGTGTACATTTGGAACTGAGTTTTGCTATCGTTGGATGCACTACAACTCCCATTTTGCACTTCAGTAAAACAGAAATATTTGTTTTCTACCTCTGGCATGATTACTGACTCCTGTACAGTAGGCCGGCCATTGCACTCTACATGCCCTGCTTTGCACTTCTTACAAACACTCAACATCACAGGCACCCAAGCAACAATCAGGCAGGATCACCAGAACCAGGGTGTGCCCAGAGGGTAGAAAGGGTGTGCCCTCCTTTTACCGCACGGCCCTAGGGACCAACGCTGGGAGGTAAGCCACCGTGAGACTATCGTAGCCAGAGACACTACTTCATCTTCCACGCTGGCTCCTCACGTGTCTCTGATTTTGGCACTGCTTATCAGTATGACTGTGCTGCACACTCACATGTGCCAGAAAATACACAACATAAAGACTTCGATCACATTGTCCTATGGGGCTGAAAAGTATCAATCCCTGCGCTGTGTTCCACACAGAATATGAATTCCACAGTGTAAATAATAGTTTGCTGTAGATTTTCTGAAGCTGAATGTCTCCATTGATTTCTATGGGGGATGTAATCCGCACATAAATTTGCATGAAAATTCACAAAGAAAATCTGCATCCTATGCTGTGTATAAAAATCTGCACCAAATCTGCACCTTTGTAAAAATTCGGCAGGATTTTTTGCCATGTGTGAGTGCACCCTTACAGTGTATAGTGCAAGCGATCAAACATCACAGGTTAAAGCCCTCTAAGGGGACTAAAAATGCGAAAACGACTTGGAAAAAGTTCATAGAAATGTTTAAAAAAAAACTTGTTTACCATTATACATATTCTCTCTCTTTTATATATATATACAGTACAGACCTAAAGTTTGGACATACCTTCTCATTCAAAGAGTTTTCTGTATTTTCATGACTATGAAAATTGTAGATTCACACTGAAGGCATCAAAACTATGAATTAACACATGTGGAATTATATACTTAACAAAAAAGTGTGAAACAACTGAAAATATGTCTTATATTCTAGGTTCTTCAAAGTAGCCACCTTTTGCTTTGACTACTGCTTTGCACACTCTTGGCATTCTCTTGATGAGCTTCAAGAGGTAGTCACCTGAAATGGTTTTCACTTCACAGGTGTGCCCCGTCAGGTTTAATAAGTGGGATTTCTTGCCTTATAAATGGAGTTGGGACCAGGAGTTGTGTTGGGACAGAAGTCAGGTGGATACACAGCTGATAGTCCTACTGAATAGACTGTTAGAATTTGTATTATGGCAAGAAAAAAGCAGCTAAGTAAAGAAAAACGAGTGGCCATCATTACTTTAAGAAATGAAGGTCAGTCAGTCCGAAAAATTGGGAAAACTTTGAAAGAGTGCAGCAGGCCTTCATGGTAAAATAGCTGCTAGGAAACCACTGCTAAGGACAGGCAACAAGCAGAAGAGACTTGTTTGGGCTAAAGAACACAAGGAATGGACATTAGACCAGTGGAAATCTGTGCTTTGGTCTGATGAGTCCAAATTTGAGATCTTTGGTTCCAACCACCGTGTCTTTGTGCGACGCAGAAAAGGTGAACGGATGGACTCTACATGATCTGGTTCCCACCGTGAAGCATGGAGGAGGAGGTGTGATGGTGTGGGGGTGCTTTGCTGGTGACACTGTTGGGGATTTATTCAAAATTGAAGGCATACTGAACCAGCATGGCTACCACAGCATCTTGCAGCGGCATGCTATTCCATCCGGTTTGCATTTAGTTGGACCATCATTTATTTATCAACAGGATGTTCAATGACCCCAAACACACCTCCAGGCTGTGTAAGGGCTATTTGACCAAGAAGGAGAGTGATGGGGTGCTACGCCAGATGACCTGGCCTCCACAGTCACTAGACCTGAACCCAATGGAGATGGTTTGGGGTGAGCTGGACCGCAGAGTGAAGGCAAAAGGGCCAACAAGTGCTAAGCATCTCTGGGAACTCCTTCAAGACTGTTGGAATACCATTTCAGGTGACTACCTCTTGAAGCTCATCAAGAGAATGCCAAGAGTGTGCAAAGCAGTAATCAAAGCAAAAGGTGGCTACTTTGAAGATCCTAGAATATAAGACATATTTCAGTTGTTTCACACTTTTTTGTTAAGTCTATAATTCCACATGTGTTAATTCATAGTTTTGATGCCTTCAGTGTGAATCTACAATTTTCATAGTCATAAAAATACAGAAAACTCTTTGAATGAGAAGGTGTGTCTGTACTGTATATACATATATATATATATATATACACACACACACATACTCATTAACAAAAAAAAATACTGGTGACCGTCAGCCAAGGAACTGTAATCTGGAGGAGACATTCCTGGGAAACCCTTGCTGTGTTCGGGCAACCATGATCCTGCTGAAAAATGCCAGTTGTCAGCCCTGCCATGAGAGGAACACATGTGGCTGCAGGATGTCCTGCACATATCGCTGAGCTGTTAGTGTCCCTCATATCACTACTAGGGGTGACCGACTGTCATATGTGATGGCTCCCAGATCATCACCAGCAGTTGGGGCAGGGTGTCCTCCACAGCAAAGGCAGGATTGAAACGCTCATCACAAGGCCTCCATACTCAAATCTGACCATCACTTGGTCCCAAACAGAACTTGGATTGGTTGCTAAAGACTATTTTGTTTTCAGTCCAGGTTTCTCGATCATGACACCACTGCAAATGAGGGCGTTGGTAGCTGGCTGTCACCATCAGGACATGTAATGGGTGACAAATTTCCTTCTGCGAAGCACCTGGAAATGGTCCGAACAGAGACAGGAGGGTGTAAGGAAGGGGCCACCTGTGTTTGGATGGGGGACACCAAAACTGTGGGAGCTGCTCGTGTTTTGTCAGTGGATCTAACAATCTTCTCTACTGATCGTCTGAACCGTACAGAGCCTGTTCACACACGTATCTACCTGAGATGTCACTGCAGAATGAGTTTTGTGGCAATGTGACATTTATATTTCGGCTAGGGATGTCACGATACCAAAATGTTTACTTCGATTTCGATACCAAGTAAACTAACACAATACTGTACACTAAATCTGTTACACGCAAAAAAAACCCACAAAAATATAAAGTCCGTCCACTGTTTGAATGTAAAGTGTTCATTGAATTGAACATAATCCATCAGCGATGGTCGTGCTTGCGCACTATAGGAAAAAGTGTCAGCCTCTCGGGTGGCCGGGACCATGGGAGCGCACATAGGTTGGTGATTTTTCCTATAGTGTGCAAGCACAGCCACCACTGATGGATTACAGGATGGTCTGTGACCATGGAAACGAGCAGTGTATAATGTGATGGAAAAATGAATCCAGCCAGCAAAGGAAGCAATATGGAGAATCACAATACATTAGTAAGTGCCTTGTATTCACTTTCTCTACATGATAAATGCTATTTACTGAAATGAGACAACCGCTTTACCACCTAACTGTTCTGCCCGAGTCCAGCTCGGGCAGTGTGAAAAGTAGCTAACTGGAGGGGGAGGGCTGCTTTATATGGTGATATCTCCTTAAAGGGGTTGTCCAAGTTATTTTTTTGTTCTTTATATGTTTCTAACTTGTCAGGTATAACAACTTTCCCATATACTTTGTGTTTCTAAAGCTGCTGGTTTCTCAGAGTTGACTGAGGGTCACATGACCTGTGATGTCACCTTATCTCTCTGCTCTGTGATGTTTCGTGCACAAGCCTCAGAGTTCAGAGAACAGTCTGTACACCAGACGTCACTGGCCACGCCCCCTTTCTTTGCCGGGCTCCTGCTATCTGCTCTCTCCCTGGATTCCTTCAGATAAAACATTAACCCCTTCAGCCAGAACACACTGAGGGCTCAAGGCTTTACAACAAATAGTAGCTGCAGCAGTGAGAGGAGACAAATGCTGGGCAAGGAGCTATAGAGGAATTGTATTGTACAAGAACAGGTAGGGAGAATTTCCTGTGTGTATCAGCAGTGTCATTGTACAGCTGGGACTTGTAGTCCTACACATACAACATGCTGCTGAGTATCCCAGCAGGCAGACATGTACTCACAGCACTTATATTCACTGCCTTTGCAGAGAAGGGGGGAGGGGCAGAGATTGTTATTATTGCATGTAAACAAAGACCAGAAGAGAACCAGGGAAATGAGGAAATATAGATTTTTTTTGCCTAAAACTTGCTGAACTTAGTTATATATTGCTGCCCATCAGATTTACAGTGCTATATTTTTTTTTTAATAACTTGGACAACCCCTTTAATGGTAGCAGCTAGAAACATGCAATTGGTCTTGTCTGAAAGCTGACAGTCCTGGCTTTAAGAAACATCACTGTTAGAAATAAAGTCGGGAATAACTGGGAGTGAAACCTGTTTTTACTTTCATTTTGAGCTACATTCACAGCATCCCGATTTCTATCGGTGATATCCTGAACATATTGCTGTCATTTTGGTATTGTCTGAAAGCTTTGAATGTCTGCTTTTAAACAAGATCATGTTTCTAGCTGCTACCATTCAGGAGGTACCAGCATCTAAAGCAGCCCTCCCCCCTCCAGTTAGCTACTTTTCCCACTGCTGGAGCTCCACTCTGGAAAAACAGTTAGGGGGTTAAAGGGGTTGTCCCCAAAATGACTGGGCACCTCATACAGGTTATAACTTACCTCGCTCCCAGGCACCTGCGTTCCTCCTGATGCCTGCATAGCCGCCATTGCATCTCCCCATCGTGCGAATCAAAACATCCAGCGAGTTAGGGGTGGCGGGGAGGGATAAGCCAATGGCAGGCAGCTACGGGAACGAGCCTCCTTAGCATTGCGCTAGGGAAGCTAGTTCGTATTGCGGTCTGCTATTGGCTAAGCAACCCCCCCTTACCGCGCGGGATGTTTTGATCCCCACTACGGGGAGATGCAGCAGCGGCTTTGCAGGCATCAGGAGCAACACCAGTGATGGGGGCGGGGTAAGTATAACCTGTATGAAGTGCCTGCATTTTGTTGGGCATTATAGGGGTTGGATAACCCCTTTAATTGTGTATAAGGGATAGCAGTCAGTCACTGATAACCCCTCCTGTACCAATATGTTCACAGGAAGTGAGAAAAGCAGATATATAAATGTAAGTTACATGTTTTACTAAACCTTTTCCCGTAAAACTATATATCAATCTGCCCTATAACATGGCGCTTTCCGAATGCATTTTCGGGTGACAGGTCCTCTTTAACTCCCAGATGCACAGACACCATATATCACATGAACACTGACTTATGGCGTAAGGGAGAAGACTGGACCGGAGCGACACACGTAGGACTTGAGCGATGCTGTGATCCAGTGATCCCTCAGTTTCCCATCTGCTTTGGCACCAGGGGCAGATTGGCCATAGACCATACAAGGGGTCGCCTGGGCCCTCCTCACCTCCAGCCAGTGGAAGTTTTTGGGGATGTATTTTGTGCTGCTGGTAGTATTTTGTGATGGACTGTGGTATTTAGCTCTGTTGGGGTGGTATAATGTGCCACAATATGGTATTGCTGGCCCCTGCAGTTTGGACCCAACTACAAAACGGGGGCACTTTATATATTTTTTCCAGGGCCACTTTAAAGGGTTTCTGTCACCAGTTTTTTCGGTATGAATCAGGCTGACATTAGAGATGTGCTAATGTCACCTGATTCCAAATATATATCTGTTTTATTTACTGGTGCCCCCATTTTTATATAAAACGAACTTTTATTTTATGCTAATAAGGCTTCTAGGTGCAAGGGGCGTTACCCCTGCTCCTAGAGGCTCTGTTGATTGACAGGCCCAGGCAGAGAAGAAACACTCCATTCACCATAGCTTTTAAGGACCTTCAATGATGTCATGACCATGTGATCAGTCACATGGTTAGGATCACACAAATAGCCTGTCTCCTCCTAAACCATGTGACTGATCACATGGTCATGACATCATTGAAGGTCCTTAAAAGCTATGGTGAATGGAGTGTTTCTTCTCTGCCTGGTCCTGTCAATCAACAGAGCCTCTAGGAGCAGGGGTAATGCCCCTTGCACCTAGAGGCCTTATTAGCATAAAATAAAAGTTCATTTTATATAAAAATGGGGGCACCAGTAAATAAAACAGATATATATTTGGAATCAGGTGACATTAGCACATCTCTAATGTCAGCCTGATTCATACCGAAAAAACTGGTGACAGAAACCCTTTAAGTTCCCAGTCCACCCCTGTGTGGCGCAGAAAACACCAGAGGGGAACTGAAGCCAAAACTGACTCCATAGTTTTCCATGGGATCACACATATACACAAGTGTGATGCCAGATGTAAATAGTGCGGGGAGAGAATAATGCTGAATACACTGTGTGCAGAATTATTAGGCAAGTTGTATTTGAGAGGATTCTTTTTATTATTAAACAACAACTATGTTCTCAATCAACCTGTCACGACAGGAATACGGGGATAAGGTGCGCCCTGACTAATCCCCACCACTGTCCCTGCCTAATTGCCTCACCCTAGGCTAAAGGTCCAAGGGGGACAACTGGACGACAAATCCCTACCCTAAAAGTGAGGGATAGGGAATGGGAGCAACAGAAGACAAACACAGGCACGAACAAACACAATACGAATAGTCAGCAAGCAAAGTCAAACCGGGAGCGTACGTCAGGAGCCGAGGGAAAAAGCAGAATCGAGGTTGAGGCACAAACAAGCAATAGGTCTGGATACACGGTAAGGTCACAAGTCAAATACGCACAGCACTGCAAAGAAAGGAACTTCAATAACAGGCAACTTGCCCTGGCAGTTGCCATCTTTAAATAGCCCGTCCTAGGTCATGTGACGTGGCCAGCGTCACATGACCTGTGATGCAAACAAGGGCGTCGACCCATACTCAAAACAAATGACAATTAGCCATGTGGTGTGGTCAGCACCACATGGCTGAGTAAATGCTCTTTAAGTAAAGTGCTGGCAGCCAGGCCAGTGCTTCACTCACTGCTTGTTACACAACCCAAAAGACTCATAAATATCAAAGCTTAATATTTTTGGAAGTTGGAGTGTTTTTTTTTAGATATGGCTATCTTAGGAGGATATCTGTTTGTGCAGGTAACTATTACTGTGCAGAATTATTAGGTAACTTAATAAACACCAAATATATACCCATCTCACTTGTTTATTTTCACCAGGTAAACCAATATAACAACACAAAATTTAGAAATAAACATTTCTGACATTCTCAGTGAGCACTATAGCCACCTTTCTTTACGATGACACTGAAAACCTTCCATCCATAGATTCTGTTTACGTTGCGTGCGGCAGCCACCACAGCCTCCAGACTCTGCTCCGAGAGGTGGACTGTTTTCCCTCCCTGTAGATCTCACATTTTATGAGGTTCTCTATGGGGTTCAGATCAGGTGAACAAGGGGGCCAGGTCATTATTTTGTCTTCTTTTAGACCTTTACTGACCAGCCACGCTGTGGAGTATTTGGATGCATGTGATGGAGCATTGTCCTGCATGAAAATCATGTTTTTCTTGAACGATACCGACTTCTTCCTGTACCACTGCTTGAAGAAGGTGTCTTCCAGAAACTGGCAGTAGGTCTGGGAGTTGAGCTTCACTCCATCCTCAACCCGAAAAGGTCCCACAAGTTCGCCTTTGATGATACCAGCCCATAGCAGTACCTGGAGTGGAGCCCTCTGCCCTTTACTGATCCAGCCTCGGGCCCATCAAGAGTCACTCTCATTTCATTAGTCCATAAAACCTTAGAAAAATCAGTCTTAAGATATTTCTTGGCCCAGTCTTGACGTTTTATCTTATGTTTCTTCTTCAAAGGTGGTTGTTTTTCAGCCTTCCTTACCTTGGCCATGTCCCTGAGTATCACACACCTTGTGCTTTTTGATACTCCAGTAACGTTGCAGCTCTGAAATACGGCAAAACTGGTGGCAAATGGCATCTTGGCAGCTTCACACTTGATTTTCCTCAATTCATGGGCAGTTACTTTGCGCCTTTTTTTTTCAACATGCTTCTTGGGACCCTGTTGGCTATTTGCCATGAAACGCTTGATTGTTCGGTGATCACGCTTCAAAAGTTTGGCAATTTCAAGACTGCTGCATCCCTCTGCAAGATATCTCACAATTTTTGACTTTTCAGAGTCCGTCAAATCTCTCTTCTGACCCATTTTGCCAAAGGAAAGGAAGTTGCCTAATAATTAAGCACACCTTATATATTGTGATGATGTCATTAGACCACACCCCTCCTCATTACAGAGATGCACATCACCTGATTTACTTAATTGGTAGTTGGCTTTCAAGCCTATACAGCATGGAGTAGGACAACATGTATAAAAAGGATGATGTGATCAAAATACTCATTTGCCTAATAATTCTGCACACAGTGTACAGTGTTTTCCTGTCCAGCGCTGTCAGAAAATTCATACAAGTCGCCTGAGGAACCCCCAAAATGATGGCATTAAAAAATGCAACTCGTCTAGCATAAAACATGCCTTCATACGGCTATACCCCAGCCTGCTGCACCTGTGGTACAAACCATGATCCCTGCTCCCCACTGCTCCAGGTCCCCGGCTCCTTTCACTGGTCTTCTGGTCCTCATCTGTAAACTTCTGGATGAACATCACCGCTGAGGCCAATCATTGCCTGCAGCAGCGCACATGACCCTGATGACATCTGAAGGTTTACAGACGGGGATTGAAATGTTGAAAAGTAAAAATGTAAAAAAAAGCTGGACAACCCCTTTAAGAAATTAAGCACATTTTTAGACCTTTATTAGAAACTTCTTACCATTCTGCTTCTGTGCAATGTATGTAGTTTTTCGCCCACCTGCTGGCACTGCCGAATCTGACATTAATCTGTGAGAGATCTGTTCACTCTTTGCTCCTCTGCCTTCTCAGTTTTAGAGATAGCAGCAGGGAGGGGGAGGATGTTGCACACTGCAGATCAGATTGTGGAGAGGGAAGAAGCATCCAAAAAGAGCAGCTCACACAGGCTGTAGGTACAAGGAAGACTGCAGGGGGATAATTACTTGACCTTGGGCACCCAAGCAAGCTTTACAGTGGGAGGGGAATAGCATGAACTATATCAGTCAGCATCAGTGACTATCGGAACTGAAGCGAACGTGAGCTGCACTGCAGTTACCAGCGCTCTCCACTACACCATGAGTCGGAGCTAATTAGATGTTGTGCGGTATGTTGGGTGCTGGCCAATCAGATATCAATGCCTATCCCTTGAACAGCCAACAATATTAAAATTCTTAACAGCCCCTTTAAAGGGGTTATCTAATCCCTATAATGACCCCCAGAATGCCTGGGGCCCTCCTCTAGAGCATACTTATCTCCTCCTTGGAACCCACATGCCTCAGGATCCCTACATGGTGGCCACTGCATTTCTCCATCCTAGGGATCAAAACATCCCGCAACATAGGGAACAGCCAATACCAAACCACGAAGGTGACCAGCTTCCTTAGCGTCACCCGTGATACTATGGCATCTGGTCACCATCGCAGCCTGTTATTGGCTGTTCCCCCCGTTGCAGAATGTTTCGATCCGTGCGACAGGGAGATGCAGCGGAGGCCGTGCAGGTAACCGGAGGGACGCAGATGCCGGGGAGGAGGTAAGTATGCTCTAGAGGAGGAGCCCTGGCATTCTGGGGGTCATTATAGGGATTGGATAACCTTTAAGGACAACAGGATTTTTTTTTTCATTTTTGCATTCCAAAAGCTTTGCCTTTTCTTATTTTCTCTATCAATGCACCTGTATGAGGGATTTTATAATTGCAAGACAGGCCACATTTTCTAATACAACCATGTTGTGGTGCCTATAAATTATTGTATAAAGTTTTTTGTTTTTTTTTTGGGGGGGGGGGACAGAAAAAAAATAAAACAATCCCTTTTTTTTTTTTTTTTTTACAATTTAAAAGATGAAAAGTTACCGTAATTATATGGGTTGTTATTGTGCTGATGTCATATATATGGAATTTTTGCACAATAAAATCACTTTTTAAGAAAAGCTATTTTTGTGATTTTGTTTTTTTTCACTCCCACCAGGCTTCACAATGCTATTAGCTGGTCGCTTCTATATACTGCCTATGTCAGTAGTAAGCTGACAGGCAATGTATCAGGTGCATGTACAGACACAGCCAGCCCCCGACAACCGACGACCCGGGCTGAAGAAGAATAAACCCTGACGTCTTCCGGGCGTTCCTTTTGCTCACATTTTAAACTTAGGTTTACAACTTTATTATTCTCATATAAACAGACATGAGAGCAGCGGCGCATGGAAACGACGTCATCATCCCCAGCCTCTACTCTCAGCGGCTTGGGGAGATGACGTCACGGCTACTGCGCCAGATACCGGGGTGCAGAGGTTTATAAGGGCGAGAAGCGGGAGTGCACTGTTATGAGGTGAGCTCCGTGTGACCGGAGGGGCTGGGTACAGGCAGCAGTGTGGAAGCCCGGCTCCTCCTTACGGTTACACAGAGGATCTTATTTTCCTCACCTTTCCCTCAATCAGTTCGGTGTTATATAAACTGGTGACAGCCGCGGTCTTAGCTGCTGTGTTTTTTTAAATAAAGTTTATTGAAAAGTCCTTATGTGCTGGAAGACATGCCCCAAGATGTAAACAGTGTGTGACCCGTGTAGCCATGGTAACCAGTGTATTTTAGATGAGCACATACGGTTGGAGTTTAAATAAACTTTATTTATAAACCATGGAGAACGGTTGGCACAAGGCGTAGTCAAATCGTCAGTGTCATTATTTGTGGGTGTCACTGATGGCCCAAATATGTGGTCAAAGTGGAGTGCGTCCTTGTTATCTGTGGCAGCCAATCAGAGCTTAGCTTTCAGTTACTAAAATTAAAGGGGTTGTCCCATTTCGCCATTTCCATAGCAATATGGGACTCAACGCCAGCCCTAGGTGGCCAGGTTTACGGCGGCGCCGGTCCAGTAGCTGATAGACCAGTTCTTTCATTTTCTTAACCCACTCTGAGCTCACCGACCATGTTTTTTTTTTTTTTTTTTTTTTGTGGGATGTCTTAGTTGCCCATAGCAACCAATCAGATTCCACCTTTCATTTTTCACAGCTCCTTTTGAAAATGAAAGGTGGAATCTGATTGGTTGCTATGGGCAACTAAGCCAGTTCTACCTTAAACCAGTTTTGATGAATTGGCCCCATAAAGTTTTATTTTTTTTTCTGGATATTTTTATGGGGAGCCTCGGTGGTTAATCTTGTATCAAAAGTAAAGTAATGTTTGTGTGCTGCTGTGAGGTGAATCTGAAAAGAAAAACCCAAAAGTTTCCGACATGTCTTTGGCCCCTGCAGATTTTTACGTTATTTCTTTGGCCCCTGCAGATTTTTCATCACTTGCTTTTTATGAAGGTGAGAAGACCCAGGCCTGGAATACCAAGGACCCCCCTGAGCGCCGCCTGGTATGTTACTAATTTATGACCTGGACAGAACAGGAAGACGCCTGTGGCTCAAGTTTGAGGAGACAATACACTGGTTCAGGTATGAACCGAAGGGGAATACAGCAAAGTTACGTAATATTTTTTACACAGTAGTTTAAAGAGGTGCTACAGCATAGAATGTGGAAACAAGTTGTCAACCAACTGGTCTGACTTTGGGCTAAACCTAAGAGCATTAACCTGTAGGCCTCCTGGTATACACTGTTTAACCCCAGTACAGGGATCTGGACTTTGCTTCCTCCTGAAGTAGTCTCTATGTGGTTAACAGCTCACCCACTGGGGTCAGAGACACTGGTGCGGAGCCCCTAAGGGTCAGGCAAAATCGTCGTCATGGACCGGCTGAGATTATGTCAGGCGGAGTACGTGCAGTACGGTAAATGGTCCTAGGACAGGCAGCAAAGGATTAATATGGAGGAAAAGCAGTGGAGGATCAGAATCCAGTACACAGGCAGAGAAATGAATAGAGCACACCTTCTCAGGAAACTAACAAGCTAGGCAACCTATTGCTCGGGCACCCTTCCCTATGGGAAAGGTGGCTTAAAGGGGTTTTACCATCTTGGACAATGGGGGCATATCGCTAGGATATGCCCCCATTGTCCTATAGGTGCGGGTCCCAGCACATATATCGAGAACGGGGCCCCGAACGTGAAGGAGGGCGCCCCGTGCATGCACGGCCGCCCTCCATTCATTTGTATGGGGCCACCGAAAATAGCAGAGCGTTGGCTCCATAGAAATGAATGGGAGCACACCGCGCATGCGCGGCCCGGCTCCCATTCATTTGTATAGAGCCGAAGGCAATAGCCGAGCCAGCGCTCGGCTATTTTCGGTGGCCCCATACAAATGAATGGAGGGAGGCCGTGCATGCGCGGGGCGCCCTCCTTCACGTTTGGGGCCCCGTTCTCAATATAGATGTGGGTCCCAGCGGTGGGACCCGCACCTATAGGACAATGGGGGAATATCCTAGCGATATGCCCCCATTGTCCAAGATGGGAATAACCCTTTAAAGGTTATGTAAACCTTCGGAGGAAAATTTTTTTTATTTGTTGCATTTTGGGCTAAAAATAATTTTCGTCTTTATTAAATATTGAGCCATTCTGTCACAAAGGGTTAACTGTTTATCTAGCCGTGTGAATAGTCCATTTTACTTTCACTTTGCGCTGTCATCTAATAACCCTTATCTGTAATTTACTAAGAGGTCAAAAACACTTATTTAAGCCACATTCTTATCAGTTAGATAAGAGCTGATCTATAATGAGTGTTTATAAAGAGATAAAGAGCCGTCAGATTAGCTGGCTGACGGAGCAGAGAGAAAATTCAGATCCCTCTATTAGAGCATCTCAGCTCTGTACAGAAAAAGGCTCTATATTTGTAATAAAGATCAATTTAAAAAAAAAAAAAAAAGATTTTTATCTCAAAATGAGTACAATGCAGTAATAAAAAATTTGCCCCCAAAGGTGTACATAGCCTTTAAGTAGCGACAGGTAACCAGACATTGGCCGGTGCGAGCTAGGGTGCACACACACTGGCTCTTTAAGAGCTGGAGGGAGGGCACACATGCCCTACAGGCCGAGGAGGAGAGACTTTGGCTGCGACCTGCAAGGGACAGACACGGGGGTCTGTACACTGCAGGGAAGCAAACTGCAAGAGCAACAGAAGGGTGAGTGGCGCCTGTGCCTGCCTGGGAGAGCAGGATGGCAGTGTGTAGGGGCCACCAATATAACAAGGGGCTTTACAGGGAGAATGTTTTTTAAGATAATATAAGGAGTTAAAAATAAAGAATTGTTACTCATATCCACTGATCCCTCACTGCTCTTCCCTTTTCTGGTTCATCATGCCAGGGAAGGACTGCTCATTGAATTACTGGCCTAGAGGTGACCCGTCTCACCCTACTATTGAGCTGGGACCAGAAAGTGAACTGAAGGGATCAGGGCAGCAGCGGGAGATTGCTGGAGGTGAGTAATGATTCCTTATTATTATTATTATTCTCTAGACAATGATATTTCTTAAGGGTCAAACTACTGTGAAAATTTAAAAATATGTATGACAAATACTTCACTGGTCTTGTTCCAAAGCTTTGCTGGTCCCTCTTGACACGGAAATGTGTCAGTCATTGGCTGCAGCGGTATATGTTGATTAAAGGGGTTAGCCCATTATTATTGTGAACAAATCTAGAACCAGCTCTTTACCTCACATGAATCCGGAGATATTCACTTCTCAAATTGTTCTATTAGATTCTCTTCAGGCTGGCAACTTGGGAGGCTGTGTCCTCTCTTAGGGGATATGTCCCTTCTGGTGCATCTCTCTCCTAACACAGCTCAGGGAGTTGTCCTTTATACTGCAGCTCTTTCTGTATCACAGCTCAGGAGGAGTGTCCTTTCTTCTGCAGTTCTCTCCCTATCACAGCTCAGGAGGAGTGTCCTTTCTTCTGCAGTTCTCTCCCTATCACAGCTCAGGAGGAGTGTCCTTTCTTCTGCAGTTCTCTCCCTATCACAGCTCAGGAGGTGTGTCCTTTCTGCTGCTGCTCTGTCCCTATCACAGCTCAGGAGGTCTGTCCTTTCTGCTGCTGCTCAGGGAGCATGTCTTTTTTGCTGCAGCTGGTGGCAGTTGAACGATAGAACTGAGCATGTGTGACCACCTCAGCGACAGAGAGATAAGGAGAAGAACAAACAGCAGGTGGCGCTATACAGATACATTTTATTGAATAACTCAGTGGCTATGCTAAATATATAATTACATGCAATTACAAAGTGTTCAGATCCTGGCGCTGCTTTAAAAAATGTAAAATATTTTTGGTGGGACAACCACTTTAAATATATTCCTTTCTGTTTCAGATTACCAATATGCCCAAGTGCATCGTCTCCGGCTGCCCAAACCATACGGCACGTAAGGACAAGAATATTTCTAATGGGATCATGTTACACGGATTTCCTAAAGACTTGCTGAGAATTAAATGCTGGCTCTCCCAGATTAATCAGAACTTTGGAGACATTGAGAGCTTTGCAAGAAAAATCTTGGAAGGGAAGAAGACCAACAGTTTCCGTATTTGCTCCGAGCACTTCTCGCCGGACTCCTACAGACAGACGAAAAGGAAAATCGTCCTAAAGGACGACGCCATACCGCGTCACTTCCACAAGCGTCCTCCATCGTCTAGAGAGCGGTCAGACAGGGGTAACACAATATCTAAGGCTCAACCCATTAAAGTAGAAGCTAGAGCGCCTCCACGTGCCTTCAGGAAGGATGTCAGTGCATGTTCAGATAACACGATGGGCGCAAGGAACAAAGCCAAAGCCATCTATGGAGTACAACATAGAGAGGTAGGTATAAGTCACGGGACAGTATTACAGGTCAGTGTGCGCCAAAAACATACACACCGACGCAGTTCATTGTGAAGCACACATTTATCATTGGCAGGAGCGCCCCTTCCACTCACAACCGAGTCATGGAGGATCCAACCTGTGTTCATGTCCTGGAGCGGTAGAAGATGCCGGCCCCATCACTGCTCCTGCATCGGTGCCATTACAATGCATAGGAAGCAGTACGTGAAGCTTCTAAGCTCTGTAATGTAACTGAATGCTCCCTACATTATGAACATGTTGGACAGAACCTTGGGGAACTGGGAATCTCTTGCTTCTCACACCGGGTACAGGAGAGAGGCAGTGTTAGAGATCGCATAAGAGTAAGGCTACTTTCACACCTGCGCTTTCCCTGTCCGCTATTGAGATCCGTCATAGGGTCTCAATATCGGAGGAAAACGCTTCAGTCTTGTCCCCATTCATTGTCAATGGGGACAAAACTGAACTGAAGGGAACGGAGTCACCAGAATGCCTTCTGTATCTTTTAGTTGCCTTCCCATGACGCACATAAAAGAGCAGCAAGCAGCGTTTTTGAGTGCGTCCTGGGATCGGATCCGTCATGACCCACAATATAAGTCAATAGGGACGGGTCCATTTTCTCGGACACAAAAGAAAACGGATATGTCCCCCATTGACGTTCAATGGTTTTAGAGATGGATCCGTCATGGCTATTTTAGAGACCTGTCTGCGCTCCTGCCACTGCCCGTTTTCTGTCCCCGCAGGGCTTGGTCCCATGACTTCTGCGGCCAATCACAGGTTTCAGTGCTTACATCTACTTGAATGATACATCATCAGTATTAAGTCACCTCTTTGTGACAAGTCTCTTGTCTCTCAGGGATCACCTCAGGCTCAGAAGTTCTCATCAGAACCACCGCCTCCTCTCAAAATGACCTCCATGGATAATCGGAACATTCTCAAGACTGACAGGATGTTAAGGCTCACCCTGGAGATCTTATTCCTCCTGACCGGAGAGGTGAGCGATGCTGGGAGTGAAGGGCTTCTAATGTTTTATTTCTTAGATAATAACTTTAATAACGATTGCTCAGAACACCCCCATACACATATGCGCTTGGTTCTTCGGCTGAGCATGCATGTGTTTTCAGTGGGGAAGAAAAAGCGTCTGGTGACTGTTTATCTCCTTGGACAACCAAGCAAGTTCAACGCACTGAACTGGAAGTATGTGTCTACAGAAGCTCCCGTCCTGACCTCCCAGCACTGCCAGGGCGCATAGCATTATATTGATTTATGATGCTATGTAACCCTTACATTCCTGGAATGTATTGGATAACAGTGACATAATGTTGTCAGTGTTATTCAATACATTCTATAAATGAAGCCTTGTACATTGCTAGCTTACAACAGACCGTGTCTAGAGATGAGCGAATATGCTCGTAACGAGCACTGTAGCGCTCGGCTCCCCTGCGCTCGCATTGGCGCAGGCATCCGGATCCGTCGGGTGAGGAAGACGGAAGCGGCTGCCGTTACGAGCACGTTCGCTCATCTCTAACCGTGTCCAATTTTGAGGTCCGCAAATCGTGGATCCACAAAATACGGATGTGGTCTATGTGTTGTCCGCATTTTATATGCGGACCTCTTGTTTTCAATCGATCTATGTGCTTTCCACATCTATATGTCCATTCCGCAAACAGATCGAACTTGTCTAATACTTATGCGCAAAATGCGGACTTATTGAAGTGAGTGGGTCCACAAAAAATGCGAATGCAACACAGACTGCATCCATATTTTACGAATCTGCAATTTGCGAACAGCATAGAGGATACAGTCGTGTGCATGGGGCCTTATGGAGAGCAAGGCTTGCTGACGCTGCTATGGGGGCAGTTTCCTAAGGGGAGCAGTGTTGCTGGCATTGTCCTGATAGTGCTGTGATTGCGGCTTTTTAATCTCTACATTATATGTTGTTAACAGGGTTAGAAAGTTTGTGGACCCCTACATTGAGTCCAGAACATTAGTGTGGTTCGTTACCATTGTATTTCTTCATCCGCAGGATTACACAGTAGTGAAGAATCGTATTAATTCAAGCAGCAGCGTCACTGCAGAGTCAGGAGGAAGGAGCGCGGCCAAAGAAACCAACCCGATGGCAACCGCAGACTTTGTGAGCCATGAGAAGAACAAGAAGATTCTGCAGCTCACCAACCAGATCATCCATCTGCTGACAGGAGAGGTGAGCGCTGCTGTCCATGGGAAAAGGTGCCTATGCAGTGTATGTTTACTGTGTATGTTAAATGGATCCTTGGCCGTACTGACAGAGTGCTCCATTCTGTAATATTCACTTTTTCACTGCTTACAGTAACGCAGAAGTATCCAGTAAAAGAATTGTGCAGTAATCAATCAGATTCCACCTTTCATTTTTCACAGCTCCTTTGGAATATGTAAGGTGGAATCTGATTGGTTGTATGGACACGTAAGCCAGTTTTCCTTTACACCAGTTTTAATAAATCTCCCCCTATATATACTAAATGTGCCAGATGACCTATGTCAGCTCGCTGTTTTACATACAGGTCACTGATCACAGCCATTGTGTTGTATTTTTGTCTCCTTGTGCATTTCAGGTTCCTGCACGCTGTGAGGACGTCGCTGTCTACTTCTCTATAGAAGAATGGGATTATGTAGATAAACACAAGCATCTGTACAAGAACATCATCATAGATGATCACCAGCAGAACCTGTACAAGAACGTCATCATGGATGATCACCAGCAGAACCTGTACAAGAACGTTATCATGGACGATCACCAGCAGAACCTGTACAAGAACGTTATCATGGACGATCACCAGCAGAACCTGTACAAGAACGTCATCATAGATGATCACCAGCAGAACCTGTACAAGAACGTCATCATGGACGATCACAAGCAGAACCTGTACAAGAAAGTCGTCATACATGATCACCAGCAGAACCTGTACAAGAACGTCCTTCTGGATGATCACCAGCAGAACCTGTACAAGAAAGTCATCATAGATGATCACAAGCAGGACCTGTACAAGAAAGTCATCATAGATGATCACCAGCAGAACCTGCACAAGAACGTCATCCTGGATGATCACCAGCAGAACCTGTACAAGAAAGTCATCATAGATGATCACCAGCAGAACATGTACAAGAAAGTCATCATAGATGATCACAAGCAGAACCTGCACAAGAACGTCATCATAGATGATCACCAGCAGAACATGTACAAGAAAGTCATCCGGGATGATCACCAGCAGAACCTGTACAAGAACATCATCATAGATGATCACCAGCAGAACCTGTACAAGAAAGTCATCATAGATGATTACCAGCTCTCGTCACAGGGTGAGGAAACAGTCCCTCTAAGTAAAAGAGCTTTAAAGGGGTATTCTCATCTTGTACAATGGGAGTATATCGCTAGGATATGCCCCCATTGTCTTATAGGTGCGGATCCCACCGCTGGGACCTGCACCTATATCGAGATCGGAGGGGGGAGTGCTGCGCCTGGAGGACCCCAGGTTTCCCGAGATCCGACCACCACCAGGCGCAGCTCCCCGCGCCGCTCATAGAAATGAATAGGAGGGCACCACGCAAGCTGTTTTAATAAGGATGCCAGAAATATCGTACCTGTAACTGGTCTTTATTACAACAGGCAGCAGGACATACAGTGTATAGAGGCCTACAGCGCTACATGGGCCTGTAACATAGTTTGTGTGCTGCCTCCAAGCACATTACTCTCTTCTAAAAGTTGTCCTTCTACGAGAGATTATTCACATTTCTTTCCTCTTATGGAATGCATAAGACAAAAAAAAAAAGTGTTAAATCGGAAGCCTGCAGAGATACTGAAGGGACTGCAGAGAGTTTTCTATACAAACTACCCTAATATGTATAGAAAACCCTTAAAGGGGTTTTCCAGTAGTTTAATACTGATAACCTCTCCTCAGGATAGGCCATCAGTATCTGATCAGCGGGGGGCTGACGTCTGGCACCCCCACGATCAGCTGTTCTGCTGTAGCTTTAGTGTCAGAACTACACATCTCTGTCCATGTAGTAGACAAGCTGGTTACTGCAGCGTTGCGTCCATTCACTTAAACAGGACCAGCGCTGCGATAATCGGCATAAACTGGTGACCGAGACCCTGAGCAAAGTGACTCAGGCGTCCTCATAATCATCAGCTCTCCCCGCGCCTATTGCTATAAGAGTTTTGTCAGTCAGCAGCAAGGAAAGCTGGGAGCTCATGAATATGAGGACTTCCAAGTCCACGTTCTGAAGTAAGGAGACTTCAGCGCTGGAGCTGCTCATTACATATGGGTAGAGTGGTGCTGGATCTATTTTGGATCCTAAGCCAGCACCTCGCTCTGACTCTGCACTGACCTCAGCCCAGTGAGTACCTAGCTCAAAGGGTTCTTATTACCAGGGCTGTGGAGTCGGTAAGCCAAAGCTCCGACTCCCAATCCGACTCCCTCATACATGGCGCATGTTTAAGTGATAACTTTAAACAAACTTTGCATAAATCAATAGTACAGATAAGTCATGACAAAAAGAGTTTGTAAGAGTTTACTTAGCTGCTTTTTTCTTGCCATAATACAAATTCTAACAGTCTATTCAGTAGGACTATCAGCGGTGTATCCACCTGACTTCTGCCCAACACAACTCATGGTCCCAACCCCATTTATAAGGCAAGAAATCCCACTTATTAAACCTGGCAGGGCACACCTGTGAAGTGAAAACCATTTCAGGTGACTACCTCTTGAAGCTCATCAAGAGAATGCCAAGAGTGTGCAAAGCAGTAATCAAAGCAAAAGGTGGCTACTTTGAAGAACCTAGAATATAAGACATATTTTCAGTTGTTTCACACTTTTTTGTTAAGTATATAATTCCACATGTGTTAATTCATAGTTTTGATGCCTTCAGTGTGAATCTACAATTTTCATAGTCATGAAAATACAGAAAACTCTTTGAATGAGAAGGTGTGTCCAAACTTTTGGTCTGTACTGTATATGTTTTACTAGATATCTTTACTCTGAACTTTCAGTATCAGGCTTCTCTGGGTACAGCTCACTAAGGGCCTGATGTATGAAAACTGTCTAGGACTAAGACTTTTTTTTGTTGCCCATAGCAACCAATCAGAGCTCTCCAAAGCACTATATGAAATGAAATGAAAGGGGAGCTCTGATTGGTTTCTATGGGCAACAAAGAAACTTCTACACCTAGACAGTTTTCATACATAAGGCTCTAGGTGTTTTACATCAGAGGAAAAGCAAACTAAAACATAAAGCAGAGAGAACATGCACTGGACAAGTGATTTATGCACAGTTTATTGAAAGTTTAGATATACTAAGAAGTACCTGCCTTAAAGGGGTTTTCTCAGCACATTGATTCACTGGCTGACAGACAGTTTGCACTCACAATGTCTCCTCAGGCCATGGGGGGTCTCCAGCAGTTATTAGCATATATTAACTTACTCTGACAGAGCAGGAGGTTGTGATTTCTAACACAATTAGAGGTAAAGCCAGTCTTCAACAAATTTTGCTTACTGAGGTCACTCCTGCTCTCAGCCAATCAGATAAGTCTTTCTGGTCTGCAGGTTACCATAGAAACCTGTTTGCAGTGAGAGACCTGCTGAACTGTCTATAGTTCATGACTGACCAATGTATTTAGAAAATGTCTTCTTTTAATTGTCCCTTTATGTTGAAAGCTAATCTTTGTAACTAGTGAGAAAACCTCTTTAATCCTGTTTTCTCTAGTAGCTCTGAGATGAGTGCAGCCATTCCTTCCCAGTGCCTTTTTCCTCTGATCTGTAGAGGAGGAGATTCACTTCTGAGCATCTACATAAAGGGCAGTACACAGTCATCTCAACTGAAAGCCTAGATCCTTAGCTCAGGAATAGAACAGACATTTATAGGACATTTCATCATTTTCCCAAATTCTTATGAAAATATATTCATCACTTACTGCATTGAACTAAATGTACCAAATTATTATATTTTTTAGGAACCATTTTATACCGACTCCACCAAAATTGTCACTGACTCTGACTCCATGACTCTGACTCCACAGCCCTGCTTATTACCAAGAAACTTATAGATTATTCCACCTCGCTGATGTACGGAGATAAGGAATCTCCAAATAGATACCAAATAAAAAGCAAGATTTTCCTAAGACCTTAACAGTCATTTACCCTTAAATGATGAATAAATCTGGTTTATTCACAAAGGTTTTAATGGAAACAGCATTGCTATTGAAAGGATTCCCATAAACAGAGAACATGGGATGCCTAAAACCTGCAGTTGCTTTCCTCCTCAAGTTGGCTACAGGTTTCTTGGCTTACACTTTTGCTCAATTAGTCCGCATGACAGCAGGAGCAACAGTTCTGTCAAACTTTGCCAGAAGAGCATTGTGGCCATGATGGTAAATGAATGTGCAGGATACCCTTTGAAGTCCCTCTGTGTTTTCTAGAGGAGAGAACTTAAAGGGGTTGTCCGGGTTCAGATTCAATTCCTTCTAGTAATGTGTTGTTAGAGCAGATTGCACCCTTAAAATAAAAAAAAAAAGAGAATTCTTCTAGAACTTACATTTATTCTCAACAGGTGAACAACCAGTTTTGACTCCCAAGCCTCAAAAAAGAGAAGACCTCATAGAAGAGCCCTTAAATGACCTGGATATCACAGCTATAACCATGACTGGTGGTGACTACATCTCAATTGACCTTACTAAAGACGAACCAATGTCTGTAGACAGCATGGACGGCGATGACCGCTTCAGCCCAGCGCAGGAGCCATGGTCTTCAGAGTGCGGTAAATGTTTAGGTCAAAGCTCATTACACAGGAGCGCATTCACACAACCATCACTGAACTCACAGCCACCTAACTGTACACGTACACATAGCAGTTTATGCGGTTTCTGTGGTTTATGTATGTGCGGCAAGTACAGGTGAAGAAGATTGTTATAGTTTTTTTCTGCTTTACTTGTACATGCTGCCAAGGTTAAAACTCCGGCAATTCTCCGTAATAAGAGAGTAATCCATTCAGACATTGAGCAATTCTCTTATTAATCTTATCAAAGAAACTTCACAGGTACAGCTCGGAACCAAAGCAACGTAGAAAATATTACTGAGAAAATTAAAGGGCATCTGTCAGCAGTTTTGTCCCTATGACACTGGCTGACCTGTTACATGTGCACTTGGCAGCTGAAGACATCTGTGTTGGTCCCATGTTCATATGTGTCCACGTTGCTGAGAAAATGCAGTTTAAGGCTTCATTCACACGACCGTATGTATTCCGTGTCCGTATAAAAACGGAACGGAAGACATACGGAAAGTCTTCCGTAATTTTGCGGACCCATTGACTTTAATGGGGCTACGGACGTGTTTTGCGGCCAAGTATAGGACATGTTTCCTTTTTTTTGCGGAAGAACTTCCGTAATATACGGATGCAGAATGCACACGGTGTGCATTCCGCATTTTTTTTTCTCCTATGGAAAAATGAATGGGTCAGTATGGTTCCGCATCTTATCCGCAAAAATGCGGATAAGATACGGAAATGAACATACGGTAGTGTGAATGAAGCCTTAGGCTTCATTCACACGACCGTATGTGTTTTGCGGTCCGCAAATCGCGGATCCGCAAAAAAAACGGATGACGTTCCGTATGGCATCCGTGTTTCCGTTTTTTTGGCGGATCCATTGTAACAATGCCTATCCTTGTCAGCAAAACGGACAAGAATAGGACATGTTCTATCTTTTTTTGCGGAACGGAAATACGGACATACGGAAACGGAATGCATACAGAGTACCTTCCGTTTTTTTTTTGCGGACCCATTAAAATGAATGGTTCCGCATACGGTCCGCAAAAAAAACCAAACGGACACAGAAACAAAATACGGTCGTGTGATTGAAGCCTTAGGCTCCATTCACACGACCGTATGTATTCCCTGTCCGTATAAAAACGGAACGGAAGACATACGGAAAGTCTTCTGTAGTGTTCCGTAATTTTGCGGACCCATTGACTTTAATGGGGCTATGGACGTGTTTTGCAGCCAAGTATAGGACATGTTTCCTTTTTTTTGCGGGAGAACCTCCGTGATATACGGGATGTGGAATGCACACGGTGTGCATTCCACATTTTTTTTTTCTCCTATGGAAAAATGAATGGGTCCATAAGATACGGAAATGAACATACGGTCGTGTGAATGGGGCCTTAATATATCCAAAAATTTAGAAAGAATCTGGATCGCACATCCTCATTCTATGCTTTGATCTATAACTGCTTCTCAGCGTAATAACTAGTATACAGCCCCCTAAATTGCGTACAGTACATGAGGCATTAATACGTATTTTGATCAAAAAGCATAGGCACTCACCACGACAAGGTTGCCTCCTCGAGTGGGGAACTACTCTAATTTGGTTCAGTTACCACCGACACTGCAGCACTGCACCAGCAGGCGGCGGGACCAAACAGCCAAACAGCACCCATTGCTTATTGACAATGCCACCCCGGCACTGGGCACCATCAACCCACCAGCACAGCAGCAATGGCAACCACGCAGCGCCGTTCCCGAGAGCATATGATAAGGTGAGCTTTGACAACTGTTCACATGATGCGCTACTGTGTGGTTGCCATTTCTGCTGTGCTGGTGGGTTGATGGTGCCCAGTGCGGGGGTGGCATTGTCAATAAGCAATGGGTGCTGTTTGGCTGCTTGGTCCCGCCACCTGCTGATGCAGTGCTGCGGCGTCCGTGGTCGCCAAGTGGTGCCGCGCCAAATTAGAGTAGTTCCCATTCGAGAAGGCAACCTTGTCGTGGTGAGTAGACCTATGCTTTTTGATCAAAATGTATATTAATGCCTCACAATGTACTTTAGGGGGGCTGTATACTAGTTATTACGCTGAAAAGTTACGTTAATTATGCTGAGAAGCAATCATAGATTAAAGCATAGCATGAGGATGTGCCATCCAGATTCACTCTTATTATATGCAAATGAGCCTTTAGGAGCAAAGGGGGTAACATAGTTTATAAGGCCGAAAAAAGCCCTCTGTCCATCCAGTTCGGCCTGTTTTCCTATAAGTTGATCCAGAGGAAGGCAAAAAACCCCTGTGAGGTAGAAGCCAATTTTCCTCACTTTAGGGGAAAAAATTCCTTCCCGACTCCAATCAGACATCAGAATTACTCCCTGGATCAACGACCCATCTCTAGTAACTATAACCTGTAATATTATTACCTCCAGAAATACATCCAGGCCCCTCCTGATCTCTTATAGTGAACTTACCATCACCACCTCCTCAGGCAGAGAGTTCCATAGTCTCACTGCTCTTACCGTAAAGAATCCTCTTCTATGTTTATGTACAAACCTTCTTTCCTCCAGACGCAGAGGATGTCCCCTCGTCATGGTCACTGTCCTCGGGATAAATAGATGATGGGAGAGATCTCTGTACTGACCCCTGATATATTTATACATAGTTATTAGATCTCCCCTCAGTCGTCTTTTTTCTAAAGTGAATAACCCTAATTTTGATAATCTTTCTGGGTACTGTAGTCCACCCATTCCAGTTATTACTTTAGTTGCCCTCCTCTGAACCCTCTCCAGCTCTGCTATGTCTGCCTTGTTCACAGGAGCCCAGAACTGTACACAGTACTCCATGTGTGGTCTGAATAGTGATTTGTAAAGTGGCAGGACTATGTTCTCATCACCGACATCTATGCCTCTTATGATGCAACCCATTATCTTATTGGCCTTGGCAGCAGCTGTCTGACACTGGTTTCTACAGCTTAGATTTCTGTTCACTAAAATTCCTAGGTCCTTTTCCATGTCAGAGTTACCCAATGCTTTACCATTTAGTATGTACTGGTGACTTGCATTATTCCTTCCCATATGCATAACTTTACATTTGTCAGTGTTAAACCTCATCTGCCACTTCTCTGCCCAAGCCTCCAGTCTATCCAGATCCATCTGTAGCAGTGTACTGTCCTCTTCTGTGTTAATTACTTTACACAGTTTAGTGTCATCTACAAAAATTGATATTTTACTGTGCAAGCCTTCTACAAGATCATTAATAAATATATTGAAGAGAATAGGGCCCAATACTGACCCCTGTGGTACCCCACTAGTGACAGTGACCCAATCTGAATATGTGCCATTTGTTTGCCATTACACCTAGAGGCTCTGCGCTCTCTGCAGCTGCTGCGCCCTTTGAGCTTGGATTCAACAAGAGCATTGGTGACCCCCTCATTGCACCATAGGCCTAATTTGCATATTAAACAAGTATCATAACTAGGAAACGGAGCCTCCAATCAAGAAAAGAAAAACAGCATATTAATCAGGTGAACCACAGCTATGTGTCTATGCAGGTAGCTGGATACGGAGGTCACTGGTGACAGATTCCCTTTAAAATCAATGTGTGTCCATGTAACACACAGACAGGTTGGGATCCTCAAATGAGAGAAGCTCTTTACAGCTTTTTAGCTACTCTCGCTTCAAATAAGGGTCCACCTCTAACTCCAAAATCCTTAGTAAGGTATATGGGAATGAATTTTTTAAACCATAAAATTCCTTTAATGATTTTCAACCTCAGGCCTCTTGCACACGGCTGTTGTTCGGCCATTCAGTGGCTGCTGCGACAGATCCAGGGTCCGTTCGCGCCGCAAAAAATAGAACAATGAGTCCGCATCCGTGTTGCGGGAGCACACAGCCGGTGCCTGCATATTGCAGACCCTGTGAGCCGCAATAAGGGCCATGGGTGGCAGGGGCCGTGTGCATGAGCCCTCAGTCTGACTCATGTGTATTCTATACATGACAGGTCTCTGTAGTGGACTACATACATGATAACACTACAGTAGATTACAGAACTTTCTTCCAGGACAAGCTTTTATTCCAGTCCAGAAACCGGGGTTGTTGTAGTTGACACTTGCATTATAGGATGGAAATGTTCGCAGATTGCACCCTCCAAAAAAAAAAAAAATTTCTCTCTAATTTGCCTGTATTTTATACTGAACAGGTGATGACCGAGTCTCGTCTTCAGAGCACGAAATAGAGATAGAAATAGAAGATGACCTGATAGAAGAGCCTTTAGATTACTTCTACACCACAACTATAAACTCTCCGACCGGCGGTGACTACGTCTCATCTGATCTTGGTAATCTGGAACCAGACAGGACGCACCGCGATGACAGCGCAGCACAGAAGCCATTGTCTTGTTCAGAATGCGGAAAATGTTTTCGGTATCCTTCGAGACTCATTGAACACGAGCGCGTTCACACAGGAGAAAAACCTTTTTCGTGTCCCGAGTGCGGGAAGTGTTTTATATGGAAATCACTGCTCGTTCAACACCAAAAAATTCACACCGGAGAACATCAGTGTCTGTTCTGCAGGAAGTGTTTTACAAATAAAGCTAAACTAATGGATCATCAGAGAACCCACACGGGCGAGCGGCCATTCACTTGTCATCTGTGCCGGAAAAGTTTTGGATTGAAAACGTCATTGACTAAACACCAGCGACTTCACGTGAGAGAGAAGCTCCTCGGCTGTTCTGAGTGTGGCAAATGTTTCATGCAGAAATCAAACCTGTATCGTCATCAGCAGACTCATATGTGTCAGCAACCACTTTAATGTCACCACCAGGGGTTTACACAGAAGTCACTTCACAATCGCATCGGGACCATTTCCCCCATTACCTATATGACTCCACCACAACACAGCGGCCCCTTCATCAGGGTCACTGTAATATTGTATTAAAGGGTTTTCATATGCAGCAGGTTCTGTCTATTTACATATATATATATAATCCAATAATAATGGTCGGTCTGTACCTCAAACTGGGTGATAAACGGGTTTTTCAAGACTTTAATATTGATCACCTACAGTGGTCCCTAAAGTTACAATATTAATTGGTTCCAGGACGACCATTGTATGTTGAAACCATTGTAAGTTGAGTAATTGGTTCCAAAGCCCCAAAATGTCATCCAAGATAAGAGAAAATGAAGATTTAAGAAAAATAAGCAGATAACTAAGGCCACTTTCACATTAGCGGCAGCACAGATCCGGCGGGTGAAGGGTGCCGCGGATCCGTGCTGCCGCAAGTACACGTGAGGAGCCGGAGCACGTGTCACATGCATACACATACACAGACATACTTAGATGCTCCCAGCAGCTCCGCACAGCACAGGAGGAGGAGGAGGACGGCGCGCACATAGGAAGATTCCCCACAGCGCCCTCTGCTGGAGTGCACGCAGTCCTCCTCCTCCTGTGATGTGCGGAGCTGCTGGGAGCATGTAAGTATGTATGTGTATATGTCTGTCATAGTAGAAGAAAAGTTGAAGAATGGATCGCTGGATATGGCGCTGTACAAGGACTTCTCAATACACCAAAATTGCGGATGTAGAGGCAACTATTTATTGTAATGTCTACGCGTTTTGAGAGATCAAGCTCCCTTCGTCAGGACAATACGTGTCTGTCATGTGTGGTGTGCTGTGGACGGATCCGTCATGAACTCTATTGAAAGTCAATGGAGGACGGATTCGTTTACTGAGTGTGTCACAACAAACGGATCCGTCCCCATTGACTTGCATTGGGGGTCATTCTGGATCCGTCTTGGTGCGGATGCCCAGACCAGAGAGCAAACCGCATCATGCTACGGTTTGCTCTCCGGTCTGAAGACGGAACGGAATGCTTTCAGGAGCATTCCATTGTCTTCAGTTCAGTTTTGTCCCCATTGACAATGAATGGGGACAAAACGGAAACGTTTTTTTCTGGTATTGAGCCCCTATGACGGAGCTCAATACCGGAATTATAAAACGCTAGTGTGCAAGTAGCCTAAAACAGATAAATCACGTCCTTACATATAACAGTCAGAAATAGCTGATAACTAGCATCTAAGGCTACTTTCACATTAGCGTTTTTAAATTCCGGTACTGAGTTCCGTCATAGGGGCTCAATACCGGAAAAAAACGCTTCAGTTTTGTCTCCATTCATTGTCAATGGGGACAAAACTGAACTGAAGACAACGGAGGCTCCTGAAAGCATTCTGTTCCGTCTTCAGACTGGAGAACAAACCGCAACATGCTGCGGTTTGCTCTCCGGTCCAGGCATCCGCACCAAGACGGATCCGGAATGACCCCCAATGCAAGTCAATGGGGACGGATCCGTTTGGTGTGACACACCAGTAATCCGGATCTGTCCTCCATTGACTTGCAATGGGGGGTCATTCCGGATCCGGCTACACATATACAGAGATACATACATACACAGACAAACACATACATACTCACATACTCCAGCCAGGGACGCCGGCAGCATGTCTTCACGTGCCTCCTGCGCGCAGCTATGACGTTTTCCCACTGCTCCCAGCAGAGAGCGCTGTGGGGAATCGTCATCACTGCGCGCAGGAGGCGCGTGAAGACGTGCTGCCGGCGTCCCTGGCTGGAGTATGTAAGTATGTATGTGTATGTATGTTCTCTGTGTCTGTGTCAACATGTGTGGGGCCGGAGCGCTGCTCCGGCTCCACACATGTATCAGCGGCAGTACGGATCCGTCGGCACCCTTTAGGTGCCGGATCCGTGCTGCCGCTAGTGTGAAAGAGGCCTAATCCAGTTATTTTACCAGAGAAGTGACCTTGATTGGTTGGATCTGAGTCTGAGACATTGTATGTTGAGTCTGGTTTCAACTTACGACGGGTCAGAAAAGACCATTGTTATATTGTATCCTGAGGCCATTGTATTCTGAGGGATCACTGTATTCTTAGGAGACATTATCAGTATCAGATCAGTGATTGTCTGACTCTAGTTGGCTGAATGAGTCTTTGACCCTTTGGAGGAAGCACAACTTTGTACATTGGGGCTGATTTACTAATATGGTTTAAAAGTCATAGTCTTAGGCTACTTTCACACTAGCGTTATTGCTGGATCTGGCAGGGTTCAGCAAAAAAACGCTTCCGTTACTGATAATACAACCGTCTGCATCTGTTATGAACGGATCCGTTTGTATTATCTTTAACAGAGCCAAGACGGATCCGTTTTCTCTGACACAATAGGCCCCATTGACTTTCAATGGAGTTGATGACTGATCCGTCTTGGCTATGTTAAAGAATAATACAACCGGATCATAACGGATGCAGACGGTTGTATTATCAGTGATGGAAGCGTTTTTGCTGAACCCTGCCGGATCCAGCCAAAATACTAGTGTGAAAGTAGCCTTAAAAGGGTTTTCCAGGATAGATCATCTGTATCTGACACCCAGGACCTCCACCAATCAGCTGTTTGAGAAGACAGCCACGCTCATGTGCTTCTTTGTGCAATCATAATTGTGAAGAAATAGGTCTTTTTGGACTTCTCTAATGTTTTTTTTCAGCCTAATTATTCCCTTCTTCTGCTGCACAGCTAGATGCATTTCTCTCACAAGCAGGTCGAGTCTCCCTTCTTTGGAATCTGTCTACACTGTACTGCTGTGACGTCCTTTCCCTTACTTCCCACTATGCTCTGGATCTCAAGAACAGAGAAGGAGGAGGAAATCACACTTAGGACTATTTCAGACGATTGTGTCCAGTGTGGAAATCATGCTCCGCGTGTGTGTGCGCGTGATTCTACTTTCTAGTCACTGCTCTCTTCTCAGGAGCGCACGGCATTATACTGATTTATAATGCTATGTGCCTCTGCATGATCTTACTGCTACAGCGTTATGTCACTATAAGATAATGCAGAGACACACAGCATTATAAATCAGTATAATGCTGTCATAGAAATGTTGTCTTTTTTTTCTGGAATTTATAAGGAATATTAAAACTCTAGAAAAAGCACAATTCACCATAGCCAGCGACGGACTGGGAACTTAAAGTGGCACTGGGAAAAAAAACTAAAAGTTTTGTGGCTGGAGCCAGCAATAACATATTGTGGCACTTTATACCACTCTAACAGAGCCATATACCACAGCCCATCCAAAATAAATCCCAAATAACTGCCCCTCTGTGTGGCCAGCGTCAGCCGCCATACTCTGTCCTCCTCCACTTGACTTAGGATTGCAGTGCAGTTGAATTCGGGAGTCAGGAGGGGAGTGTCAGATCATTACTTTCTATGGCTGACGGCAGGTGGCCCCCTGGGATCATCCCACCAGGAAGTTTCCCTGTAGCAGATGGCTAACCTCGGTAAAACTACGACTCCCAGCATGCTCAATTCATTTCTATGGAGTTCTGAGAACAGCCAAGCAAGTGTACATCTTAGGAGTTGTAGTTTTACCACAGCTGGCGTGCCGGAGGTCAGCCATCACAGCATAGGGTCTATACTAGGGATGAGCGAACTTCAAGTTTTGAAGTTTGAGTTCGGGTATGTTACCACGGACCATAACGCAATTCCATGACGGAATGCCTCTAAAGGTAAGTCTATGGCCAGCATAACGGAACCGGACGGATCCATTATGCTGGCCATAGACTTCTATTATGACAGAATACATAACGCAATTCAGCATATACACGAACCCAAACTTCAAAACTTGAAGTTCGCTCATCCTGGGTCTATACCAGCCCACCTCTGACCATAGCTACCTATAATTACAATCCTGGCAAATTCGGACTGTCCTGTGCCAAAAATCAGTGGGGCTTATTACAGACCTCCCAAGTGTCCCTCTTTTTGACCCAAGTCCCTCTTTGCTCCTTAAAGGGATTCTGTCACCAGGATTTGGCCTATAAAGTTATTCACACTACCGGATAGGGCTCATTGCGGTCAATGTAAAAAAGTTATTCTTATTGATCCCAGAGATGTATTTTATGTAAAAAAAAAATCGTTTTTTGTGATATGCAAATTACTTACATAAGGAGCCCAAGGGGATGAGCCCAGCGCCGTTGGAGCCCGGCCACGCCGCAACTGTTGGAGCCCAGCACCCCCCACCTACTTATTATTCACTGCAAATCTTCAATCAGCCCTCCTCCGGCACCAACGTAATCCCGCGCAGGCGCATGCACACTGATCTCCTTGATGCCGATGCCAGTAGACTGCACGGGCGCAGACTGCTTGAGGTACTGCGCCTGCGCGGGATTACACTGGTGCCGGAGGAAGGCTGCTTGAAGATTTGCAGTGAATAATAATGAGGTGGGCGGTGCTGGGCTCCAACAGTTGCGGCATGGCCGGGCTCCAACGGCGCTGGGCTCATCCCCTTGGGCTCCTTATGTAAGTGTTATAACGGAAAGCCTGAACGGAAGCCCTAACGGTGATGTGAATGCACCCTTACATCTGTATACAATGTGTTTTTCCCTGAAGCCCCATTCACTTCTATGGAGCCAGGGCTACGTGAAAAACTCAGAATATAGAACATGCTGCAATTCTCAGAATATAGAACATGCTGCGATTCTCAGAATATAGAACATGCTGCGATTCTCAGAATATAGAACATGCTGCAATTCTCAGAATATAGAACATGCTGCAATTCTCAGAATATAGAACATGCTGCAATTCTCAGAATATAGAACATGCTGCAATTCTCAGAATATAGAACATGCTGCGATTCTCAGAATATAGAACATGCTGCGATTCTCAGAATATAGAACATGCTGCAATTCTCAGAATATAGAACATGCTGCAATTCTCAGAATATAGAACATGCTGCGATTCTCAGAATATAGAACATGCTGCGATTCTCAGGCAACACAGAACTGATGTGTGAAAACAGCGCTCGTGTGCAGAGACCCATTGAAATGAATGGGTCAGGATTCAGTGCGAGTGTTAACCCTCATTCACACATCAATGTTCTCCATGGACAACACACATCCCCAGTCATTTTAAAGTGTGTATTCACACATCAGTTTTTTACCACGGTCCGTGTTTTTAGCATGGATGCACGCTCTGTTTTATTTGTGTTCACGGATCCATTATGCCCATTATAGTCTATAGGTCCGTGAAAGCCATGGATGCAACACAGATGCCCTCCTTGTTTCATGGATCACTAGGAAGAGATGTCGCACTGACCAAACACGGATCAATCACTGACCACCTTTTCATGGATTTAAGCACGGACGTGTGAATGAGGCTTTATGCATTCACTTCACACGTTGCACCTGCGCAGGAAAACTCGCTCGTGTGAAAAGTTGGGAGGTATGATATTATGTAACATCCACCCAGAACTGTGTTCTGGATCTGGTTTGGGGGACCAACAAGAATACCTGCATTAATTCACACGTGAAAAAAAAATTAAGTCATACACATACCTCCCAAGTGTCCCTCTTTTTGACCCAAGTCCCTCTTTTATCCTTAAAGGGTTTCTGTCACCAGAAATAACCCTATTAAACCAAGTGTCATTTGCAATGAGCAAATGACACTTGATTCCAGTAATGTTACTATTATACTTCTCAGTAACGGCGTTTTGCTAAAAATAGCGATTTTATAATATGCTAATGACCTCCCCTAGGTGCAGTAGGCGTGAACCTGCACCTAGGAGAGGCCATAATAACGCCTCTTACCACGCCCCCGGTCGCGCTGATTGACAGGGCCGGGCAGCCAGCTCTTTCGGCTCCCGGCCCTGTACGAGCCCGAAATCCCGCGCCTGCGCAGTAATGAAGCCGGGACCCGGGCGGGCGCCGGCTCTCAATGCGCGCTGATCGCAATGCGCAGGCGCGGGATCAGCGCGCATTGAGAGCCGGCGCCCGCCCGGGTCCCGGCTTCATTACTGCGCAGGCGCGGGATTTCGGGCTCGTACAGGGCCGGGAGCCGAAAGAGCTGGCTGCCCGGCCCTGTCAATCAGCGCGACCGGGGGCGTGGTAAGAGGCGTTATTATGGCCTCTCCTAGGTGCAGGTTCACGCCTACTGCACCTAGGGGAGGTCATTAGCATATTATAAAATCGCTATTTTTAGCAAAACGCCGTTACTGAGAAGTATAATAGTAACATTACTGGCATCAAGTGTCATTTGCTCATTGCAAATGACACTTGGTTTAATAGGGTTATTTCTGGTGACAGAAACCCTTTAAATGTCCCTCTTTTTGACCTGGAGGATTAATGCATAAATGTACATTAATAAATGTACTAAATTGCTCCTTACTAAAGTGTCTGTATGGTTTCTACCTATAAATTAGACCAGAACTCCATTATTTGGTGCAATTTGGACCTTAAAATATCTATAATCTGATGATTTATGTGCTAATATTTATATGGACAATGAAGTGCAAGAAAAAAATTGCTGCAGGGGTTCCAGTAATTATGATTTGGGTGGAGTTAGAGGTGTGGCCTAGTATGAAAAAAACTGCTGTGATGCGCACCACACACATTGTCCCTCTTTGCAATTTTCAAAAGTTGGGAGGTATGCATACAACACATGCAATATGATAAATATGTAAGTGTTTTTAGGGCATTTTCCTAGCAGAAAAGAAGGCCAAATCAAACTCAACTGTGGCCCTGGTTCACACACAGCTCCCCCAACAAACCATGGCTGAACGGGGGGGGGGGGGGACGCTGTCTTTTGACTGTCCCTTTAACTCCCATTCACAGACATTTAAAAAAATAAAAAAAAAACTTTATTATTCTAACATAAATACACATGAGACCGGCGCATAGAAACTACGTCATCACTCCTAGCTACTGCTTTCAGCGGCTTAGGGAGATGACGTCACGACAACTGCGCCAAATGCCGGGGCGACGTGCTTTATAACGGCAAAGCAACGGGACTATAATGAGGTGAGCCCAGTGTGACAGGTGGGCGGGATACAGGCGGCAGTGTCTAAGGCCAGCTCCGCCTCAGGAGGATGGATACGCGCAGAGCACTCATCACTGCGGAAGGATCTTATGTTTCTCCTATTTTTCCTCAGCCCACCCTGTGTTATATAAACTGGAGACATCCGCTGTGCGGGTTTTTAAATAAAGTTTTTTGAAAGTATCTTATGCGCTTGCAGGGTGTGGCCTGCGCAACCATGGTAACAGATTTGTTTTAGATCACTTACAATGGTAGTTTAGATCAACTTTATTTAAAAACACATGGAGAACAAAAGCTATAATGTAGTAAAATAGTAAGTGTCATTATGTGTCTCAGTTATTCCATTAGCTCCATTTGTCTCTGGGGGTGCGGTGGAGAGCGCTGTACTCGCCTCCTCTACATCAGTTTTGCAGCGATGAATGGAGCGCCAGCGCACATGCTCAACCTGTATTTATATAGAGGGCACAGGACCCCCAGAGAGCCTGGAGGATGGACCCCACTGATCATACTCTGGTTCCCTATCTTGTGGATATGGGCCAATGGTTTTCTAGGAGTACAATGAATATTGATGACGTATCAGCAGGATAAGTCATCAGTATCTGATCAGCGGGGGTCTGACTCCTGGCACCCCCTGCTAATCAGCTATATGAGGAGACGCAGCCTTTTCCTCAGCCCATGACATCACTTTCATTAGTCACGTGACCTATTGGCAGCTCAGTCACGTTCAAGTGAATGGGCCTGGGCTGAAATACCAAGCCGAGCCACTACACAGTGGATGGCGGTGTGCTCCACCATCTCTTCAAACAACAGATCGGCAGGGGTATCAGGAATCAGACCCCCCTCCCCCATCGATCAGATGTTGCTGATCTATCCTGAGGATAAATCATTAAAGGGGTATTCTCATCTTAGACAATGGGGGCATATCGCTAGGATATGCCCCCATTGTCTTATAGGTGCGGGTCCCACCGCTGAGACCCGCACCTATAGCCAGAACGGAGCGGGGAGCGCTGCGCCTGGAGGGGGTCCGGCCACCACCAGGCGCAGCTCCCCGCGCCGCTCATAGAAATGAATGGGAGCCGGGCTGTGCATGCGCGGTGCGCTCCCATTCATTTCTATGGAGCCGACGGAAGTAGCCGAGCCAGCACATAAAGAAACTTGAAAGAGGTATTCCAGTTATATTACGTTATCCCCTATCCACAGGGTAGGGGATAACAAATCAGTGGGGGTCCTACAATTTGGGGGGCTTCCACAGGATAGGGGACCCTCGTTCTCGTGATCAGTCAGGAACCAAGCAGTAGGACCCCCACCAATCTAATAGTTAACCCCAGAATAGGGGATAACTTTATATAACCAGAATACTCCTTTAAATGGACTCTTTGTAGGGTATTTTTTTTAAACTCTAGTCACAGAAAACAACATTTTTTTTTAGAAATCAGCAAGAAATTGTAAACGCACATTCGCTGGCTGCTATTCTTCATGATTCCCCCCCACCCCCTCAAATATACATGACCGGCAGCTATCTAATGTATATGGCCGGCTTTACTTATTCTTTTATAATGGTATTACACGCATTTAGGTGTTGTACTCCTCGGCATAGTGACCATGTTACTGATGTGTCATTTTATTTTTATTTTTTTTTGTTTTCTATGAAGGTGAGAAGACCCGGGGGTGGAATACCACGGACACACGTGACCGCCATCTGGTATGTTACCGCATTAGAAATCAGACAAACAGGAAGACGTCTGTGGCCGGAGTTTGAGGAGACAATTCATCATTTCAGGTATGAATTTTACATGACTGTTTTTGGTGTAAGGAGAATACAGCAAAGTTTTGTAGTCTTTCCTTCGACTGAAAATTTGCCTGTACACATTTCTTATTTCAAGGGTTGATCCTTTCCTTTGCTTATTTAGTAGAAATGCATCTACACTGATCAGAGTCTGTCACCAGTAAACCAGAAACAATGGGGGAGATTTATGAAGACTGGCGCATCTATACACCAGTCTTGATCTCCTTGGTGGCGTGAATCAGGCGCATCTCTGCCCTGCCGTGTGCCAGAAACTGCAGACTGGCGTAGACTTCAGCTATAACCTCCGCTAATGTGGCGGGCCCCCTCCCGCTAGGCCACACCCCTCAAAAAGTCGTAAATTATGGTGCACACATGCCGTGCGCCATAATCCACAACTTTTTTATCCCATAGTAGTGATGTAAAAAGCTTAAGTGTCTTGTCGGGCAAGCTCAGCTGAATGTAATGATCCGTTGGTTCATTCTGAAGAAAAGGTGCTTTTAATCCATATGCAAATGAGCAGATAAGTGCACTGAGGGAGGGCCCAAGCTGTTCTGTGCACCCTTGCTTCTTCTGTCAGCCCCTCCCTCTCCCACTTAATTGACAGGGTCAGGTTCCTTCATGGTCATCTCACCTGACCCTGGGGAGTGAAGGCTAGCCTGTCTTGGCCAGTCCCACAGAAAAGCCACCACAGCCCAAATTGTGAAACAGTTTCTGCTGGAGATGTGTGCCAGAACTGGCAGGGCATTGCAGCGTGCTGTGTAAGGGGCCATGTAGACATAGATGGCTGTTAATGCGGACCACCGTCCACAGGCACATGAGCCTCAGAACGCAACCATGGAACAATAGAAAAAAGTGGTCTGGCCTGATGAATGAACAAATATACCTTATTTTTCACCCTATAAGACGCACTTAGGTTTAATAGGGGGAAAATAAAAAACAAATATATTTTTCATTACACCTCAGATCAGACCCCAATTAGATCCCCAATGTTAATCATAGTCCTTACAAACATATAGTTGCAAATAGCACCAAACAACACCAAAAATGTATGAAAAACACCTTTATTAATACATATGAAGATTTGTATAGACCAGGGATCAGCAACCTTCAGCACTCCAGCTGCTGTGAAACTAAAACTCTCAGCATTCAAACATGCTCGGCTGTTCTCACAATTCCCATAGAAGTGAATGGAGCATTCTGGGAGTTGTAGTTTCAGAACATCTGGAGTGCCGGAGGTTGCTGATCCCTGGTAGAGACAAATAGCCATCACAATAATTAAAACAATTATAAATTAACAGAAAATAGTTGGTAGCATTACAATCCCATAGTTAAACAAGAACCATTAATCATGTGAGCGGGGTTCAAATATATAAATCTCCAGTTCTCAAGGGCTGCAATATACGGTTCTCATACATATGATAACTATGAAAAAAACCTAATCAAGTCAAATATGAATTCATCATAAAGTGCAGGTACAATTGTAAAGCAGACCAAAAGGCCCGAACGATAAAGTGCCAGGGACGTAACTACCATAGCGGCAGACCATGTGACTGCTATGGGCCCCAGGACAAGAGGGGGCCCAGTCTTAGTTGGGATTATCTCCTCTTCTACTGGAGGGGAAAACTTGGTCAGGACTCTACCCTCTAAAGGAACAACTTTTAGCAAATAAAGCAGTGGAAAAAATGGCCCAAGGGTCACTGAAAAGGGTTTAGGCAGAAACCCTTCTGTCCTGTGTGGGGGGCCTGGCTTGATCCTTGCTATTGGGGCCTTATTTGTCTGCATACACCACTGTAAAGTGAATAGAAGATTCAACAAATTAAAAAGTCAGCATAGATGAAAACCTAAAGAACATGTACAGACCTATACTGTGGAGACGGGCAGCTACCACACCAGCAGCCGAAAAGGAAGACAAGGGAGCGGTGAGTACAGAGCACGGGGAGCGCTGCATTCACCACTCCCCGGTCCTCCTGTAATGGAATGGAAGCGCTCATTAGTATTAGTTCCATAAGACGCACTTTGGGGGGGTGCATCCTATAGGGTGAAAAATGTGTTATAAATACACACACACATTGTTATCAACTGTCTATAGGTAAAATGGAAACTATAAATGCACTGACACGTCGCCTGTATGTTCTTTTCTGTTTCAGATCACAAATATGCCCAAGTGCATCGTCTCCGGCTGCTCCAATCACACTGCAAACAAGGAGAAGAATCTTCTGAATGGGATCATGTTACATACCTTTCCCAAAAACCTGCTGAGAATTAAATGCTGGCTCTCCCAAATCTGTCAGGACTTTGAAGACATTGAGAGTTTCGCAAAGAAAATTTTGGAAGGGAAGAAGACTGACAATTTCCGTATTTGCTCCGAGCACTTCTCGCCGGACTCCTACAGACGAACCAAAAGGAAAAAAGTTCTAAAGGACAACGCCATACCGCGTCACTTCCACAAGAATCCTCAGCCATGTAACACGGCGGCTTCCAGCGCTGCAACCAGCCCTTTCTTTGGAGTACGACATGCACATGTAGGTATGAGGACCGTGGTGGTGGGGGTCGGGGGGTTTGGGAAATGTTGCATCTATTATGGACCTGATATGCAGTTAGGTGTTCATCGAAAAACGTACACATTACATGGTTGGAAAAATCCAACAGGTCCATTGAGTCCAATGCATAATCCTACAGTTTTGATTCAGAGGAAGGGGAAAAAAATGAACGCGTCCATATGTTTGCACCTCCAGATTTGCGGTCCTTTTTTGCTGACCCATTCACTATCATTGGACCACGGACCGCAATTTGCGGATAAGAATAGGTCAAACTTTATTGGGTTTGCAGGGCCGCAGAACGGAAAACAAATGGAGCTGTCCAAATTTTTTGCGGAACCATTGTATCCCCATCCTATACACAAAAAATGTGGATCCAATGAGGAAAAAAAAAAACAGTCATGTGAATGGACCCTGGAGAAAAAATCCTTCCCGAATCCAAATCTAGCAGTCGGAATAAATCCCTGCATCAGCGTCTCTTGTCCAGAAACCAAATGCCCATAATCCGTGGTATTTTTACTTCCAAGAAATACATCCAATCCCTTCTATAAGGCTACTTTCACACCAGCGTTTTTGTAGGATCCGTCATGATAATACAACCGTCTGCATCAGTTCTGAACGGATCCGGTTGTATCTCCGGTTATCTGTAACATAGCCAATACAGATCCGTCATGAACTCCATAGAAAGTCAATGGGAGACGGATCAGTTTCCTATTGTCAGAGAAAACGGATCCGTCCCTATTGACTTACATTGTGAGTCATGACGGATCCATTTGGCTCAGTCTCGTCATGCGGACACCAAAACGCAGAAAGCAGCTCCAAAACAGAATGGAGACTGAACTGAAGCAAAACTGAAGTAAAACTGATGCATTCTGAACGGATCCTTTTCCATTCAGAATGCATCAGGACCGTTTATGAGAGCCTGGGACGGATCTCACAAACGGATCCTTACAACGCAGGTGTGAAAGTAGCCTAACTTGTTCAATGAACCAACCGTGACAGCATCTTTAAATACCACAAAAATGGAGGGCGATGCTATCAATAATAGGGGAGGAAAGCCACAGAACTCAAATACAGACCACTCAAAGTACAAACAGAAAGAGGGTATGGAACAAATAGTGAGCACACTACCTTAAAAATGCCATACTTTACTTCACTGTTACTAAATAAGCATTAAAAAGCATATAGAAAAAGTATACAGACCAAATACAGTGTGTGTATAATGTGATGGAAGAATGAATCCAGCCAGCAAAGGAGGCAATATGGAGAATAACAATACATTAGTAAGTGTCTTATATTAACTTTCTCTACATGATAAATGTCACTTGCTGAAGTGAGACAACCGCTTTATGAGAAACTCCCCTCAAGATAAACCAAATCATATCTGTGCTCATACTTGTTCATGAAAATAATCAAAATCTTTTGGGATAAACAGGAGTCACTATTATTAATTATTATTATCCGCTTATTGTTTAGCACATTGGTAGGTCTGTGTGACTTGTATAGAGCTCTTTCCTATCTCCCGTTCTGGGCTGTGGTCACATGACCATGTCCGTGCAGGTCGTTCGTATTTCCTGTGATGTTATGTCCATGGGCGGGGCAGTGATAGGGGAGTGTTTAACTTGCTGAGTGGGAGGAGCTATAAACTAACTGGGCGTTGTTAGGGGCGGTGCTGGAGCTGTGGCGGAGGAAGGAGAAGTGCATCATGGGTTTGGTTGGATACAGGAACAGGAAGTGTTACATACCAGAGGAATTAGGGAAAACATGTCAGGAGAGTCCAAATAAAAAAAAAAAAGCATGGGGAAGATGTAGGTGAGATGAACAAATACATGAACATTTCTGTTAAACACCTTTAATTACCTTGGTCTCCCTCTGGACCTGCTCTAGTTCTGCTATGTCCGTTTATGCACAGGCTCCATACATCCCTTGTGCACACTGACATGCAGTTACGTCATTCTGCTTCCGTCTCCGTCCACTGTTTCGTTTCCAGCACCAATGGCTGCCTAAATAACCTGACTGGTGGGGATACTGGGCATCGAACCCCCACCAGTCTGATATTGATGACCTATAATGAGGAAATGCCATCAGTCTAGTATCTACAGACAGGAAACCTCCATTATGGGCTGTCCTCATGAATATCATCAGTAATGTCACCTTCTTCTGACGTCTCTCACTTTTCTTCCAGGTACAGGGATCACCTCAGCAGTTCTCGCCTTTTCCCAGAATGACCTCCATGGATAATGGCAGCATTTACTTGACTGACAGGATTTTAAGCCTCACCCTGGAGATCTTATTCCTCCTGACCGGAGAGGTGAGCGACACTGGGAGTTCGTCTCTGACACCGTTACCGTTTTATTTCGTACAACCAGGTTCCCTAACTCATGATCTTATGGGAGTGAATTACGATTAAAAAACCACAGGCCTGGATTTGGGAGCACTAATGTGTGAGAAACTGAAGCTTTACATACATTTACGGCACCTTAATTCTAGAAGTTATTCACAGGGTTAGAAGGTGTGTGGACTCCTACTGCACAGTAATTGAGTCCAGACTGTTAGTGAGGTTACTCACCATTGTATCTCTTTATCCTCAGGATTACACAGTAATGAAGAAGACGTGCGCCGATCGTATAACTTCAAGCAGCAGCCCCACTGAGTCAGGAGGAAGGAGCGCGGCCAGAGAACCTGACCCAATGACGACCACAGACATTGTGAGCCGTGAGAAGAACAAGGAGATTCTGCAGCTCACCAACCAGATCATCCATCTGCTGACAGGAGAGGTGAGTGCTGCTGTCCATGGGGAGGTGCACAGCGGCATCTGCTGTCCCTCCGATAAACACGGTTTTGCCATTGAAAAGTGTAAGCATTCATTGGGTGAAAGGACGCTCAAGTTCAGGTCAAATAAACAACATTAATGTTTATATTAACTATAACCCTCAACAGAGGTGCACCTAGCCTTTCTGCTGCCTGAGGCGAAAACTAAAACATCTCCCCCCCCATGCCAATTTCTTAACCTAACCCCTTTGCCACAATGAAAGCGCCCATTGCCCACGGCCCTTCGGTTGCCCCCCTCTTGCCCCTATCTGGTGCTGCCCGAGGCGGTCGCCTCACCTGTCCTCGTTGGTGGTGCACCCCTAACTCTCAGTGCCATTTGTCATTAGATAAACCTGTCACTTTGAACATGGTGTCTGAGCTGCAGGCAGCAGGTTCTAGAGCAGGAGGAACTGAGGAGATGGACATATAATTTTTTGGGGAAAAGATTCATTATAAGCCTACATTCACACAACAGTGAAAAACATCGGTCACGCAGACGTTTTAAGAACAATGGAAGTCTATGCAGTTATTCACATAACCGTTTTTTTTTTTTTTGACGGCCTGTGATTCCTGTAGCCTGTGGTCCTATCAGTGATTGACAGCTCTCTGTATACACAGTCATAGAGTGAAGGCTGTCAATCACTGATAGCTCCGCCTCCTTGTCATCAATGCCCAGAATGAGCAGGAATATAAATGTATAAAATACAAGTTCTACTGAATCTTTTCCCACAAACCTATATATCAATCTGCTCAGCTCCTACTGCTCTATAACATGCTGCCTGTAGCTATTATATTGCATTTTTGTGGTGACCAGTTCCCTTTAAATGGTGGCATAGCATCTACCATTACTACCTCTTGACGACTCTGACTGCAAAGAATCCTTTCCTGTATTGCCATTTCTCCTCACGCAAAGAATGTTCCTTCCTGGTCCTGTGTGAAGTCCTTGGAACAAATCATGTGGCTGAGCAGTGCTTCTCAAATATAAGTCAGGCCCCAATTGTTGGTGAGGTACAGCCAGGGGATCAGTTTGGACAGGAAGTAATGGGGGTATGATGCACATGGGTTTTTTGCTTACACTGTGAAGGTAGACCAGCAGAAATACTGAATTTTCCCCTCACAGTGTGATGTCATTTGTATATACATGTATTCAATGCTATTTAGCCTTACAAAAATATCTCAGCTTTGCAAAATGCTTATGCAGCTGTGTCCAGTACATCCTGATACAGATTCCACTCCCCCCACCTGTCCGGGATGCTGCGGTGGAGTAACCAAGACAAGAAGAACAAAAGAATATGTGTTTAATGCTTATCAGCTTGCTGGGGAAACTCTGTGAACGAGGCCCCCACCTTTTCTAGTGTGTGTATATGCTTTTGTAATAAACGGAGCAGCCCAGATCACCTCAGCGCCTGAACATGTTGGGAGACTCCAAACTGACATTTGTGTCCGTCTTGAGATCTTATCATATGCACAACCGTTCTTTTAATTTGGACAACTGACCTGACCTTCTTGAAGACAGATTATGTCTTCCTTAACAACACCAGTCAATTTTATTTCAACCAATGATGAGGTCCCAGTAGGAAAAATATGAGATGTCAAGCGCTGTATCTAATAAATGTGAAGATTGCTGGATGACCTATGTCAGCCCACTATTCTGTATACAGGTCACTGATCACAGCCGTTGTGTTGTATGTCTGTCTCCTTGTGCATTTCAGGTTCCTGCACGCTGTGAGGACGTCGCTGTCTACTTCTCTATAGAAGAATGGGATTATGTAGATAAACACAAGCATCTGTATAAGAACATCGTCATGGATGACCAGCAGCAGAACCTGTACAAGAACGTCAACATGGATGATCAGCAGCTGTCATCACAGGGTGAGGAAACAATCCCTCTATGTCAGGGATGCTAAACCTGCGGCCCTCCAGCCTACAGCCTATCAGGGCATGATGGGAGTTGTAGTTTCACAACAGCTGGAGGGCCGCAGGTTGAGCATGCCTGCTCTATGTAAAAGGTTCCTGCCATTTATAAACATTAATATTGAGTTCATAGAGGGTTGTTCCAGGCATCCATTTAAAAAAAACAAAACAAAAAAACTTAGCTTGTCTTTAGCAAGTTTTATAAGTCCAGTTTCACATGGGCAAATTCACTGCGAGAAACAGGCTCCCTGTGTTAGCATGGTTCCCCGTCTTCTCCAGTCTGCTCCTGTAACGGAACCTCACAGCATTAGAATGATTTACAATGCTGTGTGTCTCTGCCCCACATCATCTGTAATGAATTGTACTGACATAATATCATCAGTACTATTCATTACAGTGGATTTGAAGGCGCCTTTAGTGCCATGGCACTGTACATCAAGAGGGGTAACACATACTTAAAGGGGTATTCTCATCTTGTACAATGGGGGCATATCGCTAGGATATGCCCCCATTGTCCTATCCATTGGTGGGACCCGCACCTATATCGAGAACGGGGCCCCGAAAGTGAAGGAGCTCGGCTATTTTCGGCAGCCCCATACAAATGAATGCGCGGCCGCCCTCCTTCACTTTCGGGGCCCCTTTCTCAATATAGGTGCGGGTCCCAGCGGTGGGACCCGCACCTATAGGACAATGGGGGCATATCCTAGCAATATGCCCCCATTGTCCAAGATGGGAATAACCCTTTAATACAAAAAATACAATAAGCAATCAACAGACTGGTACAACGTGGTGGGCAAACACTGCCCGCAAGAGCTTACAATCTACATATCATCAGGTCCCATTACAAGAGCAGAAGCACATAGAAGATCAGGAGGGGCTGCAGGGGTTTTCTATACAAATGGGTTTAGTTTGTAGTGGAAGCCCTTGCTCAGGACTAGAATTTCAAACTGGTCTTTGCTTTCCTGCCTCTTCCTCGAATCCCCAGTGTTTTATAAAAAGCTCAGAAGGCCTGGGTGATTTTTGTAGCTTTATGGCCCAAGAGGAGCTGGTTAGGTCTACTCCTAGATCAAGCTATGGAAGATGGTAAATTGATCTGGTATTTCTCTACAGTGCTGTCGTGGAAGTGACGTCCGTAAGTGTTTTGAGGTCCGCAAATTGCAGATCCGCAAAACACGGACACCAGCCATTTGTGTTCTGCAGTTTGCAATCCGCACGTGGCCGGCTCTTTGAAAGAAATGCCTATTCTTTTCCACAATTGCAGACAATAATAGGACATCTTTTTTCCGGGGCCGTGGAATGGAACCACGGATGCAGACAACACCCTTTGTGCTGTCCGCATCTTTTACAGCCCCATTGAAGTTAATGGGTCCACAAAATTGCGGAATAGATGCAGAGCCAGAATTACGGACGTGTGCATGGACATTAAAGTAGATATTAACCCTCACTGTTGATCTGTGGTTTTCGGAGTTTTATATCGTATAAGCGCACCCTCACCTCTCCCTCCCATTTATTGGCGATTTCTAAATATATATTCTTGTCCGTGCAGTGGTTTGGAAGTCACTGCAGATGGTAAAGGGAGGGGTTTTTTTTAATATCTTTGTTTCCTGTTCCTAGAAGATCAAAGGGCATGTTCTGTCCTGAGGACTGAGGATTAATTCCTACTAAATATGGTTGAGAAATTTCTCTTTAATAAGAAATAGATGCGTTGTATGTTGGAAATGTTTATAGGTGGCACCTCCCTATCCAGCTGTTTGCATAGACACGTAGCTGTGAATCTCCTCATTAAAACGCTGTAGTTTCCCAATAATTATACTTCTTCCTAATATAGAAATTAGGTCTTTGGTGCAATGAGGGCGTCACCGTTGCTCTTGTTGCTTCCAAGCTCCGCTCATTTCTGTGGGCAGCCCCTCCCTCGCTGCTTTACCACTGCATGACCCTGTCAATCAAAGCAGCCAGGGAGGGGCTGGCTACAGAAATGAGCAGAGCTTGAATGTAACAAGAGCAACGATGAAGCTCTCATTGCACCAAAGGCTCAATTTGCATATTAAGAAAAAGTATCATAACTTGGGGACAGAGCCTCAGTTCAGTAAAAGAAAAACGACATTTTAATCTGTAATGTAATAAAAAAAAAAAAATAAAACTGCAGCTATGTGTCTGTGCAAACAGCTGGGAAGGGAGGTCGCACATTACATTTAAATATATTTTATTCTCAGCAGCTGAACAACCAGTTGTGATTCCCTGTGATCTTACTAAAAAGGAGCCAATGTTTGCAGACAGAGTGGACCACGAAGACCTCATCAGCACAGCGCAGGAGCCATTGTCTTCTTCAGAGTGCGGTAAGACTCATGGCACACCAGCGCCTTCACACAGGGGAAGAACTGTAGGAAATGCTGTATACTAAACCGTTATCTCCACTGTCATTATTTCGTACACAAGTCTATGGAAGCGATTCTTCCCATAGAAATGAATGGGGCGGTGAGGTGTAATTACACTTACTCACCACTACCCCTGTGTCGGCCAGCATGTAAACAGTGAAGAGGAGGCAGCGCTGATACGGCACACGCCTCCTCTTCAAACAGCTGATCAGCGGGGGTGCCGGGTGTTGGACCCCCGCCGATCTGATATCGATGACCTATCCTGAGGATAAGTCATCAATATTTATAACTCGGAGAACCCCTTTAACATGACCAGGTTCCCGTAATGAAAAGGTTTAAAATGTATGGATGCAGCTGAGTTAGGATGTAAGAAATAACACTGCTGGACTACTGGTGGTGACCTGGAGTGCTTCTTTAACCACCTAACTGTTTTGCCCGAGTCCAGCTCGGGCAGTGTGAAAAGTAGCTAACAGGAGGGGGGAGGGCTGCTTTAGATGGTGATATCTCCTCAATGGTAGTAGCTAGAAACATGCCACTTGTCTTGTCTGAATGCTGACAGTCCAGGCTTTCATACAGCTACAGTCCAAGCAACAGAGGAGAAATCACTGTTAGAAATCAAGTCGGGAATAATCGCAAGTAAAACCTGTTTTTACTTTCACTTTCAGCTGCATTCATTTTGGTATTGTCTGAAAGCTTGGAATGTCTGCTTTCAAACAAGACCAGTTGCTTGTTTCTAGCTGCTACCATTCAGGAGGTAGCAGCACCTAAAGCAGCCCAACCCCCTCCAGTTAGCTACTTTTCCCACTGCTGGAGCTCCACTCTGGCAAAACACTTAGGGGGTTAAAGGAGTTGTCCGGGCTTTTAATATTGATGACCTATCCTCAGGATCGGCGGGGATCCGACACCCGACACAGCCTCCGATCAGCTGTACTGTTTACTGCTGCTTTGCCATAGACAGAAGCGGTGAACAGGAAGGGAGACAGCACGTACAAACTACGCGCCCCGTCTCCTCATACAGCTGATCGGCGGGGGTGTCGGACCCCCGCCGATCCTGAGGATAGGTCATCAGTAGTAAAAGTCCTGGCCACCCCTTTAAGCTAAACCCTGCTAGCTTGGTCATTCCCCAGCTCAAAATGGAACAGATCAGCAGCAGAATAACCCCTGTGTTCTCTACAGGAAGCACTCCCCAAAAAAACAGGAGATCATACAGTCTCCATGCTTCCTCCAGCAACATTACTAACCATTGAGCCACCTGTGCACTGTGCACGCAGTGGACATGGTTACGACCACCCTGCAATCTATCAGTGGTGGCCATGCTTGCACATTATAGGAAAAAGCACAGCCCTCTCTGGTCGACAGGACTGTGGGAGCGCACATAGGCTAGTGTTTTTTTCTATAGCGTGCAAGCACGACCACCGCTGATGGATTGCAGGGTGGTCGTAACCATAGAAACGATCAGTGTATAATGTGATGGAAAAACGAATCAGCCTGGAAAGGAAGCAATATGGAGAATCCCAATACATTAGTAAGTGCCTTGCAGTAACTTTCTCTACAAGATAAATGCCACTTACTGAAGTGAGACACCCCCTTTAAGTGACCATTTTTTGGGGGGTGAAATCTCCATCGTATAGTTCAACCCCCCAATCTTTCACTAAATTTTCATTTTGAAAAATCAATCAAAATTAATTTGATCTTCTACAAGTGTCAACTTTCTTATCTTTCCCTGTACTTTAGATTTATGAAAGGTTACATATATTTTCTTCACAACAGGTGAAGAACGAGTCTCATCTCCAGAGCATGAGATTGAAATCGAGCTAGAAGATGACCTGATAGAAGAGCCTTTAAATGACGTCAGTACCAGCACTGTGAACTCTCCGCCTGGCGGTGACTACGTCTCATCCGACCTGAGTAACCCGGAGCCAATGTCTGCAGACAGCATGGACCACAGTGACACAGCGCAGATGCCGTTATCTTGTTCGGAGTGCGGTAAATGTTTTAAATTTCGGTCCAGACTGGTTGCGCACAAGCGCGTTCACACAGGGGAAAAACTTTTTTCGTGCCCCGAGTGCGGGAAGTGTTTTATGTGGAAATCACTACTTATGCAACACAAAAAAATTCACACCGGAGAACATCAGTGTCTGGTGTGCGGGAGGTGTTTCACAAACGAATGGAAGCTAATCGATCATCAGAGAACCCACACGGGCGAGCGGCCATTCACTTGTCATCAGTGCGGGAAAAGCTTTGGATTGAAAACGTGGTTGACAAAACACAAGCGACTTCACACAGAGGAGAACGCCCCCTGTTGATGAGAGTGAGGCAAATGTGACATCATCAGTGGACGCACATCTCACTCGCACTGGGAACATTTTGCACCAATTCTGTTTATATTAAACTATTTTTGACTGAAATCCATTCTGAACGTGCACACAGATGATGCCCCTTCAAGATGCGCCATTTTACTAACACCGGTGGCATCGTAATATTGTATTAAAGGTTTTTGATATAAAGCAGGTATTGTGTTTAATAGGAAACTTTGAAAGCGAGTATTAAACATGCTATCAATACAGACCGCCCCTTCCTTCCCCATGCGGCCTGCAAGATCGGGGAAGATGGTGGTTTACATGCGCAATGTGTTCTGATATTTCATGATCCAATAATAATGTTGGGGCAGTACATCAGGCAGGGTGTTATTCTCATCGTAGACAATGGGGGCATATCGCTAGGATATGCCTCCATTGTCGTATAGGTGCGGGTCCCACCGCTGGGACTCGCACCTTTATCGAGAACTGAGCCCCCATGCGCAGCCGCCCTACATTCATTTCTATGGGCACCGGCGAAAATAGCCGAGCGCTGTTCCACCAATGATGATAACTAACGTTAAATACAAGTACAGGCAGCAGATGCACATAGCCGGCACCCGACCTGTATGACAAGAAGCTACCATCAGCGGCGGTTAACCCCTCAGGTGCCGCATCTGAGGAGTTAAAGGGGTTGTCCGAGTTATGAAAAAAAATATATAGCACTGTAAATCTGATGGGCAGCAATATATAACAAAGTTAAAGGGGTATTCCCATCTCACAATTGTAGTTTGTATAGTTAGATATAGCCATACCATTATTCTTACTAATAGGATGTATTTATATAAAATGTACAGTTTAGAAGATTTCCCTATTTGTATATCCATTGTCCACACACATCAGTCAGGCCGTTGCCCCTGGTTACGGCCACTGCAGCCATGTAGTAGTGGTGGCCGGCTTGCTCTTGTTCAGACCCGCTCTGAGGTAACTGCTGTATTGTGAACACACATTACATGAACATGTGGAGACACATCTTAGGGTTGTAGCATTTTTGTCTGCGCTTCCAAAACACAGAGAAACGGATCCTGTTCCAAAACAATTCATCTCTATGGAGCAGGATCCATTATAAAGTCTGCGTTTTGGATGGATCCTGACCATTGCGTTTTGGACTGGTAGCGTTCAAACACAGATGTGAAAGTATCCTAATATGTGTCTGCGCATGTTCATGTAATGTGTGTTCACAATACAGCAGTTACCTCAGAGCAGGTTCAAAAAGGATCAAGCCGGCCTCCACTAATACATGGCCGTGGTGGTCGTAACCAGGGGCAACGGCCTGACTGATGTGTGTGAGACAATGGATATACAAATAGGAAAATCTTCTAAACGGTACATTTTATATAAATACATTCTATTAGTAATAATATTGGTATGGCGATATCTAACTATACAAACTACATTGGTGAGATGGGAACACCCCTTTAAGCAAGTTTCAGGCAAAAAAGAAAATCTATATTTCCTCATTTCCCTGGTTCTCTTCTGGCCTTTGTTTACCTGCAGTAATAACAATCTCTGCCCCTCCCCCTTCCTGCTCTGCAAAGGGAGTGAATACAAGAGCTGGCCTGAGTGACATGTCTGTCTGCTGGGATACTCAGCAGCATGTTGTGTGTGTAGGACTACAAATCCCAGCTGTACAATGACACTGCTGATACACACAGGAACTTCCCCCTACTTGTTCTTGTGCAATACAATTCCTCTACAGCTCCTGTGCCCAGCATTTGTCTCCTCACTGCCTGCAGTGTAAAGCCTTGAGCCCTCAGTGTGTTCTGGCTGAAGGGGTTAATGTTTTATCTGAAGGAATCCAGGGAGAGAGCAGATAGCAGGAGCCCGGCAAAGAAAGGGGGCGTGGCCAGTGACGTCTCATGTACAGACTGTTATCTGATCTCTGAGGTTTGTGCAACATCACAGAGCAGGGAGATAAGGTGACATCACAGGTCATGTGACCCTCAGTCAACTCTGATAAACCAGCAGCTTTAGAAGTACAAAGTGTATGGGAAAGTTGTTATATTTGACAAGTTAGTAACATACAAAGAACAAAAAATAACTCGGACAACCCCTTGTCGGGTGTCGGCTATGTGATTCTGCCGCCAGCACCCGCTGTCTGTACTTGTATTAAATGTTAGTTATCATCATTGGTGGCGCAGTGGCCACAGTCCCTCCCCTCTCATTGGTGGCAGCTGCCCAGTGGGGAGGGAGAGCCTCCTTGTCCCATGTGCTGCTGAGGGAACATGGAGAGAGAGCAGCGTGCGCCATGTTTTCCGACACTAGGCTGCGCAATAGTGCAGCATAGTATCAGTAAAAAGCAAATCCCGGTATCGTATGGATCTGGGTACAAAAGTATCAATTGGGTAATTCGATAATTCCAGGGGCGGACTGGGATCTTAAAGTAGCCCCGTTTTGTTGTTGGGTCTAAACTGATGGAAGGCAGCAAAACCATATTGTGGCACATTAAACCAGCCCAACAAAGCCAAATACCACAGTCCATCACAGAATACTGCCAGCGGCACAAAATACATCCCCAAAAGCTTCCATTAGCCGGCCCCCTGGGAATCAGCCCACTGGGAAATTTCCCTGTAAGGTCTATGGCCAATCCGCCCCTAGATAATTCGATACCCGGTGCAACCCTACTGAGGGGCATTGTACACAGAGTGACCAGTGTCACCGTGTAGCCCTAGCATAAGTTGCAGACACATCGTGTCCCACACATAGCCATACCCTAAGGCTAGGCTACACGGCGACATGTGTCGCAGGAAAGTCACGCGCCATTTTTTTTTATAATGATAGTCAATGGTGTCGCACTGCGACTGTGACACAACTGTCACAAAAAATCCATACATGTTGAATTTCTTGTGACTAGTGTCACAATGCGACGCCATGGACTTTACAAAAATGTCATGCGACACAAGTGCATTGCAGTGTAGTTGTACCCTTTTTGTCACAAACTAAGGGTACTGCTACACAGTGACGTGTCACAGAAAAGTCACCTAGCACAAAAGGGTATGGCTATATTTCATAAGTATTTCAATAGTGCTGCAATGTAACATGCTGCGACAGTCACAAAAAAATTTGCACCTTGGATGGATTTTTCCGCCGCATTGCAACACCACTGAAATGCATTATATTAAATGTCTCCCTGCAGCTACACCCTAAGGTGGCCCGCGTTTACACACTGCAACCAAGGCCCGAACAGAAAGTAAATCTCTCTGTGTTTCGGCCGCCCCTCTACTCTCGTTCAATCAAGAGCTTTATTATTCTGAGACAAGCGCACAGAAACGACGTCATCAGTCCGAGCGGCTAGTGAGATGACGTCACGACTACTGCGCTAAATGCCGGGGTGAAGAGGTTTATAGCGACAGGAGTGCACTGTAATGAGGTGAGCTTCGTGTGACCCGAGGGGCTGGATACAGGCGGCAGTGTGGAAGCCCGGCTCCTCCTCAGGGTTACCTGCCTCAGTCCGCCCGCTGTTATATAAACTGGTAACAGATCTGCTGGCTGTGCTGTTCTGCTGTTTATGAATAAAGTTTATTGAAAGGACTTTTTGCGCTAGAAGGTTTGCACCAAGCGGTAAATAGTGTAACTATGGTAACCAATTAGGGCCAAAGTAGGAGCCTATACAGTGGTTGTTTCAATAAACTTTATTTATAAACCATATAGAACACTTGGCACAAGTCATACTGGAGTGAAATCATAAGGGGCAGTATTTTGGCACTGATTTCAGAGCGTTTCTACCTCAAAACAGCCTCCTATTTATTATAATGGGAAGCAGCATTTATTTTAAAGAAAAAAGAAGCAGAGTGCCCTAGCAGGGTGTTGGGTTGTGTGGCTTGCCAGAGTGTGTAATGCCTCCATTAGTGCCCCCGGTAATAGTAATGCCTCCATTAGTGCCCCCAGTAATAGGAAGGCCTCCATTAGTGCCCCCGGTAATAGATTGTGAGCCCCATCGGGGACCGCTTGATGCGAATGTCTGTAAAGCGCTACGGAATATGTCAGTGGTATACAAGTGCGTATAATAAATTATATTAATGCCTCCATTAGTGCCCCCAAAATGGATAATGCCCCCCATTAGTTCCCCCAGTAATATTAATGCCTCCATTAGTGCCCCTTAGTAATATTAATGGCCCAAATAGTGCCCCCAGAATTAATAATCACCCCATTATTGCCCCCCCCCCCCCACGAATTAATAATGCCCTTATTAGTCCTCTCCAGAATTAATAATGCCCCCATTAGTGCCCCCTGCAATAGTAATGCCTCAATTAGTGCCCCTTAATAATATTAATGCTCCAATTATTCCCCCCCAAATTAATAATGCCCCTATTAGCCCCCCCTCATAATTCATAGTACCCCCAGTAATATTAATGCCCCCAGTAGTAGTAATGCCTGCATTAGTGCCCCCCAGAATTACTGATGCCCCTTCTCTTGTCTGTACAAAAAAAAAAAAAACACCTCATCCATTTAATGGCGCTGCAGGGAACACTAGCTGCTCACCGGAAGCTCAGGACAGGACCTGCGCTCCAGAGTGATGGCGTTTCACAAGTTCTGTCCTCCAGTCAGTAGCAGAGTGTTCCCTGCAGTGCCATCAAATGGATGAGGTGAGTTTTGTTTTTTTTTGTTTTTTTGTTTCTCTTCTTAACACAAATGGGGGAGGGGCGTGAGTTAAAGACTGTACTAATGAGCGCCGCACAATGGAAGTGCTCATTAGTAACAGTCCTTATAGGAAAATACCGGCAATTATTATTGCTGGTAGAAAAAAATTACCGGCAGGGGCACTAAATTACCGGCGTGGCCGGGTGACAACGCCACTATCTTAGGGCTCAATCAGTGCTGAATCTCCCATTAAACTGAAATGGAAGCATTAAAAAACAGCTCCATGTAAGTCCATGCGTTATTTTGTGCATCTTTGGAGTAGATCCGCATCAAAAACCTCAAGGTGAAAATGCAGCTTTGAAGTGAACACCCACTGGTTAAAAGAGAAAAGACTGCATAAAAAGATGCACTGATTTTTTAAGCACGTTTTTCAAAATCAGTCATTTGAACTGTTGCTAAGTGTCATTATTTAGGCGTCTGTTATTCCGTTATCTCAGTGATGGCCAAAATATGTTGTCACAGGAGAGAAGTGCGTCCTTATCGTGCATCGCAACCAATCAGCGCTCAGTTACAGAGATTCAGTGAGGTAGTGAAAGCCGTCTTCTTCCCAGGATATATGCATCAGCCACTGTTGTCACCAGACGAGCCTTTGGTGGCGCTGGTGTTACAGTGTGGGCAGTGGGCGGTGTCTAGTCAGTACAGAACTGCCCTACACTGTGTGAATGGTCCACTGACAAGCCCATACTACCTGAAGAACATCACTAATCCAGTCATTGTGCTTCTGCATGAATAACACAGGCCTAATGTCATCTTCATGGAGGACAATGCTCCAGCTCATCGAGGTCACATCATTAGGGAACGGCTGCTGGAGACTGGGGGACCTCAGATGGAGTGGCTGCACTTACTCCAGACCTGAATCCCATTGAAAACCTATACGATCAGCTGAGTCTCCGTGTAGAGGCTCGTAACTCTGTACCCCAGAACCTCAATGACCTGAGGGCCGCCCTTCAAAAAGAGTGGGATACCATGCCTCAGCAGACAATAAGTCGACTTGTGAAGAGCAGGAGACGTCGTTGTCAAGCTGTAATTGATGCTCAAGGCCACAGGACAAGTTATAGATACACTGACATTTTGTGGCGGTATACCCAGCACTGGTGTGGGCTTTTGTGTCAATAAATAGTTTGAGAAATTTTATTGGTGTGGCCGTATGAGGGCTTGTTGGTGTATTTTTCAATGACAGTACTTTAGGGTATTTTTTGCACTTACCCAGAATACCCAGCCCAATAAATTTGCACTCTATGGATGGAGGCAGAAGGCTCTGTACACTCTCTTGTTTCTGGGGGCCAGCACCATGAAGCTCAACTACCATTCACTTAAAGGGGTTCCCACGAATAATGTAAAAAAAGAAAATCAGACATCATATAGTACATGACGACCTCTTTCTAACAAAGCTAGAACCAGCCCTGTACCTCACATGGATCCAGAGATCTCCACATTCATTGCTCTGCTAGATTTATATCAAGCTGACAGCTCAAGGGGAGTGTCTTTTCTGCTGCAGCTAAGGGGGCGTGTCTCAGCTCTGCCTATCACAGCTCAGGGGCGTGTCTCAGCTCTGCCTATCACAGCTCGGGGGCGTATCCATGCTTTGCCTATCACAGCTCAGGAGACAGTTGAAAGATGAAACTGAGCATGTGCGGCCTTCTCAGTGAATAGGTCAAAGAAATAAGAAATTAAGTGGTCCTATACAGATACATTTTATTGAATAACTCAGTAACTATACAAAATTTTTAATTACATGCAATTACAAAAGTATTCAGACCCAGGTGCTGGTTTGAAAGCTGTAGAAAATTTTTCGTGGGACAACCCCTTTAAATGTAACTTAGCTGCAGCACCCTGACACAACCACTACACAGTGTATGGCGCTGTCTGCCTCCAGTCCTAGTTAGGGGGCAAATTTGTGGGTGCCTGGCTCTTTAATTCTTAGTTTGAATATCAGAAATATTTTTTGAGCTCAACTCAAAATATGGTTTTCAGTTCTTGTCTGCTTTTCCATAAAATTTTCTGCTTGGTACATGGAAATCAGGCAGCTGTCCCTCATACCGGCTAAGGCTACACGCACACGACTGTGAAAAAAACAGCCATGAAAAACACACTGTTTTTCATAGCCATTTTTGCATCCATTTCCTGGCTGTTTTTAACGTCTATTTTTCATCCATTTTTTTAACGTCTGTTAAAAATGGATGATTTTAATTGGCCTTTTTTTTTTAGTTAAATCCCAACCCCTGCAGTATACATAATGTCCCTCATAGTGGCCCCCAGCAGCAATAGTGGCCCCTAGCAGTAATAACATGCTGCTTTTTTATGCACAACAAAAACCTTTTATACTCCTCTCATGCACTTGCACGCACAGGGGCAGTCGTTCTTTACTTGATGAAGGACCTGCACTCCCAGCGTGATGACATCACCATGCATCCCATAGAGGTCACGCATAAAGAGAGGAGCCTGATTATGCGTGTGTAAGTGGATGAGAAAAGTAATTTATTTTATTTTAACCCCTAAAAGGCCAGGGTGCACTGCTGTCTAAGTGGCCGTTAAAAACGGTCCCATTGATTTCAAATGTGCCGCCGATTCTTCACAAATCAGAAAAAATGTTATCAAAAAACGTTGATCCCGAAAATGTTCTTTCATCATCGAGTATAGCTCTAAGAAAACCTTATCTACTTTTTAAACAGCTGATGATACTGTTCTGACTCTGATAGCAGTAAAAGCCCCCGTGTGTTATATGTACCTAGTCCTTATTTTTGGTCTTCATTAAGGGAATTCTACAGTTTTCAAACCAGCACCTGGATCTGATACTTTTGTAATTGCATGTAATTATATATTTAGTATAGCCACTGAGTTATTCAATAACATGTACCTGTATAGCGCCACCTGCTGTTATTTTTATAATTTTTTTGTACTGCTCACTGAAATGGCCGCACATGCTCAGTTTCATCCTTCAACTGCCTCCTGAGCTGTGATAGGGAGAGCATGAACACGCCCCCTGAGCTGTGATAGGGAGAGATGAGACACGCCCCTTAACTGCAGCAGAAAGGACTCTCCCCTTGAGCTGTCAGCTTGATATAAATCTAGCAGAGCAATGAATGTCGAGATCGCTGGATCCATGTGAGGTACAGGGCTGGTTCTAGCTTTGTTAGAAATAGATTGTCATAATCTATATGACGGCTGATTTTCATTTTTTACATTAGTCATGGGATAAACCCTTTAAATAATAAGTGACCTTCTTATGACACTTCTCTCACTTCTTCCAGGTACAGGGATCACCTCGGCAGTTCTCAGCAGGACCATCGCCTGCTCTCAGAATGACCTCCATGGATAAAAGCAGCATTTACATGACAGATAGGATATTAAGCCTCACCCTGGAGATCTTATTCCTCCTGACCGGAGAGGTGAGCGACGCTGGGAGTGAAGGGCTGACACCGTGACCATCTTATTTCTAACCTAACTCATGATCCTGTGGTAGTGAATTGCAATAAATGGTGCAGGCCTGGACGGGGGAGCACTACTGTGTGAAAAGGATAGGGATGTCTTCACTTGGAGTGATGACGGCTAGCTTGTGCTGTTATGGAGAACATTGAGAGTGGCTGACAGGCTTATGGGGGACTTTTTTAGGGGAGCAGCATTACTGACATTGCTATAGTAGAATTTATATATTATCCCTAAACAAGGGATCTACCATATTGTCTGCAGTGCTCCAAATCTTAAAGTTTAGTCTAGGGGTAAAAGAGTGAGAAGACATGACTCATGGTGGTATTTGAGTCTTCCTCTTCCGACCCCAGAAGACTCCTTTTATTAGCAAAAACGTACGTTTCCCTCATAACCTAAAAAATACAAGTGAGCCAATAGTATTGTGATGTGTTCTAAAGTGTAACTGCTGTTTCATTTTATTATTTCTTTTGCTAATGCGTAGGGACAGTGACAGGGAACATTTTTGTAATATACTTTATTTAGGGAAAATGTTAATTTGTGGTAGAAAACTGGGTCTGAAATGTCCCTTAGCAGTGCTCTCTCAAATGAGCGTGGCTAAGGGACATCTGTCCTCTGTCAGCATAGCATACCTCCCAACCGTCCCGGATCCGGCGGGACAGTCCCGGATTGCAGTGGCTGTCCCGCTGTCCTGGCACGGGGTAGGTATGTCCCAGTCTCTGGCAGCTGTCTCAGACAGTTGTCTGTTACATGAAGAAGCAGATAGCCGGAATCGACTGCCTGTTTCTTCCAAGGGCCCCCCCCCCCCCCGCAGCTCTCCGTACCTCCTGCTGCATTCTGTACCTCTTGTCTAGGCGGGGGGCGGGACCGGCCGTCAGTCAGCATTGGCCCCGCCCCCTCCAGACAAAAGAAGCTGATGTCCGGCTGGTAATGCTGCTGCCACTAAGAAGGTAAGTATAAGGTTTTTATTTTTTTTTAACTTTCTATGAGGGGCAGAAAGGGGTGTAGTATCTCTGTACTGTGACATCATTTTGTTTATTATCCCTATACTGTGACATCATTGTGTTTATTATATCTGGACTGTGACATCAATGTGTTTATTATCCTGTACTGTTACATCACTGTGTTTATTATCCTGTACTGTGACATCACTGTGTTTATTATCCCTGTACTGTGACATCACTGTGTTTATTATCTCTGTACTGTGACATCACTGTGTTTATTATCCTGTACTGTGACATCACTGTGTTTATTATCCTGTACTGTTACATCACTGTGTTTATTATCCTGTACTGTGACATCACTGTGTTTATTATCACTGTACTGTGACATCACTGTGTTTATTATCCTGTACTGTGACATCACTGTGTTTATTATCCCTGTACTGTGACATCACTGTGTTTATTATCTCTGTACTGTGACATCACTATGTTTATTATCCCTGTACTGTGACATCACTGTGTTTATTATCTCTGTACTGTGACATCACTGTGTTTATTATCTCTGTACTGTGACATCACTGTGTTTATTATCCTGTACTGTTACATCACTGTGTTTATTATCCTGTACTGTGACATCACTGTGTTTATTATCCCTGTACTGTGACATCACTGTGTTTATTATCTCTGACATCACTGTGTTTATTATCCCTGTACAGTGATATCACTGTGTTTATTATCCCTGTACGGTGACATCACTGTGTTTATTATCCCTGTACGGTGACATCACTGTGTTTATTATCCCTGTACGGTGACATCACTGTGTTTATTATCCCTGTACGGTGACATCACTGTGTTTATTATCCCTGTACTGTGACATCACTGTGTTTATTATTCCTGTACGGTGACATCACTGTGTTTATTATCTCTGACATCACTGTGTTTATTATCCCCGTGCAGTAAGGGGACTGGGTGAGATTAGCTTATAGCGGGCGGAGTTAGGGGCGTGGCCTAGTGCTGTAAAAATTTGCTGTGGCTATGCGCGTCACACAATATGTCCCTCTTTGACTCTTTGCAAAGTTGGGAGGTATGGTATAGGGGAGACGGGCTGTACGGGAGCTGTGGGCCTCTGTCTGCCCTGCTCCTTCACAGCCTGGTCGGCACAGAAGCCTGATGGGTTTAAATTAAATATACATTCCCCCCCTTATTAAATATATAGGCTTAGGGCCCATTCAGACACCCGTATTATTGCAACGGCTGTGAAGGAGCAACTACGGCTGCCACCTGTCGTGTTCTTCGCAGCGCTGCGGAACACACGGCCGGGTGCCCCATCCAAAATGCCTATACTTGAACGCTGTTGCGGACATTTATAGGACATGTTTTATTCTTTTATGCGAGCTGGCTCCGTGCCGCGGCTGTCCACTCTCATAGAGGTGAATGGGCCCTTACAGTATACACTAACTTTATGCTCCCTGATCAATGTGGCCATCACGGTCAGTGAGCTGTCCCCCTGCACTCCTGGCATGCGGAATAATGAACTAGCCGCCGGGAGAGATGCCTGACTGAGCAGTAAGCGCTCACTACAGCGAAGCAGAGGGAAGCTCTTATACAGTATATAAGGACAGTTATGTCTCCCTAGTCAGCACAGAACTGTACTGATGGAAGACGGATGTCCCTTAGCCATGCTCATTTGAAAGAGTGCTGTTAGGGGGCGTTTCAGGCCAAGTTTTCTATCATAAATAAACATTTTCCCTAAATAAAGTATTCAGGATAGGTCATCAGTATCTGATCGGTGGGGGTCTGACACCCGGGACCCCCGCCGATCAGCTGTTTGAGCATGGCTAAGGGACATCCGTCTTCAATTTAAACCAATCAGGCTCCTGTCCCACCAGGCTTTGAGGTCACGGGTGTCAGACCCCCACCGATCAGATACTGATTACCTATCCTGAGGACCCCTTTAAGCTACACTAGCACAGTGTCATGGTAGAATTTTTGTATGATCCTAAACAAGGGATCTACCATGTACCATGCAGTGCTCCAAATCCTAAAATTTAATCTAGGGGTTAAAGAATGAGAAGACATGACTTGTGGTATTTGATTCTTCCTCCACGTCTACCAACTCCAAACGGCAGAAGACCTTCTTTATTAGCAAAGCTTTGGGTGTCACCCTTACAGTGCCTTGTGAAAGTATTCGGCCCCCTGGAACTTTTCAACCTTTTGCCACATTTCAGGCTTCAAACAAAAAGATATAACATTTTACATTTTTGGTGAAGAATCAACAACAAGTGGGTCACAATTGTGAAGTGGAACGAAATTTATTGGATCATTTAAACTTTTTGTGTAATAATAAAACTGAAAAGTGGGGCGTGCAAAATTATTCGTCCCCCTTGCATTAATACTTTGTTGCGCCACCTTTTGCTGCGATTACAGCTGCGGTCTCTTGGGGGATGTCTCTATCAGTTTTGCACATCTAGAGACTGAAATTCTTGCCCATTCTTCCTTGTAAAACAGCTGGAGCTCTTTGAGGTTGGATGGAGAGCGTTTGTGAACAGCAGTTTTCAGCTCTTTCCACATATTCTCAATTGGATTCAGGTCTGGACTGTGACTCGGCCATTCTAAGACCTGGATACATTTATTTCTGAACCATTCCATTGTAGATTTTGCTTTATGTTTGGGATCATTGTCTTGTTGGAAGATAAATCTCCGTCCTAGTCTCAGGTCTTTTGCAGACTCCAACAAGTTTTCATCCAGAATGGTCCTGTATTTGGCTCCATCCATCTTCCCATCAATTTTAACCATCTTCCCTGTCCCTGCTGATGAAAAGCAGGCCCAAACCATGATGCTGCCACCACCATGTCTGACAGTGGGGATGGTGTGTTCAGGGGGATGAGCTGTGTTGCTTTTACGCCAAACATATCGTTTTACATTGTTTCCAAAAAGTCTGATTTTGGTTTCATCTGAGCAGAGCCCCTTCTTCCACATGTTTGGTGTCTCCCAGGGGCTTGTGGCAAACTGTAAACCAGACTTTTTATGGATATCTTTGAGAAATGGCTTTCTTCTTGCCACTCTTCCATAAAGGGCAGTTTTGTGAAGTGTTGGACTGATTGTTGTCCTATGGACAGACTCTCCCACCTCAGCTGTAGATCTCTGCAGTTCATCCAGAGTGATCGTGGGCCTCTTGGCTGCATCTCTGATCAGTCTTCTCCTTGTTTGAGATGAAAGTTTAGAGGGACGGCCGGGTCTTGGTAGATTTGCAGTGGTCTGATACTCCTTCCATTTCAATATGACGCTTGCACAGTGCTCCTTGGGATGTTTAAAGCTTGGGAAATCTTTTGGTCTCCAAATCCGGCTTTAAACTTCTCCACAACAGTATCAGGACCTGCCTGGTGTGTTCCTTGGTCTTCATGATGCAGAACCCTGAGACTATCACAGAGCAGGTGCATTTATACGGAGACTTGATTACACACAGGTGGATTCTATTTCTCTTCATCAGTCATTTAGGACAACATTGGATCATTCAGAGATCAGAGATCAACTTCTGGACTGAAAGGAAATGTTTAAATCTATTACAAAAACCTGTTCTATATTTTATTTATGCTAAAAAAATCTATTACATATTTGTAAGAAATAATAAATAAATAAATAAAAATTCCAATGTGTGAAATATTATAAATAAATATTAGATTTTACCATATTTACCATCTTTGGTCACCAGGGGGAGCTCTGGCCAAATGAGGCTTTGAACAACCTGTAAGTAGGCATGCTGCAAAAAAGTGGGTGGTACCAATGACATCACCAATTCACACCTTCAGCGGTGACATCACTGCTTCAGCAAGATAAGATGAGACAATGGCTTTGTTACAAAAACACAGATCTCTGCTCCTCATGCTCCTCCCCCACTGGTCACATGGCCGATTACATCACTCAGGTCCTACAGCCCCAAGAACCTCCATCTACTCTGTTTCTGAGTCCTGGGCCGCTCACCCCAGCAGTACACTCAGCAAAAATTGTCTGCACTGCTGGGGTGAGCTGCCAGAGAATTTAGAACAGGCAGCCTAATGAAGACAAGGACGCTGCTGCAGGAGTGAGGAGCAGGCAGAGTGGGCTTCCCCCAGCAGCAAGGAGGTAGGACCTGGCTGTGTGTTACTGGTGTCCTCACAGGGGCGGGCTCACGTCTTCCATTCATTCTCTATAGGGTCGGCAGCGACTGAGGAAACCTATGTACATGCCTGCCGTAAGTGAGGTGCCATTGTGTTGTAAACCCAGACTGTCACACTTTACTTCCAACATGGCAGCCCCCATGTAAGGCAAGAAAACTGAATAAAAAAAACAAAACATTTACACAATTTGAAAAATACATTATGTTAAAACCTGCTTTTGTTATGTTGTAAAACATATCAAAATTTTTTTCTTCGCGATAGTGTCCCTTTAAATGATCCAATAAATTTCGTTCCACTTCACAATTGTGACCCACTTGTTGTTGATTCTTCACCAAAAATGTAAAATGTTATATCTTTTTGTTTGAAGCCTGAGATATGGCAAAAGGTAGAAAAGTTCCAGGGGCCGAATACTTTTGCAAAGGCACTGTACAACCTAAAAATACAATTGAGCCGATAGGATTGTGACGTGTGGTGTAGAAAAGAATGACGTATGTATCCTCATAGTGTGCACGTAGACGCCAAGGCATAGCTATTACTTGACGCCATCTAGCTTTTATAGAAAATATTGCAGCCTGTGTATATCCTAGATTTAATTATGTTTAAATAATCCTACTATACCATCATGACGGTGCTATCATTTCTTCTGTAATGGCGGCACTTTGGTTGGCTTGCACTCTTACTAGCCGGCTACTGATGTGGCTGCCTGTCTCTGGTAGACAACATGGACTGTATCATTTTTTCACCGCGGATTCTTAGTCTCTAAACTGAATGTTGCTCACAAGGTGTGTGGACTCCTACTGCACAGTAATTGAGTCCAGACTGTTAGTGAGGTTACTCACCATTGTGTCTCTTTATCCTCAGGATTACACAGTAATGAAGAAGACGTGCGCCGATCGTATAACCTCAAGCAGCAGCCCCACTGAGTCAGGAGGAAGGAGCGCGGGCAAAGAAAGCGACCCGATGGAAACCGCAGACTTTGGGAGCCATGAGAAGAACAAGAAGATTCTGCAGCTCACCGACCAGATCATCCATCTGCTGACAGGAGAGGTGAGCGCTGCTGTCCATGGGGAGGTGCACAGCGGCATCTGCTGTCCCTCCGATAAACACGGTTTTGCTATTGAAAAGCTTAAAGAGGTTATCCAATTTCACAGACAGCCCCCCCCCATATTCCGGGCCCCTCACAGGTAATATACTTACCCTGCTTCTGGCGCCGCTCCTCACCCCCTCCCCGACACCGAATGTTTTCATCCGAACACGGGGAGAAGCAGCAGTGACGGTGCGGGGACCAGGTGCAGCGCGGGAAGCGGGGTAAGTATATTACTGGTGAGGAGCCCGTTTGAGAAATTGGATAACCCCTTTAGTGTCCACAACTAATTTAAAGGAATTGTCAGGATTCCCTTCTATTTTAAGTATCCCCCTCACCCATCGGACACTTGATGAGAAGCATACTTACCTGCTCCCTGTGCCCACAGCTGTCTTCACTGAGCTTCGGTTCCCGCATGTAAACTTTTGCAATGGAAGGGGGTCACGTGAGCCTCTGCAGCCAGTCACATTTCTTATGTGTCCCCAAGAGGCACATCACTGCAGTCACTTGCCGCTTGGGGACACATCACCACTGTGGTCAGTCATTGACTGCAGCAGTTCACGTAACCTCTTCCATTCCGGAGGTTTACACACAAGCACCAATGTGGAGCCATGGAGCTGAAACCAAGCTATGGGGAGCAGGTAAGTGGAATGGAATCCTGGAGGAACTCCTTCAAGGAAAACAGCTATATCTTATATATATTAGTAAATGAGAGAATAAACCTTTTGACAATAAAATACATGTTTTATGGGTTTTAATCTGTCGGTGAGGCTCATCTAGGGGTTTGGTTTTGGCAGACAGCCGTGGTAATGTACTGCAAAAAATTTTCTCTGGGCTTCAACCAGTGGTAGCACATGCTACAGAAACAACCCTGTTCTGATACATGAAATAGATTTTTCAAACCTAGATATTTCTGCAACAAATCTGCCGACTGAGAACAGATCCTCTACGACAGGTGATTTACCATGTACTACCTGTATTAAATGTGCCCTATGATCTGTCTCAGCCAGTCAGCCCACTATTTTATATACATGTATGTCTATCCTCGTGCGTTTCAGGTTCCTGCACGCTGTGAGGACGTCGCTGTCTACTTCTCTATAGAAGAATGGGATTATGTAAATAAACACAAGCATCTGTACGAGAACGTCATCCTGGATGATCAGCAGAACCTGTACAAGAACGTCATCATGGATGATCACAAGCAGGACCTGTACAAGAACGTCATTATGGATGATCACCAGCAGAACCTGTACAAGAACGTCATCCTGGATGATCAGCAGCAGAACCTGTACAAGAAAGTCATTATGGATGATCACCAGCAGAACCTGTACAAGAACGTCATCATGGATGATCACCAGCAGAACCTGTACAAGAACGTCATCCTGGATGATCACCAGCAGAACCTGTACAAGAAAGTCATCATGGATGATCACAAGCAGGACCTGTACAAGAACGTCATCCTGGATGATCCCCAGCAGAACCTGTACAAGAACGTCATCATGGATGATCACCAGCAGGACCTGTACAAGAACGTCATCATGGATGATCACAAGCAGGACCTGTACAGAACGTCATCATGGATGATCACAAGCAGGACCTGTACAAGAACGTCATCCTGGATGATCCCCAGCAGAACCTGTACAAGAAAGTCATCATGGATGATCACAAGCAGGACCTGTACAAGAACGTCATCATGGATGATCAGCAGCAGAACCTGTACAAGAACATCATCCTGGATGATCACAAGCAGAACCTGTACAAGAACGTCATCCTGGATGATCACCAGCAGAACCTGTACAAGAACGTCATCCTGGATGATCCCCAGCAGAACCTGTACAAGAACGTCATCCTGGATGATCACCAGCAGAACCTGTACAAGAACGTCATCCTAGATGATCACCAGCTCTCATCACAGGGTGAGGAAACAATCCCTCTATGTAAAACAGCTTTAATTGTCATTCATATACATTCATATGAAGTCCATAGAAGGTTGACCCAGGCATCCAGTTTTAAAACACTTAGGCTTCTTTCACACTTCCGTTCATGGTTCTGGCAAGTTGGTCCGGCAGAGAACAGCCTGCCTGAGCTCTCTGAATTTGGGATTGCCGGAAGTTACCAGAATGCTCGCCAGTCCCTTTTACTATAAAGGGGTCCGGCAAACGGGAGAACCTTAGAGTGCTCTGCAAAGATAAAGGGTAAAACTCTCTGTGGCTCTGTTATGGAAGACTCATGAAAACTGAGGATTAAAGGGAACCTGTCACGTTGAACATGGTGTCTGAGCTGAAGGCAGCATGTGATAGAGCGGGAGGAGCTGAGCAGATTGATATACTTAATCTTTTCCCATAAAATCATATAACGTGTATTTCAACTATTTAAATTCCTGCTCATTCTGGGCTTTGAAGTCCAAGAAGTGGAGCTATCAGTGATTGACAGCCTGCCCTCTATGACTGTGTATACAGAGAGAGCTGTCAATCACTGATAGCTCACTTCCTGGACGTCACAGCCCAGAATGAGCTGAATATAAGTGAATGGGTGGACTACAGTTTCCAGAAAGATTATCAAAATTAGGGTCATTTACTTTAGAAAAAAGACGACTGAGGGGAGATCTAATAACTATGTATAAATATATCAGGGGTCAGTACAGAGATCTCTCCCATCATCTATTTATTCCCAGGACTGTGACTGTGACGAGGGGACATCCTCTGCGTCTGGAGGAAAGAAGGTTTGCACACAAACATAGAAGAGGATTCTTTACGGTAAGAGCAGTGAGACTATGGAACTCTCTGCCTGAGGAGGTGGTGATGGTAAGTTCACTAAGAGAGTTCAAGAAGGGCCTGGATGTATTTCTGGAGGTAATAATATTACAGGTTATAGTTACTAGAGAGGGGTCGTTGATCCAGGGAGTTATTCTGATGTCTGATTGGAGTCGGGAAGGAATTTTTTTCCCTAAAGTGAGGAAAATTGTCTTCTACCTCACAGGAGTTTTTGCCTTCCTCTGGAACAACTTGCAGGATAACAGGTCGAACTGGATGGACAGAGGGCTTTTTTCGGCCTTATAAACTGTTACTATGTTACTAACTTATACTGAATCTTTTCCCATGAAACTATATAACAATCTGCTCAGCTCCTCCTGCTCTATCATAGGCTGCCTGCCAACTATTTTGCATTTTCATGGTGACAGGTTCCCTTTGATTCCACCATCAAAATAGCAAAATACGAATATGTTTACAGCTTTAATATATTTTTGTTCTCAACAGGTGAACATCCAGTTTTGACTCCTAAGCATGAAAAAGAAGACATCAGAGAAGATCCTTTAAGTGACTTGGATATCACAACTGTGAAGTTTTTAACCGGTGGTGACTACGTCTCATCTGACCTTAGCAAAGAGGAAGCAACGTCTGTAAACCTCATTGATTGCGATGACCACATCAGCACAGCGCCGAAGCCATCAATTTCTTTAGAGAGCGGTAAACGTTTTATGTTTCCTTCAAGACCCCATTTAACCCGAACACGGGGAAAACTTTCTATTGTTTAAAATTGCAGCTAATGGTTCCTCTTATCTCTGTTCTTGTTTTATGCTCATGAAAGAAGTAACACATCTCGTTAATCCGCCGCCAGCAGGAAAAATGATCAAAAATGGCAGTCTGCCAAGTATCAACCCAACTCACAGCAGAGGCTAGCATTTTAAGTTATCCTTTAAAGGGGTTGTCTGAGCTACAGATATTGAAGACCCATATCCTCGGGCTAGGTCATCAATATCAAATCGGTCAGGGTCCGACACTCCCACTAATCAGCTGTTTCGGACTGCCTTGGCAATAGAAACTATGTAGTGTACGGGGGAAGCAGTACTGTGTAGTTTCTGCTACCGATGTACTGCAGCTCAGCTCCCGTTCACTTGAATAGTGCCTGGATGGAGATGTGATCCTCCTGGCATCCCCCACTGATCAGCTGGCACTGAACACTATACAGTGCATAGAGGGGAAGCAGAACTGTATGGCTTCCGGCGCCACAGCTGATCTGTAGGGGTGCTGGTGTTGGATCCACATCGATCTGTGCAGTACAGAGAATGACGCATAAAAAAATTATAAGTTGTAATTTAAATGTAAAAAATGTAACAACACAAGTTTATATTCCCTTCCAGAAACTAAAGCCATCATAATTCATATGGTTTGTTTTGTTTTTTTAAATATGTTGTTGGATCCTTTTTAGTGGACACAGTATGGGAATGTTTGCAGGTTGCACCCTCAAAATAAAAAAATAAAAAAAGTGTCCAGAACTTATATATATTCTGTTCTTAACAGGTGAACAACTACTTTTGACTCCCAAGCCTGAAATAGAAAAAGAAGGGGACTTCCTAGATGAGCCTTTCAGCATCACAACGATAGAGTCCCTGACCGCTGCCGACTACATCCCATCTGTCCAACGACACCAGCCATTGTCAGCAGGCACCCCGGACCATGATGACTACCTCGGCTCAGCACAGGAGCCATTATCTTGTTCGGAGTGCGGTAAATGTTTTAAGTTTCGATCAAGGCTCATTGCACACGAGCTCGTTCACACAGGGGAAAAACCTTTCTCATGTCCCGAGTGCGAGAAGTGTTTTATGAGAAAATCACAACTTGTTCAACACAAAAAAATTCACACCGGAGAAGAGCAATGTTCATTTTGCGGGAAGTGTTTTACACAAAAATCTAAACTCATCCAGCACGAGAGAACCCACACGGGAGAGCGGCCATTTTCTTGTCTTCAGTGCGGACAGTGTTTCGCACAGGAGGCGACGCTAATGAAACACGAGCGCATTCACAGCGGGGAGAAACCCTTCTCTTGTTCAGAATGTGGGAAACGATTCATGCTGAAATCTTACCTCCGCTGTCATGAGAGGACTCATACTGGAGAGAAGCCGTTTTCCTGTTGTTACTGTGACAAGAGCTTTACACAGAAATCCCACCTCTCTGAACATGTTAAGATTCACACGGGGGAAAAACTTTTTTCTTGTTTGGAGTGTGATAAAAGCTTCACGCAGAAGTCTGGCCTCGTCCTGCACCAGCGCCTCCACACGGGCGAGAAACCTTTCTCCTGTTCGGAGTGCGGTAAAAGTTTTATCAAGAAGGCGCAACTCGTACAGCACAAAAGAATCCACACCGGGGAGGAACAGTGTGTGGTTTGTGGAAAATGTTTTACACATAAATCTAAATTAGTCGATCACCAGAGAACCCACACGGGCGAGCGGCCATACATGTGTCATCAGTGCGGGAAAAGCTTTGCACTCCAGACGACGTTAACAAGACACCAGCGGCTCCACACGGGGGAGAAGCTCCTCTGTTGTTCTGAATGTGGCAAACGTTTTATGCAAAAATCAGATCTGTGTCGTCATCAGCGGACTCATACACGACCACAACCACCTTAATATTCTTATAGGAGTTATCCCATGATTAATGTAAAAAATTAAAATCCAATATTGTATAGTATGTGACAGTCTCTTTCTAACAAACCTAGAACCAGCCCTGTACCTCACATGGATCCAGAGATCTCCACATTCATTGCTTTGGTTGCTCTGCTTTCAAGCTGGCAGCATAGGGGGGGCGTGTCGCTTCTCAGGGGGTGTGTATCTGGAACTGAGCATGTGCTTCCACCTCAGTGATCAGGACAGAAAAACTAGAAAAAGAGTGAACAGCAGGTGGCGCTATAGAGAGATATATATTCACATGTTCATATGTGCCTGCATTGCAGAGAAAAATTGTTTTAATATATGCAAATTAGGATGTAGGAGCAACAGGGGCGTTGCCATTACACCTAGAGGCTCTGCTCTCTCTGCAGCTGCTGCGCCCTCTGTACTTTGATTGACAGGACCAGATGTGAAGACATTTACACTGCCTGGTCCTCTCAATAAAAGTGCAGAGGATGCGGTAGTTGCAGAGAGAGGGGAATGGAGTCTCTAGGTGTAATGGTAACGCCCCTGTTGCTCCTAGAGGCTCATTTGCATATAATAAAACATCATTTTTCTCAGCAATGTGGTCACATATGAACATGGGACCAACACAGATGTATTCAGCTGCCAAGTGCACATGTGACAGGTCAGCCAGTGTCATAGGTACAAAACTGCTGACAGATGCCCTTTAATTAGATGCAATTACAAAAGTATTCAGATCCATGTGCTCGTTTGAAATCTAGAACATTTCCCTTGAATGTGAGAAATAGCTCACTCAGCATATTACAAATCACACTGGGAACATTCACCATCGACAGTTTATGCTAAAAGTATTTTTTAAAATCAGATCTGTACTGAGAGTGCATACAATGAGTCTACTCACATCCATTGGCCCCTTTAGGACGCACCATTTTACTAACCTGAGTGACATTATCGTATTGTGTTGATGGTTTTGATGTCAATACAGTTCCTCCTGAGAGACCAGGACGATGGTGGTGGACATGGCCTAGGGTGTTTTCAACTAGTCAGAGACAGGGAACCCTGTCATCAACTTTCTGCTGACCTCACTGAGCACAGTATAAAATAGTGACAGAAATGCTGATTTCAGTGGTGTGTCACTCATGAGCTAAAAGTAAGTGGTTGCCGAGAACCAGCATCATAATCATTGCAGCACAGGCCTTGAAAAGAGTCAAATCTACCTGAGAAGAGTCCTGGTTATTCCTAATCCCCTGCTCTCCCCGCCCATCTGCTGATGATTGGCAGTTCTCTCCTAGAGAGAAAGGGAGAAAACTAGGTAGAAGCCTGTCAGTCATCAGCAGGTGGGCAGGGAGAGCAGGAATTTGTGAATAACCAGGACTCTTCTCAAGTAGATTTGACTCTTTTCTAGGCCCAGTCTGTAATGTTTGTGATGTTGGTTCTCGTCAACCACTTACTTTTAACTTATAAATGACAGACCGCTGAAATCAGCTCATCTGTCTCTACTTTATTCTGCCTCTAGTATGGGCAGTATAAAGGTGATGACAGGTTCCCTTTAATTAGCACTATGGTCAGTAATGTGCATTCTCCACTCACACCACCACAATTTGAGGATTTATATAATGGCAATAAAATTGAATTGAATTTAGTGCGGCAGACATGCAGCTTTAAAGGGGCCTAGCAGCCTGAGGCCTATGAGAGTAAATGGCGGGCCACATCCTCCCTGAAGCATGATGCGGCCCTGGTTGTGGCGCTGACTGCAAAAATAGAAATAGTACTACTACTCCCATCCTCTATCATTATGTTACCATAGTGGACCCAGCACTGAACCTTGCGGTACACCACTTATAACTGGGAACCATTCAGAATAGGAGCCATACACAACTGGACACGGTCCTTCAGACAGTTTTCAATTACAGAATAAACTGTCTAGGCCTATAGACCTAACTGTACCTATTAAACGTCCATCAAAAGCCTTTGCAAAATCCAAGAGCATTATATTCACAGCTGTCCCCCTGAGGGCTGGGATAGGCCACGGGACCATGTCTGGTCCTTCAGGAATGGGGCAGCGGTGCGTGCATGAAGGTTTTTTGTTTTATGTGGTACAGGTTAGGAGGCTAGCCCTGAAGCCTATGAGGCTGCGTCCCGGGGCAGGCAGGCGTGAGGACGTCATTGCAGCTGCTGAGACCCTGCATAGAAAGTCACAATGACATTGCAGTTCCCTGGAGCCCAGAGCAGGCATCACACACAGAGTGGAAGGGGGGGTACTTTGTTTTTTCTTTTTTCCTGGCATTACTGCATTATAAATGCTGGTGGCACTACATGTGGGGGACAATTATAATTACTAGGGGCATTAAATACTGGTGGCACTACAGGCGGGTTATTGTAAATACTGCAGACATGAAATACTAATCATACTAGAGGCGATACTGGGGCATTATAGATACTAGGAAGACTACAGGGGAGCATTATAAATGCTGGTGGCACTACACGTGGGGGAGAATTATAATTACTAGGGGCATTAAATACTGGTGGCACTACAGGTGGGTTATTGTAAATACTGCAGACATAAAATACTAATCATACTTGAGGCACTACTGGGGCATTATAGATACTAGGAAGACTACAGGGGAGCATTATAAATGCTGGGGCACTACGAGGCGGCCATTATAAATACAGTGATCACTACTGAAAGTCTCATTGTGTATGCTCCTCGTTCAGAATCCTGCATAGTGACATCATCTCACCTGATACAGTGCGGCGGAGGCCGTAATTACCTCCAGTATAAAATGGTTGGAAATACCAGAAAGTGACATCATCACAGGGCCACTGCTGCCCGCCTTGGCTCGTGGATCTCAGGTAAGGGGCATGTGCGCATCTCTCCCCACTGAAGTCTGTGGTAGGTACAGAAAAGCTAACCAAGTAGGTGGACATCTCTCCATTTACTCTGCTTCAGTTCTGGTTCAAGTGGTGTAAAGTACAACTGGCTCCTTTCATTTTCCAAAGGAGTTGTCCAAAATAAAATGTGGAATCTGAATGGTTGCTATGGGCGAATAAGCCAGTTCTACTTTACACCAGTTTGATATTATTGTTATTTTTAAAACTCTAATAAAGATATATTTTGGAATTCTCTGTATATTTGTGTGTACAGTGTGCTTTAGGTTATTTCATATAGGTGGCATTGTACCAAACAAGTAAGAACTTTGATCAAGAAGTTGATTGGAGAGAGGGAAAACGTACGAAGACGTGCAGAAAACAATTGGCAGCTCGGCTAAAATGATCTCCACTGCTTTAAAACGGCAAATAAAACCCGAAACACGTGGTAGGAGAGGAAATACGACCGTCCGAGTAGATCCATGACCATCTCCAGGGAAATATCAAAGATCTTCAGGTACCTGTAAGACACCTACGTGAATCCAAACTATTTGCAAGAAAAAAGACATGCTGAAAAGGTTACAGTTTAGCAAAGAACACATTGCTCGGCCTAAAGAGACGTGGTGGAAGCTTCTATGGACGGAGGAGAGCAAGAGTGATCTTATTGGGTCTAAGGCCCCTTTCACACGAGCGTGACGGATTAGGTTCGGATGCGTTCAGGAAAACTCGCACCATTTTGCAAATAAGTTCAGTCAGTTTTGTCCGCGATTGCGTTCAGTTTTTTCCACGCACGTGCAATGTGTTTTGATGCGATTTTCACGCGCGTGATAAAAAAAAACTGAAGGTTTACAAACAACATCTCTTAGCAACCATCAGTGAAAAACGCATTGTATCCGCACTTGCTTCAGGATGCAATACGTTTTCCACTGAAGCCCCAGTCACTTCTATGGGGTCAGGGCTGCGTGAAAAACGCTGAATATAGAACATGCTGCGATTCTCACGCAACGCAGAAGTGATGTGTGAAAAAAACGCTCATGTACACAGACCCATTGAAATGAATGGGTCAGGATTCAGTGCGGGTGCAATGCGTTCGCTTCACACATTGCACCCACGCTGAAAACTCACTCGTGTGAAAGGGGCCTAAAGGCTGCAGATTGTGAGACGACCCATAAACACTGACTTCAAGCCACGGTCCCCTGTGAAGACTAAACCATGGAGGTGCAGAATGGTTTGGGGATGTATCTCATACTCTGGAGTCGGGACCATTTATCGCACACCAGGCACCATGGACCAGTTTGAATATATCAAAACACTGGAAGAGGTCATGTTGCCTTAAGCTGAAGAAGAAATACCCTTGAAGTGGGTGCTTCAGCAGGACAACGACCCCGCACACACCAGCAAGCGGGCAACATCATGGTTCAAGACCAAGATTGATGTTATGTAGTGGCCGCACGATCTCCAGCCTGCAGTCCGATGGAGAATTTGTTCAGTGACATACTGTTTTTGACGCTAGACGCAAGAATACAGAAGAACTGTGAGATGTCGCCCAGTCAGCTTGGGCTGGAATGTCTGTTGGCAGGTGTCAGATATTAGATGACTCCAGGCCACACAGACGTAACAATGAGAAGTACAGATTGCCCCGCAAAAAATGAGCCCTCATACAGCTTTGTACAAATAACTACAAAAAAGTTAGGTCCCATTCAGATGACCGTGTTTCATGACTGTATACGGGCTGTGAAAGCCCCGCCGGCGGCCTCAGGAAGTGCACGGCGTCATAGCAACCAATGACGCCGTGCGCTCCCGTCCTCTGGGGCAGCACAGGCCGGGCTTTCACGGCCCGTATACGGCCGTGAATCACGGTCGTCTAAATGGGGCCTTATAGGGGTCAGAATATGACAGAAAAAAAAAACAAACAAAAAAGTTACTTAATTTACCTATTCAGCATCAAAACGCAAGAAAAAGTATACCTATGTACATTCGTACTGACCGGGAGAATGAAGATCTCAAGTCAGTTTTACCAAATAATGAACCATAAAAAAAAACCTCATAAAACTGTGGCAAAATTGTATTATTTTTACAATTCCGCCACCTTTGGAATTTTTCCCCCCACTACATTCGATTCAATATTAAATGTTGGCATTGGAAAGTACAACTTGTCCCCCAAAGGATAAGCCCTAATATGACTAGGTGAACGGAAAAATAAAAAATAAGTTATGGCTCTGGGAAAGTGGAGAGCGAAAAACGAAAACGCTAAGTAAAAAAAATAAATAAAATCCAGGGTAGAAAGGGTTAAAAACTGATATTTTTCCCTAGTGCCTTTGTATATAAGGAAATAAATGGTATTATGACCTTTTTCTTCATTTTGTCACTGCCATTATTTTGCACATAACATGGGCTCTACGGCTGAGCTGAAACACTGCAACCACATGGGTGAATAAAGTACCGGTATTTTTCTTTCCACTCGTTTTTTCTGTGAGTGCCGCCATTTTTCTTTATTATATATCATCTCTACACAGACACAAGGTTGCTGTATACGGGATACTAATAGTAAGGAGTACATTGCTTCTTACGAATCACACCTCAGCTGCTGCAGAAACTCGTTTTGAAGAGTAAGCCCTCGTCCACATTTCCGTGTCAGTGTCACGTCCGTAAAAAAAAAGCGTATGCGTTTCATCCGTGAAGCTGTTCGTGAAGGATCCGTGGTTGATCCGAGTGTCCGTTTCTACCATCCGTGTGTCATCCGTAATTCACGGACGTTGCTCAGCTGAAAATTAATTTCTTAGGAATCTCCTATTAGTCTTCAGTGAAAAAGGGACGCAACACAGATGTGTGTCAGTGATTTTCACAGACCCGTAGACTTACATGGGCACGTTTGGTCCGGAACACGGATTTAAGACTGACATGCTTTCACTGTTTTTATGCGGATGCACAGAACGTAAAATTTTACGGAAATGTGAACAGATCATTGATTTCTTAGGCGTATTTCACACGGCAGTATATTTTGCTGGCTCCGATCCGCATTTTTTGCGGGTCCGCCAAAAATACTCACCGCACACTGTGTGTGTCCGCATCCGTATGTCCGTTCCGTAGCCCGCAAAAAAAAAAAAAAAAAAAAATAGAACATGTCCTATTCTTGTACGTTTTGCGGACAAGGATAGGCATTGTTACAATGGATCCACAAATAAAACAGATGCCATACGGATGTCATCCGTTTTTTTTGCGGACCGCAAAACACAATGTTCACGTGAAAGTAGCCTTATGGGTACGTATCACACGTACCCATAAAGCTACTTTCACGTGAACGTTGTGTTGTGCGGTCTGCAAAAAAAAAAAAAAATAAATCACATCCACCCAGCATAGAGTGATATGTATGTGCATGATGATGTTCCGCAGCAGCTGGAACACAGTTCATAAAAGAGGTTCTTCAGCAGCTGTAGTGTGTATTAAAGAGTACGGTGTCCCATCACTGGTTGGCAGAGGAGATGGAACGTCCGGGAAAAGCGGTCTGAACAGATTCTGTAGGAAGAGATAAGTGGCTAATCTCTCATCAGGTTCAGATATCATTCCTGTCACTGACGTACATTATATCGTGATATACTCAAAGTTTATAAAGCAGACGCCTTGCTACGTGATCTCGCTGCAGCTTGTATTTAGTGACAGATTAAAAATGCACCATGATAAAAGGTAAAAAGGAGAAAATATCAAAAGCCGATTGGCTGCACCGATCTCCGATCATGACCTTATCCAAAAGTGAGGCCCTGTGCTTCCCCTAGGGACACACCCCCAACAGTTCACATGTATCTGATCCTCTGTTGCTCCTCACTACTACAAGTCACTTCTGAAGACTGTGTATTTTTACGCCACTGTTTACCCTGTGGACTGAAGCCCTACAGAGGGCGCTAGAGTACTATTGGGGCCAGTCCTGCATCCGAATAGCTCCGGCGCCATGTTGTGACTGGCTTATGGCTTCCGCTCTAATCTACAGAAGCTGGAAGGAGAGTCCTTATTGCGATTCCACAAACCTTCCTATGTTACATGACCGACCCTGCGCTTATCGGGGTCACCGCCAGTGTCCAGACACAATCATAAATGGTTGCCGATGGCATCTTTGATATTGATTGCGGGGGTTGGGCCGACGTGAGTCCAGATATACCCTCTCTCAGGTCGGGTGGGTAGTGTGGGGAACGGCGATGATCGGGACTTGAAGTATTCGGATGGTGCATGGCACACAAAGTCCAAACAGTCCATTTTCCGAGGAAGATCTTCATCTGGACCTAGAGAAATCAAAAGAAACGAAAAACACTGGCGCTGTCACACCATTCAGTCATAGGATTTCAAGTATATGGCAAGAATATTCATGACATAACCAATGAATTCAGACGGCAGCAGCAGCAGAGGGGCAGCTTGATCCTGAGCCGAGCACTGACCATGAACCCACGGGAGTAGATTAGGAGATGGATTGAAAAACTTAATGTGATTTTTTTATTTTTTTCCTTGAAATGCAGGGTCAGTTTAACTGGAGGAGAACAGACAGAACACTTACCTGGTGCCCTCCTTTTCATCTGCATATCCTCCAATTCCTCAGCTCCTCTTTTGCTATCCAAGATGGCCGCACTGCTTCTCAGACTGCCGGGTGCACACTGTGCATCTGGTAGCCCAAGACACTTCCTGCTGCCTTTGGATTGGCCAGAACTGCTCATGTGAACAGTGCTGGCCAATCCAAGAGCAGGGCTGGAGAAGCAGGCCGTGGTCTGGCCTATCGAGGCACAGGGTACACCAGAGGAGTTCTTGGTCTTGAATGGCAGAAGAGGAGCTCAGAGTTAGTGAATCTGGAACTAAAAAGGGAGACCCCAGGTAAGTGATCTTTTTGTTCCCCAGTTAAAGGGGTTTTACCATCTTGGACAATGGGGGCATATCGCTAGGATATGCCCCCATCAGGGGCGGATTGGCCATAGACCCTACAGGGAAATTTCCCGGTGGGCCGATGCCCAGTGGGCCACTCAAGCCCTGTTGATGGCCGCAGTAGTACATAATGTAAGTATACATAATGATCTGATGCTCACCGGCCACAGGTGTCTCCTAAACTCAACTGTGATACAGTTAACTACTGTGGTTAGGGCGGTAGCATTTTGTGCTGCCCGGTGGTATTTGGTTCTGCTGGTGCGATATTCTGTGCTGCACTACTTCTGTAGTCCCATCTTGTCCATTTGGACCCACCTACAACAAGGGGCCACTTTTAGGTTTTTTCCAGGGCCACTTTTAGTACCCAATCCGCCCCTGGCCCCCATTGTCCTATAGGTGCGGGTCCCAGCGGGAGAACGGGCCCCGAAGGTAAAGGAGGGCGCACCGCGCATGCGCGGCCACCCTCCATTCATTTGTATGGGGCCGCCGAAAATAGCCGAGCCAGCGTTGCGCTTCCATTCATTTCTATGGAGCCGACGGAAATAGCCGACCGATTTCGGCAGCCCCATACAAATGAAAGGAGGGCGGCCGCGCATGCGCCCTCCTTCACCTTCGGGGCCCCGTTCTCGATACAGGTGTGGGTCCCAGCGGTGGGACCAGCACTTATAGGACAATGGGGGCATATCCTAGCGATATGCCCCCATTGTCCAAGATGGTAAAACCCCTTTAATATAAATTCTTATTTTTCAACATACAAGTCCCAGCACAACAATATTTTATATGTCATTCCTCCGCCCCTAAAGGGGTTTTCCAGAAGGACAAACTTTTACTCACCTCACCAATCCCCACTGCTCCTGTTACGAGGGTCTCCTCTTCCTGGTCCCATCTCATCAAAATGGAAATGCATAGTACATGTTGAAAGTGTGTGTATATATATATATATATATATATATATATATATATATATATATATATATTATAACATTTATTAAAACTTTTTTTTTTCACCCCATTGGAGACTATTCCCATCTGGGTCACTGACGGTATATGCCTTCAGTGTCAGATAGGTATGGGTCACACCTCTGGGACCTGCACCTTCCACCACAATGGACCCTCCGTAGTGAAGGGAGAGCAGCAGACATGCATGGCCACCCACCGTTCACCGCTATGGGAGTTTGGAAAATAGGCGAGAGCTGGCTTGGCCATTTTCGGCAGTCCCATAGCAGTGACTGGAGAGGTGGCCACCTATGCGCGGTGTTCTCTCCTTCACTTTCAGGGCCCCCGTTCTGGAGACAGGCGTGGGTCCCAGAGAAGCGACCCAAACCTATCTAATACTGATGGCATAAACTAGCAATATTCCCAGATGGGTATACCTCTTTAAACACGTGACTGCTGGATTGTATAAAATACCACAATATTGCAGTGAGCACAATCACCTGTGTCTGGCCCTTGTCGAACTGCTTAGAGGCCCCAGTCACTACAAACTGCGGCATCTAAAGAATTGAATGGCCAGGATCAGTTTATGTCAGATCCTTGCCTTTACTGGTGGATATCCGCTGTACTACACTGCACGTACTATAAATTGGTTCAATTCCCACTATACAAATGTATTTGATTGTTGGGGTGTGACCACGGGGTCCCCACCAATCATGAAAATGGGGGTCCTGTTCTCCCAAAAGAATGGAGCAGCAGGTCGAGCATGTGCGCTGTCTCTCTATAGGACTACTGGAAACAGAGAAGTACAGAGCTCAGCTCTCTCTCTGGCATAACAGACAGAATTAATAGGTTTAGGGGGCGCAGTAGAACCCCCCTGAGTATAGTGCAGACACTTCCACTGCTTCGCAGGTTTGTCTAAATACACTGCTTTTGGTCGGGCACTTACCTACGATGTATGTCGCTGGATCAAAGCGGTCCTTTGGGCTGCAGGCTGTAGGGATGAGCCATGTCAGGGCTGCACTCTTCTCACAATACTGATCCTGAACAAAGCCCCTGATCTGGGCATAATACGTTTTACCGTCATCATCATCCACGACCGAAATCACATCCCCAGTCTGATAATACAGACCCTGCGGGGAGCAAAGACAAGCCAGGTACTACAGGAAAGCTGAGCTACATTACTTAAAGGGGTGTTCACATGTGGGAGTTTTATGGCACATCCACAAGTCCTCATGTGGCCACCTCTCCATTCATGGGGCCGGTAGATGGGGCCCTATCAGTGGTTCAAAGGGTTGTCTGGATCAGAGCCCCACTGTTCATAAAGTGATGGCAGATCCTAGCAATAAGACGTCACTTACAAGATGGGAATACAGTCAACCACTGTCCTCGGCAGTCAGGACCCGTACCCAGGCATGTTACCAATTGCTGCAGCCGATCACCATCCTCAATGGTAGACTGCTGAGGACAGGGATTGGCTGCAGAGGTTACATGCCTCATCCAAGCAATTCACCACAGGTCTTTGCACAGAAAGAATGGAGGGAGAATCGGACTAGCACTGGAAAAAAGAGTGAGTAGTGAGTATAATATGTTTTTCTTTTATTTCAGGTCATTTTAGGTTTTAAATATCTTGAACAACCCCCTTTATATCTTGTACAGAGGTATTCCCACCTTGTAAGTGATGGCTTATTGCTAGGATTTACTATCACTTTATGAATGGTGGGGATGGAGAGGCAGTTCACTGTATAACTTTAAATAGTGGTCACATTAGGCTACTTTCACGCTAGCGTTTCTATTTTCCGGGAATTGAGTTCCGTTAACGGATCTCAATACCGGAGAAAAAAAACGCTTCCGTTTTGTCCTCATTTATTGTCAATGAGGACAAAACGTAACTGAACAGAACAGAGTGCTCCAAAATGCATTGTGTTCCGTTTGGTTGCGTTCCCAGACCGGAGAGCAGCATGCTGTGGTTTTCCTTCCGTCATGGGATGCAGAGCAAGACGGATCCGTCACGACCCACAATGAAAGTCAACGGGGAAGGATCAGTGTTCGGATCCGTCTTGGCTATGTTAAAGATAATACAACCGGATCCATTCATAACAGATGCAGACGGTTGTATTATCAGTAACGAAGTGTTTTTGCTGAACCCTGCCGGATCCAGCAAAAACACAAGTGTGAAAGTAGCCTAAAAACAAAAAAAAAAATAACTGGTAATGTAAAAAAGAAAGTTTTTGTGGATTGGGGGGGGGGGGGGGGGGTTTAATGCGACAACTGTATAAGAAGTGGAGAACAGACTCAGTATTAAAGTTAGATATACACTATACACCACGTCCATACATACAATACATAGTATCATATGTTTTATGTGACCATCACTTACTGCACGGAATGACTTACCTTGTGGAAGATGGAATCAGAAGTCACTATTGTAGACACAGCTTCTGGAGCTTTAATAGGCTACAAAAACAAAAAGTAGAATAAATATCACTAAAATGTATTCAAAAATTTTCTGCCAATTAATACTTCTTTCATAATGCAGCCTCCGGGGTGATCCTCTGATCGCTCCAGGCAAACAGCCGATTATGCTGGAGGAAGCCGCAGACAGCCAAGCAATTCCTCTACAGTGGCCACTAGAGGTGAAATATAGTATTACATGGCAGCTTTTCAGATATATGGCTGTCACTGTGATACAAGGATGGCTCAAGACTGACATAACGGCAGTGACTCTCCATTTTGGCCCCTACAGGGGGGTCCTGTGTGGGGACAGCCCTTATATAAAGTCCAAGTGCCCAAATAGACCAAATGGACAGGGGCTGCCTTCATAAGATAATCCCTTTAAATGACCACGGTCACCCACCAGGCACTGTCATGTATAAACCAATATGGCCATTTACTGGCATCAACAAGACTAGTAGCCATCAATGCGGAAAGGTCCAGAACATCACCTGATGGCCAAAACAGTCAGAATCATGACAGGACAGTTATCAGAGCCGAATCCAGTACAGGCGTAGAGGTCAGGGCGGCCATGATGTGGGCTTTCCCGCCTTCATAGACTAGACAAGACTGATATTGTACGTACTTACGTTTTTCAGTTTAAATATATGTCGCCTGCCTTTTCCCTTGGTGGAAACCTTCTTTTCAACCGCTGGGGCAGACTTGTATTTCGTGTTCCTCAGTCTGGCCGACCTCCTGTGGATTTCCTGCTTGGACTGTAGTTTTAGAAGAAGAAGAGTTCACAAGAGTCATGGGAGAGGAGAAATGGGACACACAACTATCCAGACCCCTCCCGAATGACTGATAAACCTCCTGGGACGACCCACTCCCCAACCCCCTACAGCAGGCGAGCTGTGCCTTGCCGTTTCCATAATGCACAATCACTTCAAGGGGAGCTACGGAAAGAAAGTCGCACAGTCTGCATGACTGTTCTGCAGAGCTCGGTCCACCTCTGGCAGCCGCATTGAGGCCACAGGGGAGATGGGAAGAGAGGGGAGCCACCATGAATATGTGTTAGTTAAAGGGTTTCTGTCACCAGTTTTTTCGGTATGAATCAGGCTGACATTAGAGATGTGCTAATGTCACCTGATTCCAAATATATATCTGTTTTATTTACTGGTGCCCCCATTTTTATATAAAATGAACTTTTATTTTATGCTAATAAGGCCTCTAGGTGCAAGGGGCGTTACCTCTGCTCCTAGAGGCTCTGTTGATTGACAGGACCAGGCAGAGAAGAAACACTTCATTCACCTTAGCTTTTAAGGACCTTCAATGATGTCATGACCATGTGATCAGTCACATGGTTAGGATCACACAAACAGCCTGTCTCCTCCTAAACCATGTGACTGATCACATGGTCATGACATCATTGAAGGTCCTTAAAAGCTATGGTGAATGGAGTGTTTCTTCTCTGCCTGGTCCTGTCAATCAACAGAGCCTCTAGGAGCAGAGGTAACGTCCCTTGCACCTAGGAGCCTTATTAGTATAAAATAAAAGTTCATTTTATATAAAAATGGGGGCACCAGTAAATAAAACAGATATATATTTGGAATCAGGTGACATTAGCACATCTCTAATGTCAGCCTGATTCATACCGAAAAAACTGGTGACAGAAACCCTTTAAAGGAGTTGTGCACTGTACTGCATTTCCAGACCACTCAGACTGGCGGGACGCGTTTCTAATTATACTTACTTGTTCCCAGTCACTGGGTCCCAGCTTGTTCGCTCCTCGGTCTCAGCGTCCCTGCATGTAAACTTACTGTTTGACTCCACTGCAGCCAATCACTGGCCGGTGCTCTTCTTGCATCATGTGAAATGGTCACATGACACCACGGGAGCAGTCAAACCGGAAGTTTAAAGGAGGGACCCAAGACCAGCAGCGGAGATTGCGGAGTGAACAAGCCAGGGATAAGGTAAGTATGACCACCAATGCAGGTCCCGTCAGTCAGAGGTCTGGAAACTAGTGCAGAACCCCTGTAATCACCGAACTGTTCTGCCTAAGTCCAGCTAGGGCAGTGTGAAAAGTAGCTAACTGGAGGGTGGGAGGGCTGCTTTAGATGGTGATATCTCCTCAATGGTAGCAGCAACAAAACATGCAACTGGTCTGGTCCGAAAGCTGACAGTCCAGGCTTTAATACAAGACCAAAATGACAGCTCAAGTCCAAGAAACAGAGGAGAAATCACTGTTAGAAATCAAGTCGGGAATAATCGAGAGTAAAACCTGTTTTTACTTTCATTTTCAGCTGCATTCACTCATGAATCGATTCGCTTATGTCTACTGAATAGCCCTAGTGAGAAATACCCAGGCGCCACTTCACCCCATCCCCCTGATGGTAATCTAAACGGGATGATAAAGGGATTGTACAGGTTTAGACAAACACGGTCGCTGCCTCCCAAAAACTGCGCCACTATTATCCACAGGTTATGTATGGTAATGCAGCCAAGCCGTAATACCAGACACACCAAATGAACAGGGGTGGCGCTGTTTATGGAAGAAAGCAGCCATGTTTTTCTGATCATGGACAACCCCTGTAATACAAACTTTGGCAACGTACACCAACGATAAGGAGACTCATCTCTTACCTGTTTGGTGCTGCCTCCATTACTCTGCTGGGCAGTCGAAGTACTGGCGAAACTTGTGCCGGTGTAGGTGCTGCTTGCCGCGGTGCTGCCGGTGTAGTTACCACCCCCGGAGCTGCCTTTCCCGGTGCAGCTATTGCAGAGGATCTCTCCCTGGCTACCTTTCTTCCACATGGATGAGGAGGTGGTTTTGCACATGGTGCATGTTGGCTTCAGTCCAAGGGGCATCTACAAAGGATTGGCACAACACCAACAGTGACCATGTACACGTAGTATATACCGCTGCAGCAACCATGACGTCTCCCCACTTCACATACTGTGCTGGTGGTGGTGGTACTGCAGGTTTAATGGGGCTGTCTGAGACGTTAGGGGGTGGCCAAGATAGGTGTCAAAATAAAAAGAAGGGTTCAATCAATGGCCTCAGCAGTCATGTGTGCAGGAACGGCACGTGACCGCCCCAGCAGTTACATGCCATTCCTGCACAAATCACTACGGAGTAGTTTTTCTGAGTCCTTGTCCGGCTACCCGAACATTCTTTTAGGTTTCAACAACGTCTTTAAGGGGTGTTCTTATAAACAAAATCCATATGACAGGTTAAAATTATATGACAGCTGGAGGCTGACCAATGGGACCCCCACATTCACAAGACCTGGGTCCTGGAGTCTAGGCAGACATTATACCTACTGGGGGCACTACAGGAGGCAATTATAACTACTGGGGGCACTACAGGAGGCAATTATAACTACTGGGGGCACTACAGGAGGCAATTATAACTACTGGGGGCACTACAGGAGGCATTATAACTACTGGGGGCACTACAGGAGGCAGTTATAACTACTGGGGGCACTACAGGAGGCATTATAACTACTGGGGGCACTACAGGAGGCAATTATAACTACTGGGGGCACTACAGGAGGCATTATAACTAGTGGGGGCACGACAGGGGGCATTATAACTACTGGGGGCACTACAGGAGGCAATTATAACTACTGGGGGCACTACAGGAGGCATTATAACTACTGGGGGCACTACAGGAGGCATTATAACTAGTGGGGGCACTACAGGGGGCATTATAACTACTGGGGGCACTACAGGAGGCATTATAACTAGTGGGGGCATGACAGGGGGCATTATAACTACTGGGGGCACTACAGGAGGCATTATAACTAGTGGGGGCACTACAGGAGGCATTATAACTACTGGGGGCACTACAGGAGGCATTATAACTACTGGGGGCACAGCCATGATAAGTACTACTCGCTACAGGGCATATGGGACATGTGACTCTATACACCTGATATCTACAAAACACTAAACCTGACTGATGTGACCATATTCACTATCGTGGGAAGATGAGAATTTTAAAAATTTACCTTTAGCAAATTGTCAATGTCCGTTCATCAACAAATCACCTAGAAGACAAAACAACCAAATGTTAAAGGGGTTGTAAGATGATAAGACCCCTTACCATGCACCCTCATAGGGAATATAAACATACAAAGTGAAAGGGTCCCATTTTGGGGGGGATAGTTTGGCAATAATATAATGCCAGAAGAGTCTAGTGCAGAGACCCCTAACCGATGGCTCACAAGTCAGAATATATCTGTAGATTCCCGCTGGGCTGCACTGCTGCTGTGGTGGCCCCAGTAATTATAATGCCCCCCTGTGGTGGCCCCAGTAATTATAATGCCCCTTGTGGAGATTCCTTATTATTTGGAGCTGTTTTCTGTTGTCTAATGTTGGTTCTATGGCTTCTACAATTTCTTCAATTATAGGAGTTCTCGGGGCTTTTAATATTGATGATCTTTCCTCAGAATAGGTCATCAATATCAGATCGGCGGGAGTCCGACACCCAGCTGTATGAAGGGAGTGCACATGTGCCACCTCCCTTCTCTCTTCCTGCTCGCCATAGACATAGCAGCAGCGAGCAGGAAGAGAGACAGGAGACAGTACGTGCTCACTGAGCGCACCTTCCCTTCATACAGCTGATCGGTGGGGGTGCCAGGTGTCGGACCCCCGCTGATCTGATATTGATTACCTATCCTGAGGATAGGTCACCAAAATTAAAAGCCTGGAGAACCCCTTTAAGTGTGGCTTGCAATCGTCTCTCCGTGCTGAATGTGGCTCTCGAGGTAAGAAAGGTTGGGGACCGCTGGTCTACTGCATGGGTCCTATTTTAGGACTGATCACATGACCCCTCCTCCTCCTCTGGAAATCCTGCATCTGGCGGCGTCATGTCCTTTATTAGATCCCCACCCCGGGCTGTGGACGGGACGTCACTTTCACAGTGGATGAGGCCCGAACTGTATGTCTTTCTGGTGAATGCGCAAAGCCCTGAATCCACCTCATCTGTGCACTTGCCAGGAAAAGGAATGATTGGGGCCCCGACGTCCCGTCCACAGTCCAGGCCAATGATGTGACGTAGAAGGAAGCTGGACTTTCAGAAGAAGAGCGTCATGTGATCCTTACAACTTCAGGATGGTAAGGACATTACAGACTTTCTTCTACAGGAGAGATAAGTGTAATTAGGTCACAATATAACAATCAGAACCGATACATTCCAGTCAATAAACAAATATGAGTGTTACAAATAAACCGCAGCAAAGATACATAAGAAAGTCTGCCCCAAGATAGAAACAACAACGCCCTGCAACACAGTGAAGAACAGTGAAAAACGTATTAATATCACAAGCAATAAATAATAAAACACTGGTTATAAAGCGCTACGTAATATCCTATAAGATACACAAGAGATCAAAGTGAATGATAAAAAGTAGAAACTGAAAGCTGACGTGTAATGGCGCGGCATCCTGTTAGAAATACCCAACGGTACAAGTGCGTAGAGGACATGTTCGTATGCCGATTCTAACGTCACAGTTGTAAGGTCTTGTTATGAAGCTTAAAGGCCATGTACACCTTTGGAGTCATTTTTTTTTAATAATTGCATTTAACTTATCTTTGGCTAAAAATCTTATTTTCAATTGGTCCTTATTAAAAATATTGAGCTGTTCAGTCACAAAGGGTTAACTGTTTGTCTAGCTGGGTGACTGTTACTTTCACTTTGTCCCGGTCATCTAATAACCCTTATCTGTAAACTACTGAGAGGTCATAAACACTTAATTTAAGCCACATTCTTATCAGTAAGGTAAGGATTGAGCTTTAATGAGTGTTTATGATGTGAGAGAGAAGAGATAAGGAGTCCGTCTGCTCCTCAGATGACGGAATTGCGAAAAAGTCCACAGGCAGCTAGTAGAGCATCTCAGCTCTGTACACAAAAAGGATTCCATATTGTTAATAAAGACCAATTGAAAAAGTGATTTTTTTAGGTCAAAATAAGTATAATGCAATAATTTAAAAAATTACCCCCAAAAGGTGTACATAGCCTTTAAAGTGGTTATCCCATGATTATTGTAAAAAAGTGGAAATCAGACCTCATATAGAACATGACAACCTCTTTCTAACAAAGCTAGAACCAGCCCTGTACCTCACATGGATCTATAGATCTCCCCATTCATTGCTCTGCTAGATTTATACCAAATTGGCAGCTCAGGGGGAGTGTCTTTTCTGCTGTAGCTAAGGGGGCGTGTCCATGCTCTGCCTATCACAGCTCAGGAGGCGTGTCTCAGTTCTGCCTATCACAGCTCAGGAGGCAGTTGAAGGATGAAATTGAGCATGTGCGGCCTTCTCAGCGAGCAGGACAAAGAAATAAGAAAAACAAACAAACAGCAGGTGGCGCTATACAGATACATTTTACTGAATAACTCAGTGGCTATGCTAAATTTTTAATCACATGCAATTACAAAAGTATTCAGACCCTGGTGCTGCTTTAAAAACTGCAGAATATTTCTTGTGGGACAATCCTAGCCTTCCTCCCACCCCCCCATATTTGCCATTCTGCAAGAGTTTTAATACTGGGACTACAGCTCCATCCGTTGTCTGGTGGACGGAGATGGTTACCGCAGTGAATGGTGACTGATCTGTCCACTACACACAATGGATTGTAGCCGAAGCTCTAGCTACTGAAAAACAGTCGGTGTGGGACCCATCCTCCAACCAGATACTGATTGGCCTAGTGTCTGTGGAGAGGGTATAGCCCACCTGGGCAGAGCCAACTTTATTTAGATCTATTGTCGCCTCCTAGTGGTAGCTGGGCGTATACCCATGGTGCTGTGTCCCCAATGACATTAAAGGGTTTCTGTCACCAGTTTTGGGCATATAAAACAGGATGACATTTGCAATGTGCAAATGTCACCTGATGCCCAAACTGGTGATCATTTTTTTACTGGTGCCCCCGTTTTTGAAATAAATCAACTTTTGTCGTATGCAAATGAAGCTTACTAGGTGCAAGGGGCGGTAACCCTGCACCTAGTAAGCGCCGTTTCCCTACCTTTATTCACGCCCCCTTTGTTGTGATAGACAGGGCCAGGCAGCTCGCTCTAGCTGCTCCTGGCCCTGTCCGTGCTGAAAATCCCGCGCCTGCGCCGTTCGGACTTCATTCGGCGCAGGCGCAGTGAGTGCCGATTGCTGCCGGGCTCCCGGCTTCCTCACTGTGCCTGCGCCGATGACGTCACAGAACACCCAGAAGAGAAGGCGGCGCAGGCGCAGTGAGGAAGCCGGGAGCCCGGCAGCAATCGGCACTCACTGCGCCTGCGCCGAATGAAGTCCGAACGGCGCAGGCGCGGGATTTTCAGCACGGACAGGGCCAGGAGCAGATAGAGCGAGCTGCCTGGCCCTGTCCATCACAACAAAGGGGGCGTGAATAAAGGTAGGGAAACGGCGCTTACTAGGTGCAGGGTTACCGCCCCTTGCACCTAGTAAGCTTCATTTGCATACGACAAAAGTTGATTTATTTAAAAAACGGGGGCACCAGTAAAAAAATGATCACCAGTTTGGGCATCAGGTGACATTTGCACATTGCAAATGTCATCCTGTTTTATATGCCCAAAACTGGTGACAGAAACCCTTTAACAAAGCCTTAGCCTAGCAGAGACCCAGCATGTCACCAATCTGCTGAAAAAGCCCTGCCCTGCGTGATGCTCATGTTAGAGGGGATGAGTGAGAGAAGGAAGGGACCCCTTAAATAAAATATTATTTTTACATATTTGATTATTATTTTGGGGGTGCACGTTTTTATTTCATATGTATGCAGTGACTCCACCAGCAGAATAGTGAGTGCAGCTCTGGAGTATAAGGGTACGTGCAGTAAACCTGCACACAGTACCAGCAAAGTAGATGAGGCTTTAACAGATCTGTCCCCTGGAACGCAGCGGCCGCACAGCATCACCGTCCAGACCGATGGGGGAGGCTGATGGCAGCCGCCATACTATGCAGCTGTAACAATCTCTCCATGCTGCAGCCCCGACCAGTGCCATCTCCTTTATCTACAGAGGCTATACCACAACCAGCCAATCAGTGTGCACAACCCCCGCTAAGAACTACATGTCCCAGCATGCCTCATTTTAGACGCACCTGTACGAGCAGGATGGGGTCAGTCACAGATTCCTCTCAGGTCACCCGGAGTAGAGGCACCACCGTAAACACAACACGGCCTCCGTAGTCTGGGCGCACAGCGAATACATCCGGGTCACGGTGCTCCTCCTAATCTGATTTGACGGGATTGCGATGACGTAATACGCGGACAACCAATCAACATAGAGGATGGAATGGTCGGAAATGGATACCTCATTTTTATGCGACCTGTCGATTTAAAGGGACCGCTCCACATTCTGAAAAAGCTGATGACACGTCGTTGTTATGCGACCTGCTGAGTTAAAGGGACCGCTCCACAGTCTGAAAAGCTGATGATACGTCATTTTTATGTGACCTGTTGCTTGAAAGGGACCTCTCCACATTCCATAAAGTTGTTGCAGAGCACTGACAGCCAAGAATGTGGCATTGCACCATATCATGGCAAATCGCACAGTTCAGTACCTTCATTTTTTGGAGGTTGTTTTTCCACATATTTATTATTATGGTGGATATGACCGCCCTACGGTGTGGCCACAGTAAACTAATTTGGCTCTTTTCGGAATGTGGAAGAGGTTTGTCAAAACTGGTGCACAGGAAAGAGAAGCAGTTTCCTGTGGCAACCAATCAAAGCACCGCCTTCATTTTCTAAAGGAACTCTAGAAACATGATAGGTGGATTCTGGTTGCTATGGGCAACTGCTCCACTTTTGCTCCAGTTTTGATAAATCCTTCCCCGGGTTGAACCCCTCTAATTCTGCACTAAACACCTATCGATCTGTAAAGTAACAATAATGCAGGAAATAAAATAATTTAAAAAAAAAGTCCCAGTAATGAAAGTACACCGCCAGATACCGACACTATGGGGGGAGGGTGTCAATGGTGGACAACAGTTTTCTGGAGCACGTTTTGGCACAAGCTTCATTTTGCTGAAGAATGTGACTTTTTGGGATTGGCCGCCGCCGCCGCTGACTCCACAGGGCTGAGTGTAAATGTATCGTCCTTTACAATAGACAATATTACAGCTGATATGGGCTCCGGGTTCTTGGGAAGAGAACGCTCCTCTGGAATTCTGGGAAGAAAGGGATGCAAATTAGCTCTTTACAAGCTCTGCCTCTAAGGCTTCATTCACACGACTGTATGTGTTTTGCGGTCCGCAAATTGCGGATCCGCAAAAAAAATGTATGACGTTCCGTATGGCATCCGTGTTTCCGTTTTTTTTGCGGATCCATTGTAACAATGCCTATCCTTGTCAGCAAAATGGACAAGAATAGGACATGTTCTATCTTTTTTGCGGAACGGAAATACGGACATACGGAAACGGAATGCATACAGAGTACCTTCCGTTTTTTTTTTGCGGACCCATTGAAATGAATGGTTCCGCATACGGTCCGCAAAAAAACCGGAACGGACACGGAAACAAAATACGGTCATGTGAATGAAGCCTAAGGCTACTTTCACACTAGCACTAATATTTTCTGCTATTGAGATCCGTCATAGGGTCTCAATACTGGAAAAAAACGCTTCAGTAGTTCATTGTTAATGGGGACAAAACGAAACTGAACAGAATGCAATGCTGCAAAATGCATTTTGTTCCGTTCTCATACCGGGGAGCAAACCGCAATATACTGCGGTTAACTTTCCATCATGGGATGCGGAGCAAGACAGATCCGTTGAAGGGCTCATGCGCACGGCCGTGGCCGTATTGTGGCCCGCATACGGCGGGTCCACAATACACGGGCACTCGCAGTGTGTACCACGGATCGCGGACCCATTCATTCGAATGGGTCCACAATCCAGGAGATGCGGTGCAGACCGAAGACACGGATCGGAAGCCCACTGAAGCACTACGGAGTGCTTCTGTGGCGTTTCTGTCCGTGCCTCCGCACCGCAAAAAAGTAGTGCATGCAAGTGAATGGGTCAGTGATCCGCATTCAGCGGCCCCATGGTCGGTGCTCATGCATTGCGGACCGCAGCACGGGCCTGGCTGGCACACGTTCGTGTGCATGAGTCCTAGCTGCGACTGCTGCTTTCTCAAACAGCTGATCGGCAGAGGTCCTGAGTGACAGACCCCACCAATCAGATACTGATGACCTATCTAGAGGGTGGGGGGGCCCCCGCAGTGAACCAAAGGCCACGCCCCCTAATTACTTTCAATACTGGCTCCATCTAGCTTCGGTCTAGAATCCCCATCACCAATGGAGAAAGCTAAAGGACCTGTGATGATGTAATCACAGGTCCTGTACATCTAGTAAGGGAACTGCACAGAGAATAGCGTATTTTCCACGTTAGAAAAGTACACTTGCCACCCCCAACAGCATGCAGAACTACTGCAGGATGAGCTCGTCACTGAGACTAGAATGGAGCGGTAAGTATTGCCCTTTTCTCTTCACTTGCCTATCCTTCCCAACCCCCATTCCCTGTTTTTACTCATATCTCATTCATATATAATACATACTTACTAACACCTCTGTTGATAAAATCACCCCAGGAACGGGCTAGCCCCACTCGGGAACGCCTACTTTTGGGTACTGTTTACACTAGCCTTCCCATTTTCAACCAGGGACAGTGCGGATTTTCCAGGACTGTCTGAAAATCAGGGATAATCTTGGCAAATTCAGGACAGTTGGCAAGTATATATAATATTGCAGACATTTACAACCACCACTACGTCGTGTACCTCACACAGGGACCATAATGTATAACTGAGCACATATGTCTTTACCCACTGCATCTATCATACCTCCTACCGCTCACATTAGTACACTGCTATATATATACAAACTGCATACAGTATAATAGATGCACTATGTACAGATATGTGAGGTATGAGGTGTAATTACCGTATTTTTCGCTTTATAAGATGCACTTTTTTCCCCCAAAAGTAGGGGGGAAATTGCGGTGCGTCTTATAAAGCGAATACAAGTGAGCGCTTCCATGGAAGCTCTCACGTGTATGTTTTAGCTACGGCACCCCCATCAGACCTCAGATCAGCCCACCCAGCCCCATAACAATAAAATAAAAACCTCTCTTACCTGTCCTGGGCTGCGGCTCCGGCACTCCTCTGGCTTCCCGGGCCGGCGCTGCACTGTCCTGACTGCGTACCACGTCAGGACGTAGTGGGCGCACTGGGCTGATCTGATGTCGGATGGGGACACACTGGGCTGATCTGAGGTCTGATGGGGGCACACTGGGCTGATCTGAGGTCTGATGGGGGCACACTGGGCTGATCTGAGGTCTGATGGGGGCACACTGGACTGATCTGAGGTCTGATGGGGACACAGTGGGCTGATCTGAGGTCTGATGGGGGCACAATGGGCTGATTTGAGGTCTGATGGGGGTCTGATGTGATGTCCTGAAATTTATGGTGGGTCTGATATGAGGTCTGATGAAAAATATTTTTTCTCATTTTCCTACTCTAAAATCTGGGGTGCGTCTTATCTTCGGGTGCGTCTTATAAAGTGAAAAATACGGTAATACCTCATACCGCACATCAGTACACTGCTGTATATAATATATATCTGTACACACTGCATATTATACCTTCTACCTCACATATCCCTACACTGTTGTATATACTATGTATCTGTACACACTGTATATATTACACCTCATACCTCACATATCAGTACACTGCTGTATATACTATATACTTATACACGTCCGGCCCTAATGGCATACAGTATAACACGCAGCAGCAAGCACAGTTCATGGAGACAGGGGAGGGGCCAGGAATGGGTAGTATGAGGGGCTGTAAATGGGGCATGGGGTCCTAATTTAGATTCTTGCTAAGGGGCCCAGTGTTTTCTAGGTATGCCCCTAGCAGGAGCCATTGTCACAAGATATTACTGACTTTACCCGTCAGTGGTTTTATTTTCATGGCTGATCAGTGTCTATGTAGACATAGTAAGCACATTTTATACGTCAATTCTAGTTTTTTTGGCAGAGGTCTGACACCAGGCACCATCACCGATCAGCTGTATGAAGAAGCCGCAGCCCAGTGCTGTGGCCTCCTCACAGCGCCATAAATTGTATAGTGGCTGTTCTTGGTATTGCAGTTCAGGCCCATTTAATTGAATGGCACTGAGCAGCGCCTAGGCCATATAACCAATGACGTCTCTGACCTAGAAAACAGCTGACCAGCAGGAGTTCTGGGAACTGGACCCCTACAGATGAGATATTGATGACTGTCCTGAGGAGAGACCATCAATATTTAACTCCAGAAATAATCCTTTAAACCTTGATATACTGAATACTGGAAAAGCCCTCACAACTTCTGCCTCCAGGAACGCCCTTTACAATGGCGTCCACCAATCAGACCCCTAAAGGACACACGCACCGTAATGAGACAAAGCACCGTTATAAAGTGATAAACCTTTAATCCGGTTCTGTAGTTGCATTTTATGAACAGCATTTATTTGGCCGGACATTGTTATAGCCTAACGTATAGAAAATGGGAATGCATCAAGTATACGTCATGGAAGTGCAAACATCAAGTTACAGGAATCCTCAGCGGCTTTACAAAACAGGTCACCAGGTTCAGGATGACTGGATCTGAAAAAGTGGAAGGGCCCTATGGAGACCCACATGGTCCATTCTTAGCCAATACGGCTGCTCAATTGCTGTTCCACCAAAATACATACGAGAAGTCACAGCCAATATGGCCGCCACTATATCCCCCTAATGTTCCTAGAGCCCCGATTGACAAAGATGGCATATTACACAGAGAAATCTTCAGATTGTGAGAGCGGTGCCATATTGCTTGTCATTCCGCTGTCCCAGATACAGATATAACTAAGGTATGGCGTGGCTTTTTGAGATAACGGAAATGTTTTGAACCCACTTCGGGTACATTCCACCATCACCCTGATGTCAGTGGCTGGGACCTTTTGTCGTGAGGGTATGACAGTAGACAGGCAGAACATGTGAATATGGATGAGGACAGTTTCTGACAATGGATACAAGCCACACCCATAAAAACTAATGGCACGCCCCTGTTTAAAGGACAGAATTCCAAAGTATCTTCGGGATCCCCTCTGATAAATTTTCTCCATCTTTTGGACCTTAGATACCAATCAAATTCTTTTTAGGACACTCGAGGATAACCCTACCTCTAAATATGTGACTTGGGATCTCAAATACAAGTAGAGACTTATTAATGGTCTTAGCCCTTTAATAACCCAAGCAAAATTTTTTTTTTACTATCTGCCTTTCAAAAGTTGTACCTTTTTGAATTTTTTGATATTATAGTCATGAGGCCTTTTTTGTGGGGCAAGTTGTATTTTTCAATGGCACCATTGCGATGAAAAAAAAAATTCCATGTGAGGAGAAATTGAAAAAAAAAAAAGTGTTCACTGTGTCGCTAAAAATGACAATGACCTTATTCTGTGGGTCAGTATGGTTACGCGGATACCAGACTATATCGTTTGTATTATGTTTTACTACTCAAAAACAATAGAAACCTTTAACAATTTTCTTTGCAAATTCTTAAAAAATACATGAACAATAAAAGATTTGTGTGTAAAATTGGGAAAATGGGTCATTTGAATTTTTTATAGTTTTGGTTTTTTTAAAAAAAGCTTTTTTTTTTTACTGTACTTTTTAGTCCCCATAGAGGACTTGAACATGCAATTTTCTGATCGCTTGTCCCATAGACTGCAATAAAATATAAACAGTCTATAGGATTTTCATAGGCTGCCTGTCAGGACATGCCTCAGGCACAGCTTTTCAGGCAGCTTACTATGACAGCACTGGGAGCCTTCACAAAGCCCCAGGGTGTCATGGCAACCCATTGGAGCCCTAAGATTGTGAAGCAGGGGCTTCAATTGGAGGACAGAGATAGCCTCTTCCCTCTAACTGCTCAGATGCCGCTGTCTCTATTGACAATGGCATCTGAAGGGTTAAATGACAGGGGTCAGTCATCTGCGATCCTGGTCATTTCATCCAGGTGCCTGCTACAATAAAAAGCTGGCACCTGCTGCGTATGGAGCAGGACCACCCGTCCACCCATGATAGATATAAATCCATAATGGGTCTTTAAGCGGTGAAGCATGATGACTAGAGATGAGCGAACGTGCTCATAACGAGCACTGTAGCGCTCGGCTCCCCTGCGCTCGCATGGGCGCAGGCATCCGGATCCGTCGGGTGAGGAAACATCTCCCTGATGTTTCTCATCTGTGTCATGTGACTAGGAATTAAACCCACCAACTCACACAGAGACTTATGTGTGGACAGGAAGTCTAATTCTCTATGTATTCCTATGGGAGCCTCACTTTCAGTTTCATAGGAATGAATAGAGCAGTGTCTGGCTTCCTGTCCTAGGTCAGTTGGAGGTCAGGGAGTTGGTCACATGACCCAGCTACAATAAGAAGAGTGGGAATATCTCAGAATTACAGTCTCTGATGAGAAGATTATATTCACTACAGATTATATCATTCAGCTTTCTAACAGGTCAGAGAATAAAATTTGTACGGGAGTTCTTCTTTAACTGTTTTCTGGCTGTATCTTGGATCCATACGGGCTCCAGTAGGTCTCCTGCAGTATTTGCGGTGGCTGTGGTGTAATTCAACTGAAGATTCATCTGAGAAATCCACCTTCTGCCACTTTTCCAGCGTCCATCCGTTTAGCAGGCTGTGGGCCTTGGCAAATGCCACACGGTTTTTTAATTGCCTTTTGTTTAGTGCTGGCTTCTGGGCACTGATTCGACCACGGAGGCCATTTCGAGACAGAATCCTACAAACTGTTCTAGTTGACACAGGGACTTGAGGTGACCAGGCCTGTTGGAGCTCTGCTGCAGTGCAAGAGGGGCTGGCTTTTGATTTTCGAACCAACAAACGTTCCTCCTGAGCAGTTGTCTTGCGGGGTCTGCCGGACCTGGGCTTGTCAAAAACATCTCCAGTCTCTTCATATCTTTTTTTTAATTCTTTGTACTTGACACTGAGACACATTAAAGGTGCCAGCCACCTCTGTGGTGGTCTTCAGCCTCTTGATAATCAAGGCTTTGGTCGCAGGGTGGATTTTTGTCAGTCAGGTTAATAGCTTTGGTTTCTACAACATGGATAAGCGACAGAACTTCTGTCAGGGACTGTAAAATCGGGATCACACAATGCAGTCAAATGTGGCATTTGTAGGGCGCAACGTGTTGTTTTAGGCCAGGGATGCTCAACCTGCGGCCCTCCAGCTGTTGCAAAACTACAACTCCCAGCTGTAGGCTGTCCCGGGATGCTGAGAGTTGTAGTTTTGCAACAGCTGGAGGTCCGCAGCTTGGGCATCTATGTTTTAGGCCATAGATTTTGCCCCAGAACCTTAGTAATGGAGCAGTCGTGAACCAAACCCCTGACGTCGCATAAACTACACACCAATAAGTAGGCCTGCCCGTTGTACCATGCCCCATGGCTGTAGGTACAGTTCAATTTTTGAAGACATCATAAGAAAAAAAAAGCAAATACAAAATTGTCACAAATAATTCACACAAATGAATATGCGTTCCATTGTTTTATATTAATTTTTTTTTACATTTTTTTCGCTTTCTGGAAGTAAACGGCTTTACATAAATGATCAGAAAATATAATAATAATGAGAGTAATAGAGCCTATAAAAAAAAGAAAAATTAATATATAATTTTAGGAAATTCCTATAAAAGGGAAGGCAAACAATGTTCTGGCTGAGCTGTTTTATTAGATTTGTATAGCAGCAGGTTAAAGGGGCTGTCCAGCAGAGATCTGTTTGTATAAAAATCTGATTAATAATGCAGACTGAAAGGGGGAATGATGTGGCATAATTGCTGCCATCTGGTTTTCCCTTTTCTCCACCCCCAATCTAGATTTAAAGTAAAACTCCTGCAATTTTTTTTATTCTCTCACCTATTAGAAAGCTGCATGATATACTCTGTAGTGAATGCAATCTTCTCATCAGTGACAGGGGCGTAGCTATAGGGGAAGCGGCTGCTTTGGGGCCCAGACCCCCAAGGGGCCCCCTCAGGAGGAAGACTAAAAGATTTTATTGTCAGGGCCACCTCAACTGTCATGCCTTGTCTGAGAACTCAATCTTGACCAACCACAGGAGTGGGTGTTGCGAAGAAGTTGCTGGGAGGGGGGGCCCCAATCAAACATTTGCTGTGGGGCCCAGTCAGTTGTAGTTATGCCACTGATCAGTGACTGTATCTGAGAGCTATCTCCTCACTTCTAATTGTAGCTGGGTCATGTGACCAACTCTCTGACCTCCAACTGACCCAGGACAGGAAACCAGTTACTTCTCTATTCATTCCTATGACACTCACAGTGAGGCTCCAATAGGAATGCATAGAGAAATAGACTTCCTGTCCACAACATAAGATGCTGTGTTATCTGATGAGTCTGATTGCTGCTCACATGACACAGATGAAAAACATCAAGGAGATATAACTCACAAAGACAGCCACTGGTACGAAAATGACATTCACTACAGATTACATCATGTACACTTCTAGCAGGACACTACATTAAGCTGAGACAAGAAACGTCCCCGCAAAATGGCTGCTGACTACAGGCCATTCCAGTAGTCAGGCCCCATCTACCGAAGTAGTCACATGGGGACCCAGCTGAATGAAAGAGGATGTTTAAAGTGGTCATCCCCTATAAGATGAGAGCTGAACTGCCATGACATGTGAAGAAGGGACAATTGTTCTCTTTCTTACAGGAGTAGTAATCAGATTTTTCTAAATCTTAAGTAAATTTTAAAATGGAGAACCCCTTTAAACCAGGCCATTTCCCTTTTCAGTCTGCCTTACTAATCAGATTTTTACTTGACTTGAGCAGGGTATGTATTATTATTTTTTTTTTGTGCTTACATCTAGATTGGGGGTGGAGAAAAGGGAAAAACAAGATGGCAGCAGTCATGCCACAACATTCCCCCTTTCACTCTACATTATTAATAAGATTTTTATTAAAAAAAAACTGCTGCTGGAGAGCCCCTATAACCTGCTGCTGTATAAATCTGATAATACAGAGGGTAACAGAGGGTGGTTTGTTGTGCAGAATAGTTTGTGTTCCCTGTTTCACAAAAATTATCATTTTTTTTGCATCAATAAATCACAATTATGGAGTTAGAGACACAGAGTAAGAAGTAGTCAGAGATCAGAACATTTCACATCCATTAGAGCCTGGATCACATCTCCACCCTCCGGCCACCGCATGCACACCACCACCTGCTGGCTCAGGTTATGTGTGATACATAATATATCTTTACTTCCACTACAAGAACCAACACATCAAGTATATACAGTGCAATATCACAATCAGCAGTCATGTCTGTATATCTATAGCACTGGGTTCGGCGTGGGTCAATCCTACTCATTTTGTTCAAATTCTGTCGTTTGCCTGTATGACAAAGGACACACTCGCCACTGCTACATCTATAAATCAGAAGCTTAAAGGGGTTGTCCGGAATTACAAAAACATAGCCGTTTTCTTCTGGAAAACAGCACCACACATGAAGTGAATGAGGTTGAGCTGTAATACTACACACAACCTGTTATTGGAGGAAAGCGGCAATGTCTTTCTTTAAAATTCTGTACACCCCCTTTAAATATTATTTCAGCTCACAAAATGGCAGCCCACAGTGATTTTAAGTGAAACGTTGTGATTGGTTTAGTGGAGGTTATACTATAGTGAAAATATCATCACTCCTGGTCCTGTCAAAGTGCAGAGAGCGCGGCAGTTACAGAAAGGGCAGAGCCTCTAGGTGTAATGACAAAGCCCCCGTTGCACCTAGAGGCTCATTTGCATATATTACAACATCATATTTCTCAGCAATGCGGGCATATGAATATGGGACCAATACAGATGTAACAGGTCAGCCTGTGTCATAGGTAGAAATCTCTGGATGGTGCCAAAGGGGCTGGGTCCAAGTAATACACTCTGCAAAGGTGATCTTGACAGGTCAGAAAATCATTTTTGGCTAAATTTAACCTTTAGATTCCAAAATGAGATTTCTATAGGATGAGGCCAATGGAAGTGATTCTTCCAAGTTCAGTTCTGCACTGACCCAATATTCACCATAGCTTTTCATGGTAATGTGCATTGCGGGAATATACACATATTATATACCCTGTATATACCCTTCATTGCACGGTTATGTTTAAAGAATTATAGGCGATTAGAAGATTAGGTCTGCCTTCTGATTCCAGAAACAGTGCCACTCTTGTCCATAGGCTGTGCATGGTATTACAGCTCAGGGCCATTTAAGTGAATACTTGCAATACCTGACACAGCCCAAGTAGGGGGGGTGGCGCTGTTTCTGAAAAAAAAAAAAACAACCAAAAAGATAACAGAGGCTTTTTCTATTCTCTAAAAGACCAGTGTTTCTACTCGCCCTGTCACAAAGGCAGAGCCTAAAGTTATCAAGACCTCCCCATCTATGAAATGCCATTTACTGAGGCAATGGAGACTTGGGATCCAGGTGTGACTGCAGTTGCCGTATCCTCTATAGCAAGGAATGAGCAACCACCGGCACTCCAGCTGTTCTGAAACTACAACTCCCAGAATCCTCCTTTCACTTCTATGGAAGTTACAAGAACAGCAGTGCAAGTGTGCATGCTGGGAGTTGTAGTTTCACAGCATCCAGAGCGCAGAAGGTTGCAGATCCCTGCCCTATAGTTAAACCACCACACAGAGATGAACGTTACTGGTTTTGCAGGATGGCCATGTGGGAGGCAGCCATTTTGAAGCCTGAGCCATAGTCCATCAGGCCTCAATAATATCAGTGATTCATAATAAATTTAAGGGGTTTTCCAAAAGTAAGCATAACGCTTGAAAATCCTCCATATTTTACATTAACCTCATGACTACCATCGACTATGACATCTCATCCATAGTGACGCAATGTTCCGCGAGTGAAAAATGCCAATGGCTGACACGTGCTAAATCCTAAAACAGCAGAGCGGTGGAGGTCGATGACAGGAGAAGAGGTTTTTCAATATGGAGGACCGTCATGGTTTCGTTTTACTATGTTGAAAAAAATTCTATAGTGGTAGATTTATCAAAACTGGTGCAGTGGAGCACTGGCTTAGTTGCCTATAGCAACCAATCAGATTGATCCTTTTATTTTCCAAAGGAGCTCATAAAAATGAAAGGTGGAATCGGATTGGTTGCTATGGGCAGTTTTGATATATCTCCCCTTATGTAGAGTTTAAGGCCTGAAAATGGAGAAGTAACCCATAGCAACCAATCACATACTTACTTATGAATTTTCATGGAAAGTGAAAGTAGCAATCCGATTGGTTGGTATGGGCTCCACATTTACCTTTTGATAACTATCCATTGGCTGGTAGAACCGTAAACATCTGGACAAATACGAACAGCGTTGCTGTCCATAGCAACCAATCACATTACAGTAGAAAAATGAAAGCAGCACCTTGATTGGCCTGCGAGGAAACAACACCTCTGAATAATACCGCATTATATATGCTGCAGGGACATCTTAGAAAGCGGTATCAGGGAACAAGTTGGATCAAATACTTAAAGGGGAAAGGCCATGGAGGTGCACAGACACCAGTGACCCCACTGTGAGGGACATTCTTTGCTAAATTTACCTTTTTTTTTTAACCACGTGTCATGGCACTTGCTTTATACCAAACTACTGAGTGATGTACTAAAATGGAGCAAAGTTTACAGATGAGATTGAGTATTTCTTCATAAATACTTGTCACTATGGCAAATGAATCAGGTGTTAAGATGGCTGACAGAAAACTGTGCGTTACCAAATGCCAAGATGGCCGACTGAAAAGCGCAGGTTACCAAATGCCAATATGGCCAACTGAAAACTGTAGGTTACCAAATGCCAAAATGGCAGACTGAAAACTGTAGGTTACCTACTGCCAAGATGGCTGACTGAAAAATGCATGTTACCAAATGCCAAGATGGCAGACTGAAAACTGTATGTCACCAAATGCCAAGATGGGCGAATAAAAACCGTATGTCACCTAATGCCAAGATGGCCAACTGAAAACTGTATGTTACCTAATGCTAAGATGGGCAACTGAAAACTATATATTACCAAAAGCCAAGATGGCCGACTGAAAACCGTATTATCTCTATTTATAAATAAAGTTAGCTGAAATGCTCACTGTATTTTATCTGTGGAGGTGCAGGATGTTGTCTGAGTATCTAATACACAGTATACAGCCACTTACTGCTTATTTCGATTAATCTCATTTAAACCCAGAGAACCCCTTTAAGAGCAGCTTCATGTAATTATACTATGGATGCGTTTTAAGTCACAACATCCATATCAAGTCACAACACCCAGATCCCCTCCCATTCTACTTGAACCTAATTTTGACCACAATCTGCTTTTACGGTGATCTGAGCTTGGTTTTGGAGGACCACACGAGGACCGTATGTTGCAAATATGACATCAGCTAGTCAAGGGGGAAGACCTAGAGAATATCAAATCTGAAAAAAAAACAAAAAAAACATTTAATCTGGCAAATTTTACCCCAAATTAGTACATCACAAAACTTTACAACCTTCCTAGACGCCCTCTTCTAAAATTTCACTTACTTGACCCTTATATCACTTCAAACCAATCCGCTTCAGAATATTTTTTTTTTCAATCAATATTTTTAATTATTTATATACATTTTTTTAATAAACCATGTCAAAAATGTAAAATGTAAAGCTGGAAAATACAATAATGGGACCAATAACAACCTCCATGTGCATCTATAAGAGGGAAGGAACTGGTTGTACTCCTGCCCCGGGGGCGGACATCGCTAGTGAGCAAAAATATGGTATTTTATATAAAAATTACTTTAAAATATTTCGTCGTCAGTAGAAATCTGGTACAGATATTAGGAATTTAAGTTATATTTGGCATTTTTTTCTATAATAATAATTATTATTATAAGGTAAAGATCCCTGGGACACATGCGGCAGTCTAATGAAGATCATGAAAACCGTACGGCAAAACCTCCGCAATCTGGTTACGGAACACACTGCGTCAGGACCAAAAAAATGTTGCACCTGAAGGAGTCATTTTATTTGGAAATGAGTGGAAAGGAAATACACTGGTGCTGCCTCGTTAGAACTAATAAAATTCCTTTAATCCAGAAATTCTGATTATCCGGCATAGACCTGCATGATTTGATAATCTGGATTTTTCAGAAGGTCACAAGCAGAAAACGGAACAGGGAGAACCAATCACGAGGCCCAACCTCTTTACATACTATGACCCCCCAATAATCCAACATCAATGATAATCTGGCGCCTATTAAAGGGATTGTCTGGCGGGGCTATGGTTAAAAAGAATATTGCCCTCACAGTTCCTGTTCTGACAAGTAGAAGGTCCCCACCAGTCTCCACTTCCTGGTCTGGTCCTGAACCCCTCAACCTTAGAAAGAGACTTTCACTTTTTATTTTAACATTAATGGAGTAAAAATGTAAAAAAATATCCTCATCACATAACATCATGGAATATCACTGGGCTATGCCATAAGATTAAAGAGGTTGTACATGGTTAGAAAAAAAAAAATGGCCACTTTCCTCCAAAAACAGTGCCACACGTGTCCTCAGGTTGTGTGCGGTACTGCAGCTCAGCCCAATTCGTTCAGATTGTGGAAAGGTGGGGAGCAGTTTTTGGAATTTTTTCTAATCCTGTACAACGCCTTTAAGACTGGTGGGAGTCTGTCTTCTAGGACACTCCCCCACCACCTTCAACGCCATTCTCCCAGAGGCCCTTTGTCTCCTTTAGGGCTCAGGCATATGACCTTGCCATGTTTTGCAGTCTGCAAATTGCGGATCCGCAAAACACAGATGCTGCCCGTGTGCGTTCCGCAATTTGAACAGAACGGGCCGCCCATTATAGAAATGCCTATTCTTTTCCGCAAAACGGCAAGAATAGGACATGCTCTATTTTATTTGCAGCGCCACGGAACGGAGCAACGGAAGTGGACAGCTCACGGAGTGCTGTCCGCATCTTTTGCGGCCACATTGAAGTGAATGGATCCGAGCCGCAAAAAATGCGTTCGTGTGCATGAGCCCTTATTCTGAGGACTGATAGGGCTGTATGCCAGCGACTTTAAAGGCTCATGCACGTGACCGTATGTATTTTGCGGAACGGAATAGCTTGGCCATAACAGAACAGTCCTATCCTTGTCCGTAATGTAGGAAATGTTCTATTTTTTTTTTGCGAAACGGACATATGAAAACGGAATGCACACGGAGTAACTTCCGTCTTTTTTGTGGACCCATGAATGGTTCCGCATACAATCCGTAAAATACGTTCGTGTGCATGAGCCCTAACAGTGTATTTTTTTTCTATTTAAAGGGGTTCTCCAGGAACGCTGAGTTTTATTTTTCAGGATGATTGCTCCCTTGACAAATCGAGCCATTATAGCCATTGAAAGTAATATTTGAGTATTTTTAGTAATTTTATTATTTCCCGGAGAACCCCTTTTAAATAAACGACGCAAAGAAAAAAATTCTGTGACTAAGGCTAAATTCACACGTCCGTGGAGCACGGTCCGGGATGGTCTGTGAAATCCCGGACCGTGCTCCTTCTGAGGGCAGGAGCGCACGGCGTCATTGGTTGCTATGACACCGTGCGCTTCCTGAGGCCGCCGCTGTACAGTGATACACTCTATACGAGCGTGTACAGTGTATCACTGTACAGCGGCGGCCACAGGAAGCGCACGGCGTCATAGCAACCAATGACGTTGTGCGCTCCTTCCCTCAGAAGGAGCACGGTCCGGGTTTTCACGGACCGTCCCGGACTGTGCTCCATGGACGTGGGAATTTAGCCTAACAAGGCCACAACTCCCACGTCCAGTTTTTCTTTTTTTTTTTATAAATCTCCATCCCTGTTTTAAAGAAAATAGGACAATATTTTTTACAGATTTTTTTTTTCATATTCATTTAGAAAAAAATGGTTCCTGAAATTATAATCTCACTGGATCCAGAGAGTGAAGAGAAAAAAAAAGTCTAAAAAAAAAAAAAAAAAAAAAAATCACACAGGGTTCTGATCACACATGGTCCAACGGATCCACTTTATGTGGACAGAATACACTTCATACTCGACGCCATCATGGCACACGATCAATTATTTCACCGTCTCTTGAACACACAAAACAGGAGGAGTGACATCACCGACAACGTTGTGACATCACCGACGACGTTGTGTAAGTCAGTTCTCGTACAAAACAAGGAGTGACACGTACTTCCGCACCGTTGAGGTACAACCACTGAATTTTTTTTGTCTAAAAACATAAATTAAAAAAACAAAAACTTAATTGTTTCCAAACTAAGGCTACATCATGACTGCATTTTATTAGAAGATCAGATTCCACTCTACTCATTTCTTGGAAAAAAATAGAAGAAAAAAAAAAAGGCAATCAAACTCCATTAAATGCAGAAAAGACCAAAGTTCAAGTCGGTTTTGAAAATCCGGAAATCCAAAAACCGTTATGCATCTCCTCGCGGTGGTCGGTAACGGCGTTTTCATCGGAGGTGGGTGTGGTAACTACTAGATAAGTTTGGGTTGCTTGTGTTCATACCAAATGGACTTGTTCAACCCATTCAGTGGAAGGTTCAGGAGTTCTACTGGAGATATCTTCAGAACTGGTCATACTGCTCGTGACGTCGTTCGCGTTGTGTTCGTCGCTCTGCGACGCAGCGTCGGCCTGCGGTGCCGTCTCCTCGGAAGTCGTTTCGTCTGTTCGCGGTTCAGGGTCTTCGTGAATTAGTGCATCCTGAAAAAGTGCATGCTCCTCGGCCATGTCGGGCGCGGGATGTTCCCCGACGCTCGGCGGTGGTAGGTCGACGTCAGTTTCCGAGTTCATAGAAGGAATGAGGGCAATGCTTTGAGGGTTCATGTCATGGAACCAAGCCATAATGTTTCCTAGAAGGTTTTCACTCATGTTGGGATCTTGACTGGAAGAGTCAAGGTCACTACTGGAGGTTGGGGCGTCGGTGAACGAGTGTGAATGTATTCGGTCTGATGTGTACGGATCATTGCTGGTTCCCAGCCTGACCAGACTCTCGCCCAGTTCTAGTAGTTCTGAACTACTGAGCGCCGACCTTGGGTTCTCCACGCTTATTGGTGAAGGGTCCAGCCTGGTGGGCAGAGATGAACCTATGGCTCCTAAGGACGACTCGTTGTTGAGGAACTGTCTCGTTTCTTCGTCAACGTTCAGGCCGGACTCCTGCAAAGACAACTGAATGGCCAGAAGGATGTTGGGGTCGTCATCATCTAGCGAGCTCAGGGCCTGGAAGGTAAACGACCCGGTAAGTTCGTATAGTAGAAGGATCAAAGGACACAAACGAAAAAGTAGAGAAGTGTGCACGTTATCTAGAGAGTGGCCAAACTCACCGTGGATGTGCCGTGTCTTCTGCTGCCACGAACCTCCAGGGTATCTGACGAGAAGATGGATGACAAAATGATAATTGAGACATAGAATATACACGACTGATACAGTTACTGAATGGACGGACCCTTTTGGAAGGGTCAGCCTGGACCCTCACTGATCCTTAGAGTGAAGGGGCTATGGGGTTGCACAGGATTAGAAGAATAGAGTTGATTTCACACATGTCCATAGGTTGCATTCGGTATGGCAGGTCAGCTCTATTGAAGCATGGCTGAACTGCAATACCACAACCAGCCTGTGGACAGGTGTGGTGCTGTATGCAGAAGAGAGCAACCATGGATTTCTAATCTTGTGCAACCCTTTAAAGGGGGTTGTACCACGAAAATGTATCCACAGGAAAAGGGATAATTCTTTGATAAGTAGCTGAAGACATCTGTGTTGGTCCCACGTTCATATGTGTCCTCATTGCTGAGAAAAATTATGTTTTAATATATGCAAATGAGCCTCTAGGAGCAATGGGGGCGTTGCCATTACACCTAGAGAAACTGCTCTCTCTTCAATTACTGTGTCCTCTGCACTTTGATTGAAAGGACCAGACAGTGAAAACATCAAAGAGGGGCGGCAGTTGCAGGGAGATCTGAGCCTCTAGGTGTAACGGTAACGCCCCCGTTGCTCCTAGAGGCTCATTTGCATATAATAAAACATCATTTTTCTCAAACAATGTGGACACATATGAACATGGGACCAACACAGATGTCTTCAGCTGCCAAGTGCACATGTAACAGGTCAGCCAGTGTCATAGGTGCAAAACTGCTGACAGAAGCTCTTTGAGGTCGCACAGTTTTACCGAGACCAAGAACTGCACTGGAGCCATTGTCTTATGATATACAAATTTTAGATGAAATTACCCAAGGTGTTTTCCATATGATCGTCCGGATCAGGAGTGTTGCTCCTCATACTGTGCAAGTCGCGTCGACGCTGCCTGTGCCTTCTCCGATACTGGAACTCTGCATATTCCTGCAGACAGGATCAGAGACACTTAGACTCGGCCTTCTTCTTCACCACCACATAGAATCATCATCATCCTCATTTGTATCATACCAGTACATGCATTTCTTATCATGGGCAACAGTCATTCCTTAAAGAGGATGGTCCCATCTAGACATTTAAGGACTAGTCAAAGGATATTCCATAAAAGTCTGGGGCCCTCTCAAGCCCCGCCGGGAATGGAAAGGAGCCGCGCACTGCCTTGTCCGTTTATCACTATGGAGCTTCCAAAAGTAGCTGAGCACACTGACGATTTTTAGAAGTCCCATAGAAGTGAATGGAAAGAGCCGAACAGGCACGGATCCTTTCTATTCCCATGGGATCTGTTTCTGAGATAGGAGAGGCTCCCCAGGTGGATATTCCATAAAGACCCAGATGGGACAACCCCTTTAAAGAGGTATCTGCAGGTTTACACCTCCTAGAATGAAGTGTCTGACACAGCGCCACTCCTGACTAAGTGACTGTGTCAGGAATTACCACACAGAATCATTGGAATGAATGGGTTAAGGAGCAAATCCAGCAACGTTCTAATTTAGAGGGGAAAAAAAAATCAAGAGGCTGCACCACCATCATTCTGAGGCTACACTAACAAGACTGCAGTGTTTTGCGGATCCGCAAAACATAGATACCGGCCCATGCGAGTTCTGCAATTTGCAGGTCGCCATAGAAAGTGCCTATTCTTGTCCACAATTGCATGTTCTATCTTTTTTGCGGGGCTGCAGAACGGAACTATGGATGCGGACAGCTCACTGTGCGGCCCCATTGAAATGAATGGGTCCGCACCCATTTCGCAAAATTGCGGAACGGATGCAGACTCATTCATACGGTCGTGTGAATTTCCCCAGATGCCATGAATGAAACTATCACCACACTCCTGGGGATAAATAGGAAAAATGACAATATACTGGGGAATTGTTATGTATGCAATTGTCCAGTATATTCTATGTTATCTGCTACATTACAGACGGTTGAAGACAGTATTAGTTCAAGGCACTGTGACCCCCATCATGTGCTAGAACATGAGGGCTCAAGGACTTGTCGGAGCCCGGTGGTCCCTTCTAGTGGCCAGCGGGTGTCTCATCTCCTGAACTCCACCGATGCACATACACTACAGAGGGATCGCTCACTGGACAATTCCTATATGGTAGAAAGCTTCCCTGACAAAGGGTTGATCACAGAGTGTCCTGCTGCTGAGATCAGATGGGATGCCTGCCAGCAAGTGTTCACTGTCTCTACAGCGCCTCCGCAGGAAAAACGAAGCATTACATGGCAGCAGTTGAAATCAATGATGTGTATGTGTAATGCAGCTGCTGTGTGTTCTGGAGGCGCCCTCCATGTCCTCATCATGTGGAGAAGGAAGGAGAACGCCCCTGTGATGCGGCCGGCCACTCTAACCAATGAGAATGCAGAACGGGCTGAGGGGGGAATATCAGAGACAGTAGGAGGAGAATGGTGCCACATGAAAGCGGAGGTTTCTTCATGTACTGCAGCCAGCACCATAGAGGAACACTGGGGTTAATGTGACCCTCATTAACCCCAAAGCTGCCATCATGTGAGATAAATGGTCACATTAATAGTAAGTGACCCCATCAAGTACCTCCTCACATAACAGGCTACCTGATGGGGTTACCAATAGGGCACATTCAGATGACCGTATTTATGGGTCCACATTAGAGATGAGGGAGCATGCTCGGCCGAGCATACTCGGGAGCAATTTTCGAGTAGTACCGTACGCATTTTACAATCTGTACGCTAATGCATACGCATCTTATAAATTTGTATGCTAATGTGTACAAATTACAAGATGCGTACGCATTAGCGTACAGATTAGAAGATGCGTATGCATTAGCGTACAGATTAGAAGATGCGTACGCTACTACTCGAAAATTGCTCCCGAGTACGCTAGGCCGAGCATGCTCGCTCATCTCTAGTCCACATCCATTCCGCAAATGGGGACCCATTCGTTTCAATGGGGCTGCAAAAGATGCGTACAGCAAACCATGTGCTGTCCACATCCGTGCTTCCGTTCCACGGCCTCGCAAAAAAGATAGAGCATGTCCTATTCTTGTCTGCAATAGGCATTTCTATCATAGGGCTGGCCATGTGCGTTCCGCATCTCAGCCGGTATCTGTGTTTTACGGATCTGCAATTTGCGGACCACAAAATACATATGGTCCGCAAGATACATGGAGGTCCAAACTGATGGTCTGCCTCACATTAACAGCAGGTAACTCCATTTTGTACCTCTGCGGCAAACCTAAGTTGCCCATTCTGTGAGGAGGCACTCGATGGGGCTACTATTAATGTGAGGCCAAATTTACAATGTGGACCTCCATGCTGTGCCTCACATTAAAACCGTCATGTACCACCTCGCCCATTAACTTTGTACACCGCTACATTTAAACTATAGAAGGACTTTATGTTTTGGTAGGGTTTTTATTTTCTGACAACAAAGTGTCCTCTTACCTCTGGGGAGGCAAATCCTAAATACTCCCAGTCCCATGTTCCTCCAGCGAAACTAAAAACACAAAGAAAGCAATTAGCAAAATAAGAAAACGGGATCAGATACAGCGAGGAGCTCAACCTGCGGTCCTACAGCTGTTAAAAAACTACAACTCCCAGCATGCCTGAGGGCCACAGGTTGAGCATCCCTGAGATACAGGATGAAAATGGTGCATTGTGCAAATAACAAGACCCATTTCAGAAATACAACCAAATATTCATGTATGTGGCTGGAGGAGGGGCGTGCCCTACCTATTAGTTATAGCCGGGGGCAGTGCTGGACATCTTGATGATACATCTCTACCATGATTTGTTTACTCAAAACTCCTAATCCTGGAGGACCCCCAATCAGGGGCGGACTTGGCATTCTGGGGCCCCAAACAAAGTTACGTCTAGGGGCCCCTGTGGCACTCAGATAATATAGTGATCTCTTATGAGCTCTCCCACACATTAGAATGCCTCTAATGTACCGAAAACACAAATTAAAGCCTCATAATGCACCCCTCACACAGTATGATGCTCCCTTATGTGCACCCAACACTGTATAATGCCTCCTTGTGTGTCCCCTAAGCCAAAGGGTGCTCCTTTAAAGGGTTATTCTCATTTTAGACTATGGGGGCATATCGCTAGGATATGCCCCCATTGTCTTATAGGTGCGGGTCCCACCGCTGGGACCCGCACCTATATCCAGAACGGAGCCCTCGAACTGAATGAGGGCGCACTGCGCATGCGCAGCCGCCCTCCATTCATTTCTATGGGGCCGCCGAAAATAGCCGAGTGCTGGCTCGGCTACTTCCGTCGGCTCCATAGAAATGAATGGGAGCGGTGGCCGCGCTTGCGCGCTGCGCTCCCATTCATTTCTATGAGCGCAGTGGGGAGCTGCGCCTGGTGGTGGCCGGACCCCCGGAAACCTGGGTTCCTCCAGCGTTCCCCGCTCCGTTCTGGATATAGCGATATGCCCCCATTGTCTAAGATGAGAATACCCCTATAATGTCTCTGAAATGAAATCTCACCGAGCCCACTTTTCAATAACTAAGTAAGCAGATCTCTCACTGCAGATCTGCTCGGGTCCGTCTGGCGCTAGACGCAGCAGGCATCCATTGATCGTGCCTGCCAGCACCATACCGCCGGTGACAGGATGAACAACCATACTGGGGAATTCTCCATTAATAGAGGAGGGGTCCTCTGTGTAGGATCCTCATCTTTTGGTCCAAGTGGAGAATGGTTACAACAAGCATCTCTTGCTCTGGAGGACCTGTCCTGTCCAGCAACCAATTGATTTGCATGGACACTCTGTAATGCTTCATTTCCCCTGTGGTGGCACTGCAGGGAAACTGAACACTTACTGCCAAGCTTCCCTACAGATTACAGCTGATCGCTGGGGGTCACAGTGGCGGCAGGACAGGTTGTGATCAGTTTTATGTCAAGAGACCCTTCTAACCAGTAAGGACTGTCCACAGCGGAGAACCCCTTTAACCCTCTAACTGTTTTGCCAGAGTGGAGCTCCAGCAGTGGGACAAATAGCTAACTGGAGGGGGGGAGGGCTGCTCCTCCTGAATGGTAGCAGCTAGAAACAGGCAACTGATCTTGTTTGAAAGCAGACATTCCAAGCTTTCAGACAATACCAAAATGACAACAATATGTTCAGGACAGAGAAAGATATCACTGATAGAAATCGGGATGCTGTGAATGCAGCTGAAAATGAAAGTAAAAACAGGTTTTACTTGTGATTATTCCCGACTTGATTTCTAACAGTGATTTCTCCTCCGTTGCTTGGACTTGAGCTGTCATTTTGGTCATGTATGAACACCTGGACTGCTTTCATACAAGACCAGTTGCATGTTTCTAGCTGCTACCATTGAGGAGATATCAGCATCTAAAGCAGGCCTCCCCCCTCCAGTTAGCTACTTTTCACACTGCCCGAGCTGGACTCAGGCAAAACAGTTAGGTGGTTAATATACCATCAATGATGTTGGTGGGAAAGTCGAATATTAACTATATATATCAAAATGAGTTATTATTATTATGATTATATCAGTGTTGGGGCTCATTCAGACAGCCGTTTGTTTTTTTACGGTCCGGAAAAATGCGGATCCGTTTTTTGCGGCCAGTTCAGCATGTCCACAAAAAAAAACGGATTGCATTCCACATTTTTGCAGACCCATACACTTTAATGGGGCCATGTCCCGATTTTCACTGACAAGTATAGGACATGTCTGCATCTTTTGGGGCCCCATAGAAGTGAACGGGTCCGCATCTAATCCACAAAATTGCAAATCAGATGAGGAAAGCAACACACGGCCGTCTGAATGAGCCCTTACAATCACTGAGTTGTGCTGTGTATCTCTCAGGGGTGTCCATGGACGATGCTACCGCTTGCATACAACTATTTTTGGAAGGCACTTGCTGCTGAGATGAACTCCTGACTGGCGGGACTATATATACCTCCAAGGTGTAATTAATGTGTGCAATGAAAATCTCAGCGCTCTGGAGCCCATCATAATGAGACATTAGCATCAGTTCCAACATGCGTCTCATGGCAATTTATTTTTGATTTTTCTATAAAAAGATTTTTTTTTTTACCATCTAAAATAATCTAAAACTAAATTAAAGCCCCTCTGGATAGTAGCATCGTCAGCGGGGACTAAGGAGCAGCAGAGCAGCAGCAGAACTTACACTTCAATGTGACCTGCCTGGTGATGTCCCCACTGCACTGCACTAATTTACAAATAGTACATGTCACCATGTTCACATATATCAATTATCCAGTGAGCTTTGTACCCGTAATGGTGGTTTATGCTGAATTCACACTGTGTTTGCAGCATACGTTTTAGGTGGGTCCCAGGAAAGCTCCTACTAACGCATACATGAAACATATCCATAATTGAGTCACTTTCTTTTTTTTTTTTATTATCCTCCTGTACTGATCCTGAGTTACATCCTGTATTATACTCCAGAGCTGCACTCACTATTCTGCTTGTGCAGTCACTGTGTACATACATTACATTACTTACCCTGTACTGATCCTGAGTTACAACCTGTATTATACTCCAGAGCTGCACTCACTATTCTGCTGGTGCAGTCACTGTGTACATACATTACATTACTGAACCTGTACTGATCCTGATTTACATCCTGTATTATACTCCAGAGCTGCACTCACTATTCTGCTGGTGCAGTCACTGTGTACATATACTACATTACTTATCCTGTACTGATCCTGATTTACATCCTGTATTATACTCCAGAGCTGCACTCACTATTCTGCTGGTGCAGTCACTGTGTACATATATTATTTATCCTGTACTGATCCTGAGTTACATCCTGTATTATACTCCAGAGCTGCACTCACTATTCTGCTGGTGCAGTCACTGTGTACATTACATTACTTATCCTGTACTGATCCTGAGTTACATCCTGTATTATACTCCAGAGCTGCACTCACTATTCTGCTGGTGCAGTCACTGAGTACATACATTACTTATCCTGTACTGATCCTGAATTACATCCTGTATTATACTCCAGAGCTGCACTCACTATTCTGCTGGTGCAGTCACTGTGTACATACATTATATTACTTATCCTGTACTGATCCTGAGTTACATCTTGTATTATACTCCAGAGCTGCACTCACTATTCTGCTGGTGCAGTCACTGTGTACATACATTACATTACATATCCTGTACTGATCCTGAGTTACATCCTGTATTATACCCCAGAGCTGCACTCACTATTCTGCTGGTGCAGTCACTGTGTACATACATTACTTATTCTGTACTGATCCTGAGTTACATCCTGTATTATACTCCAGAGCTGCACTCACTATTCTGCTGGTGGAGTCACTGTGTACATACATTACATTACTGATCCTGGGTTACAACTTGCAAACATCAGAGCTGAAATCTTTTAACATTCCTTGCGGCCTTAACGTCTGAGCTTGTTTTCTGGTGATCTCCTTTCGGAGAGCCCATTCTGGAGATAGGAGCAGGTCCCAGAGATTGGAGCCGTATTTATCTGACATTGAAGGCACATCCTAGCGACATGCCACCAATGTTCAAGATGGGAATCTTGAAGATCCAGTGGGCTTGATGGCTATACAGTTCATGAGTGGAGATCGCAGCCTGAAACCGGCATTTTAGCACTGAAGCGCTCCGATTGGTTAGTCTGCAGAGACTAACCAATCGGAGCGCTTGCTGGCAAGGGACCACTCTGATTGGTCCCTTGCCGGCTTCTCCGGGGCTGTGATGGGTGTCCCCTCCGGTGTCATGTTACTGAAGTCTTCAATAACATGGCGCCGGAGGGGGCAGGCTATCTATGTGTAAAGCGCCTGTGCTTTACACATACTCAGCGCTCCCATGATTTTTCAATAGGGTCGGCTCCGTCCCCACTGGGAATGGAGCATACGACCGTAAGTCATTTGTCTATGTGTCGTTCAGTTCTTAGAAAGATCTGTGAAGTTCTACCTTCGTCTTGTCGTTTCAGGAGAGTCAGCGGGAGCCACACCACGCGCCACGGAGGCCAGGAACTCCTGACGTTTCTGCTGCACCAGACACGCTGCCCGGATGATCTTGTGACGGGGGGTGCGCAAGTAAGGCCTGTTCACCTTCTGGGCCAGATCTTCAGTCACCATTTCAAGGTCCGTCTGCAAAGGGCAAACACAATGGAGATTTTATTGATTCATTTCTTAGGCTCCCCCCTATACTCACCAGAGTATTTCCATCCAAGCAGAGATCTTGAAAAATTGATACCCAAAGTATATTAGAAAATTGTTCAACTTTTTATTAAACCCAGCCCGTTACAAACATTTAAAGGGTAAATGATCAAACGGTAAAGGGGATGTCCATCAGGATAACATTTAATTTTTTTAAGTAAGGGGCAGCAAAGTGTAAAAAACGTAGGATTACTTATTTCGCTGATCCCCTTATGACTGAATTGCTAGCAGTCTGCAGTAAGGGCACAGAGGGGAGGTAACCAGTTGGGGGGTGTCCCTGCACAGTCTCACTGTATCCAATCAGTGCTGCCATTTTCAGACTGTGCAGGTACACGCCCCCAACTGGTTACCACCCCCCTGTACCCTTACTGCAGACTGCTAGCAATTCACACATAACTTCTAGTAGAAATAATAAAGGAATGACACAACATACAGACATGAGAATAGATGCTCCAGAATTGTTACTACATGTAGCTATTAAATCAGGCATGTCAGGAGCGGTGAAAGGTCCTCTTTAACTGGTTCCCGGCGCCGGCTCCCCATCTCTTCTCCAGGCCTACGATGCTCTGCTGGGCTCCCTCGATGTAAATATCCGGTTTGACATCGTCTGCAGCCAATCACTGGCCATCGCGTTGACTGGATCCCCTTAAATGGTCACATGATGTAAGGGGATCTGGTCATCACCGCAGCAAGTGATTGACTGCAGGCAGCGTCAAACGAGATATTTTCAGTGAGGGAGCCCAGCGGAGCATCGCAGGCCTAGAGGGGAACCGGTGCCGGGAAACAGGTAAGTCATCTTCCCTTTACAGGTCCGTCCAAGTGTGCGTGGGGAGGGAGTTGCCAAACCAACAAACCCCCCCATTCTTGCACAACCCCTTTAAACTGGCTATGCCCATTACATTAATGGTTTCCAATTTTGGCAGGACAGGTAAACTACCTAATGGGAGCCTTCAAACTCTCAACCAGTGACCAATGTCAGGGAAGTGAAAGATCAATCTATTGGTCTCAACACACTCGATCATTATGTTTTCTGGAGATCCACCGTATCTGGAAGCAGCTTTCATCATTGAGGACACATGCATGCTTAGCCAAACCAAGCAAGAATGTGTACAGGGGTGGGGAGGGATAGTGGTTGGCAGAAGCCTGTATAATGTGTGTGATCAGGTTTACTGACTGACATGCTCAATAGCAGGAACCATTCTGCTGCTCGTGCACCAGGCATTGGGGCTGAACCAGTGAGCAGGTGCTATCACCAGCAGTAGACATACTAAGAAGGAATCAAAAAGAACAGCATAGGGCGCCATAACATACTGCACTATCTAGATACAGGAGCAGTTTAAAAAAAAAAAAAAAAAATATTCCCATGTTTTTCCTGATCTAACAGAGAACTTAAAGGGGCTATATCACTTCAGCATATAAGTTAAAGGGTTTCTGTCACCAGTTTTTTCGGTATGAATCAGGCTGACATTAGAGATGTGCTAATGTCACCTGATTCCAAATATATATCTGTTTTATTTACTGGTGCCCCCATTTTTATATAAAATTAACTTTTATTTTTTGCTAATAAGGCCTCTAGGTGCAAGGGGCGTTACCCCTGCTCCTAGAGGCTCTGTTGATTGACAGGACCAGGCAGAGAAGAAACACTCCATTCACCATAGTTTGCAAGGACCTTCAATGATGTCATGACCATGTGATCAGTCACATGGTTTAGGAGGAGACAGGCTGTTTGTGTGATCCTAACCATGTGACTGATCACATGGTCATGACATCATTGAAGGTCCTTGCAAGCTATGGTGAATGGAGTGTTTCTTTCTGCCTGGTCCTGTCAATCAACAGAGCCTCTAGGAGCAGGGGTAACGCCCCTTGCACCTAGAAGACTTATTAGCATAAAATAAAAGTTCATTTTATATAAAAATGGGGGCACCAGTAAATAAAACAGATATATATTTGGAATCAGGTGACATTAGCACATCTCTAATGTCAGTCTGATTCATACCGAAAAAACTGGTGACAGAAACCCTTTAAAGGTGCTATATCACTTCAGCATATAAGTTAATACAAGGCACTTACTAATGTATTGTGATTGTCAATATTGCTTCCTTTGCTGGCTGGATTCAAGTTTCCAATACATTATACACCGCTTGTTTCCATGGTTAGGACCACCTTGCAATCCATCAGTGGTGGTCGTGCGTGCACACTATCGGAAAAAGCATCAGCCTTTGTGTGCTCCCAGGGTCCCGGCCACCAGAGAGGATGACACCTTTTCCTATAGTGTGCAAGCACGACCACCACTGATGGATTGCAGGGTGGTCCTAACTATGGAAACAAGCAGTGTATAATGTGATGGAAAAATGAATCCAGCCAGCAAAGGAAGCAATATGGAGAATCACAATATATTAGTAAGTGCCTTGTATTAGCTTTCTCTACATGATAAATGTCACTTACTGAAGGGACACAACCCCTTTAAATACTTTGTAGAACAACCCCCAGGTCCTCCTTACAAGGCAACGTTATGTTAAAATGACTATAGTGACTTAAAGGGGTTGCCCCATCTCGACACCTATGGCATATTTATATAATACGCCATAATTGTCCGATCAGGTGTGGGACCGGCTCCTACCTGAAAAACGGTGCCCCGCCATAACTAAAGATAATCACACACATGGTGTCCTCTCCATTTACTGCTTTGGAACTTTCATTAATAGCCGTGCACTTGCTCTGCTATAGCAGTTAATGGAGGAAGCTGTGCATGCATTGTTTCTTCTATATTCATGGTAGGGCCCCTTGATAAGATAGGAGTGGGTCCCAGAGGTGGGACCAACAGCTCTGGGACAATTATGGCATATCCTATCGATATTCCATAGATGTCCAGATGTGAAATGCCACCAGCTCTAGCAGAAGCAGCGTGAGGGAAAAAAACCCAAAAATGATTAATAATAATCATTATTATTATTATTAATACATTATTAATTATTATTATTATGTAAAATACAAGCAGTAAAATCCTTTATTCAGGACAACATATTCACCTGCATTAGCTCAAAAATTTCCTTTTTTGTGCTTTTGGGCTCCAGGAAGAAACCATAGGGATAAGAACACTTGAGGATGCGCCTGGTCTTGAGGAGCTCGTGTACAGCATCTTCAATAAACGTGGTGTCTGGGCAGCCGCCCTCCGCTGGAAGGAAAAGTAGACAGGCAAAGGGGTCAGAGGAGGCGGAGCTTACAGGGGGGCATATCTATAGAATGTTCTTCAGAGCAGCTGGAGACTCAGGACTGTCCAAGATTGGAAAAACATGGCTGCCTTCTTCCAAAACCAGCGCCATCCTCTTCAGAGGTTGCGTGCGGTATTGCAGTCAGCGCCACTAACTTAAATTAAAGGGGTTGTCTCACTTCAGTAAGTGGCATTTATCATGTAGAGAAAGTTAATACAAGGCACTTACTAATGTATTGTGATTCTCCATATTGCTTCCTTTGCTGGCTGCATTAATTTTTCCATCACTTTATACACTGCTCGTTTCCATGGTTACGAGCACCCTGCAATCCATCAGCGATGGTCATGCTTGCACACTATAGGAGAAAGTGTCAGCCTCTCTGGTGGCCGGGACCATGGGGGGTGCACATAGGCTGGTGCTTTTTCCTGTAATGTGCAAGCACGACCACCACTGATGGATTGCAGGGTGGTCGTAACCATGGAAATGAGCAGCGTATAATGTGATGGAAAAATGAATCCAGCCAACAAAGGAAGCAATATGAACAATCACAATACATTAGTAAGTGGCTTGTATTAACTTTCTCTACATGATAAATGCCAGTTAATGAAGTGAGACAACCCCTTTAAGCTGAGCTATAATACCAGACACAACCCATGGAGAGAGAGGAGGTGCTGTTTTTGGAAGAAAGCAGACACGTGTTTCCAATCCTGGACAACCCCAATCAATTCTAGACCTTGTTTTCCCATTTTCAGGGCCAATTTAAGAGGCACATAGAGCAGACTGCATACAATAGGTTTTGGGAGGGATGCTACTTAAAGGGACTGTTCCCTAAGGACAACCCCTGTGCTTAAGCCCTATTAAGAAATATGGGTTAAGCAGGGGGTCACCTGCTGCGCTAAAACGGACAGCCACTGCAAAGAGCAACCCTGACTCTTGCAGATTCAGACCGGACATGTAATACTAAATTTCCCCAGCAGGGGTTGCTGCAAAGGAAATGACTGGTGAGCAGCAGCCTCCTCAGACCTGATGATCAGCTACTAATGTCTGGGGAGGCTGCTGCTGCTGGCTGGTCATCTCCCTTGCAGTGGCCCCTGCTGGTGAAATGTAGCATTACATGACTGCTTTAGCCTGCAAGAGTCAGGGTTCCTCTTGCAATGGCAATCCGCTAAATGCTATAATCTAAGAAGGGGTTGCCCCGACTCAAATGAACTCCAAGGAAGAAAGAGTAACCGTGTGATGTACAGTAAATAGTATAGATTTAAAGGGATACTACATTTAGAATAAATCCTCTAGGAGGCTCAACTCCTTTTAATCTTTTCTATTTTCGATCAGGGACCATCCGTTATCTAAAGAGGGCGAGATTTAGTCTCCTACTACAGACAGAGCATCAGGGTAGGGTTTCTGATACAGCCAGCTGCCTTCCAGCAGATACATAGCAGTCTGAGCACTAAAGGTAGGTTCACATCACGTTTTTACCATCCGTTTAATGTGTACAAAAAAATATACCTTAAAGAAGAACTCGCGCAAAAATTTTTATTCCATGTCCTGCTAGAAATGTACATGATATAATCTGTAGTGAATGTCATTTTCTTACCAGTGTCTGTATTTTTGACTTATATAATCCTGACGTTTCTTATCTGTGTCATGTGACTAGGAATTAGACCCACCAACTCACACAGAGACTTATGTGTGGACAGGAAGTCTAATTCTCTATGTATTCCTATGGGAGCCTCCCTTTCAGTCTCATAGGAATGAATAGAGCAGATACTGGCTTCCTGTCCTGGGTCAGTTGGAGGTCAGGGAGTTGGTCACATGACCCAGTTACAATAAGAAGAGAGGTTATTACTTACAATTACAGTCTCTGATAAGAAGATTACAATCACTACAGATTATATCATGCACCTGTCTAACAGGTCAGAGAATAAAATTTTTTGCGGGAGTTCTTCTTTAAAACGGATGCCTCAGACTGATGCCATACAGTGGTATCCTTCACCATAGAGTTCCATTACTTAAAAAACGTATACTTTTTTTTTTCCCACTGGATTCGGCAGGATCCAAGAACGTGAGGTGCTGCGTTTTTGTACGTCAAACGGAGGCATAAAATGTGATGTGAAACCAGCCTAACCCTTTTTTTTATAACTTATAGTTCATGTGCACTGGAGGGGGGAAGGGGAGAGAAGCAGAAAGATTGGCAGCTGAAGACATCTGTGTTGGCCCCATGTTCATATGAGCCCGCATTGCTGAGAAAAACTATGTTTTAATATATGCAAATTAGCCCCTAGGAGCAATGGGGGCGTTACCATTACACCTAGAAGCTTTGCTCTCTCTGCAACTGCCGCGCCCTCTGCACTTTGATTGACAGGGACCAGGCGTGATGACGTTTTCAAAGTGTAGAGGGCGCGGCAGTTCCAGGGAGAGCAGAGCCTCTAGGTGTAATGGTAACGCCCCCGTTGCTCCTAGAGGCTCATTTGCATATAATAAAACATCATTTTTCTCAGCAATGTGGACACATATGAACATGGGACCAACGCAGATGTCTTCAGCTGCCAAGTGCACATGTAATAGTTCAGCCAGTGTCATAGGGACAAATCTGCTGACAGATGCCCTTTAAGCAAGATTATATGTAAATCTGCTTCAAAGGCAGTGAATAAATTAAAAATTAGATAATCCCTTTAAAAATGGTGGCTCTTACCTTCACTGAGCGCTCTGCTCAGCTGCTCCATCTTTTCTTTGGCCGTTTTTAGAAGACGCTGTTCTAGCTGGAAAAAGAGGATGCAAAATGCCGTTAAAGGGCTTTCTCATCTAAGCATTTGTGGCATATCGCGAGGATACACCATCCACCTCAGACAGGTGCGGGTCCCACCTCTGGCTGGCCGCTATTTCGCCATAGCGGTGAACGGTGAGGTGCATGCGCGGTGCGCTGTCCATTCAGCACTATGGGACTTCCGAACATATATCTCAGTGCTGGCTCGGCTGTTTTTGGAACTCCTATAGTGAACAGAGGGTGGTCGCACTTGCGTGACTCCATTTTGGAGATAGGAATGGGTTCCAGAGGTGGGACCTGCACCTATCTGACATTGACAGCATATCCTAGCAGAATGCCACCAATGTATGAGACAACCCCTTTAAGCTAGAAGGCTTGTGCCTATTGGGTAGAACAAGAGGAAGACTGCAGGGGGCACTAGATGTTGAAAGCCATACATCGCTGTAGGTGGGGCCTACTTGGTGGGTGGAGTCAAAGGCGCCAGACAGATGCGTACAGAGGCCTGAGATGTAAATTTAGTACTGGTACTAATACATAATGCGATGAAATCTGATAAATGATCTCGCTGTCCAGTGTAAGTGAACAGCGAGATGGGGGGGTAGGGAGGTGTTACCCCCCATATGGAGGAATGGGAAGGTTACCTGGTAGCTGTGTTCATGGTTCTTAAATCTGGTATAATAGTGCATAAATCTGTCCAATTCCTGGAATCTTTTGTGTTTCTTTTCAGCCTAAAATAATAAATAAATAAATGCACAGTTTGCATCAATTCATTAACCTCTTCTACCCCAGAGGCTTTTTTGGCCTTTGCGTTTTCATTTTGCACTCCCGCCTTCCCAGAGCCATAACTTTTTTTTTTATTTTTACGTTCATGACCATGTGATCAGTCACATGGTTTAGGAGGAGACAGGCTGTTTGTGTGATCCTAACCATGTGACTGATCACATGGTCATGACATCATTGAAGGTCCTTGCAAGCTATGGTGATTGGAGTGTTTCTTCTCTGCCTGGTCCTGTCAATCAACAGAGCCTCTAGGAGCAGGGGTAACGCCCCTTGCACCTAGAGGCCTTATTAGCATAAAATAAAAGTTCATTTTATATAAAAATGGGGGCACCAGTAAATAAAACAGATATATATTTGGAATCAGGTGACATTAGCACATCTCTAATGTCAGCCTGATTCATACCGAAAAAACTGGTGACAGAAACCCTTTAACAGAATTACATATCCTGGGATAGGTCGCCACTATGAGATCACGGCGGTCCCAGCGCTGCGGCCTCTTCATAGTATACCGCCGTCCACTGGATAGCGGCTGTGCTGGTTATTTCAGATCAATCCGATTCAACTGAATGGGACTGAACTGCACAAAGGACATGTGACCAATGGACGAAACATCAAAGACCTAGGAAGAGGCCAGGGCCCTCACCTGAACGTTGCAGCCTATTCCAACAGATGATTGGCAAGGACCCCCGCCGATCAGATACTGATGACCTATCCTTAGGGAGGTCATCAATATTTAAATCCCGAAAAATCCCTTTAAGCTGGAACATACTACGAAAAGGGTGGGGGATGGTCTGAGACAATGGCCCCTTTTTGCCTTATGATAATCTGTCTCCCTACAGTGACTTGCAACCAACTGTGGACCGATGAATATATAATTGTACTGGGGTACCGATGTGGCAGCCGGTACTAACTGGGTAATCTAGGATTTGGAACAGCGCCCCCGGTGGTGATGTAAGCTCTGGAGGAATATACATACACATTTCTCTCAGGTACATTGTTTGTGTTTCTTCATACAGTAAGAAATCTGCAGGAGACGACTCTCACCTCCACGGTCATTTCCTTAGACTGCTCCTCCACCTGATTTATCACCTCGTAGCGCGTGCAGCGGTAATAGCCCCCGGTGGAGGAGCTGTGTTTTTTCCACTCCTCTAGGCAAATCCAGCAGAAGTCGTACTTGCACTGTTAAATATAAAAATTATCACAGTTTATGTTTTCTTGGATTTTCTTTTTTTTTTCTCTTTTTAAATCCATTTTACTTTTGCGTACTTCATCTGAGTTACATGTGGTGAAACCTCCGGAAGGCACCATTACGGGGGTCACCTGCGGCAGACACACATAGGAGTGCACATGCACCCAGCACACTTATGGTGGTACATGTAGCTGGCACATTTATAGGGGGCAACACGGCAGATGGACGGGGGCACCTCCGGCAGGCACACTTACGGACGGGGGCACCTCCGGCAGGCACACTTACGGACGGGGGCACCTCCGGCAGGCACACTTACGGACGGGGGCACCTCCGGCAGGCACACTTACGGACGGGGGCACCTCCGGCAGGCACACTTACGGACGGGGGCACCTCCGGCAGGCACACTTACGGACGGGGGCACCTCCGGCAGGCACACTTACGGACGGGGGCACCTCCGGCAGGCACACTTACGGACGGGGGCACCTCCGGCAGGCACACTTACGGACGGGGGCACCTCCGGCAGGCACACTTACGGACGGGGGCACCTCCGGCAGGCACACTTACGGACGGGGGCACCTCCGGCAGGCACACTCACAGGAAGGGGGCACCTCCGGCAGGCACACTCACAGACGGGGGCACCTCCGGCAGGCACAACTTACAGACGGGGGCACCTCGGCAGGCACACTTACAGACGGGGCACTCCGGCAGGCACACTTACAGACGGGGGCAACCTCCGGCAGGCACACTTACAGACGGGGGCACCTCCGGCAGGCACACTTACAGACGGGGCACCTCCGGCAGGCACACTTACAGACGGGGGCACCTCCGGCAGGCACACTTACAGACGGGGGCACCTCCGGCAGGCACACTTACAGACGGGGGCACCTCCGGCAGGCACACTTACAGACGGGGGCACCTCCGGCAGGCACACTTACAGACGGGGGCACCTCCGGCAGGCACACTTACAGACGGGGGCACCTCCGGCAGGCACACTTACAGACGGGGGCACCTCCGGCAGGCACACTTACAGACGGGGCCCCCAGGCACTTACAGACGGGGGCCTCGGCAGGCACACTTACAGACGGGGGCACCTTCCGGCAGGCACACTCACGGACTGGGGCACCTCCGGCAGACACACTCACGGACGGGGCACCTCCGGCAGGCACACTTACAGAAGGGGCACCTCCGGCAGGCACACTTACCGAAGGGGGCACCTCCGGCAGGCACACTTACAGAAGGGGGCACCTCCGGCAGGCACACTTACAGACGGGGGCACCTCCGGCAGGCACACTCCACGGACTGGGCACCTCCGGCAGACACACTCACAGACGGGGCACCTCCGGCAGGCACACTCACAGAAGGGGGCACCTCCGGCAGGCACACTCACAGAAGGGGGCACCTCCGCAGGCACACTCACAGAAAGGGGGCACCTCCGGCAGGCACACTTACAGAAGGGGGCACCCTCCGGCAGGCCACACCTTACAGAAGGGGGCACCTCCGGCAGGCACACTTACAGAAGGGGGCACCTCCGGCAGGCACACTTACAGAAGGGGGCACCTCCGGCAGGCACACTTACAGAAGGGGGCACCTCCGGCACACACTTACAGAAGGGGGCACCTCCGGCACACTGAAGGGGGCACTCCGGCAGGCACACTTACAGAAGGGGGCACCTCCGGCAGGCACACTTACAGAAGGGGCACCTCCGGCAGGCACACTTACGGATGGGGGCACCTCCGGCAGGCACACTTACGGACGGGGCACTCCGGCAGGCACACTTACGGACTGGGGCACCTCCGGCAGACACACTACGGACTGGGGCACCTCGGCAGACACACTTACGGACTGGGGCACCTCCGGCAGACACACTTACGGACTGGGGCACCTCCGGCAGACACACTTACGGACTGGGGCACCTCCGGCAGACACACTTACGGACTGGGGCACTCCGGCAGACACACTCACGGACTGGGGCACCTCCGGCAGACACACTTACGGACACCTGGGGGCACCTCCGGCAGACACACTTACGGACTGGGCACCTCCGGCAGACACACTTACGGACTGGGACACCTCCGGCAGACACCCCCTCCGGCAGACACACTTACGGACTGGGGCACCCTCCGGCAGACACACTTACGGACTGGGGCACCTCCGGCAGACACACTTACGGACTGGGGCACCTCCGGCAGACACACACTTACGGACTGGGGCACTCCGGCAGACACACTTACGGACTGGGGCACCTCCGGCAGACACACTTACGGACTGGGGCACCTCCGGCAGACACACTTACGGACTGGGGCACCTCCGGCAGACACACTTACGGACTGGGGCACCTCCGGCAGACACACTTACGGACCTGGGGCACCTCCGGCAGACACACTTACGGACTGGGGCACCTCCGGCAGAGCACACTTACGGACTTGGGGCACCTCCGGCAGACACACTTACGGACTGGGGCACCTCCGGCAGACACACTTACGGACTGGGGCACCTCCGGCAGACACACTTACGGACTGGGGGGCACCTCCGGCAGACACACTTACGGACTGGGGCACCTCCGGCAGACACACTTACGGACTGGGGCACCTCCGGCCAGACACACTTACGGACTGGGGCACCTCCGGCAGACACACTTACGGACTGGGGCACCTCCGGCAGACACACTTACGGACTGGGGCACCTCCGGCAGACACACTTACGGACTGGGGCACCTCCGGCAGACACACTTACGGACTGGGGCACCTCCGGCAGACACACTCACGGACTGGGGCACCTCCGGCAGACACACTCACGGACGGGGGCACCTCCGGCAGACACACTCACGGACGGGGGCACCTCCGGCAGACACACTCACGGACGGGGGCACCTCCGGCAGACACACTCACGGACGGGGGCACCTCCGGCAGACACACTCACGGACGGGGGCACCTCCGGCAGACACACTCACGGACGGGGGCATCTCCGGCAGACACACTCACGGACGGGGGCACCTCCGGCAGACACACTCACGGACGGGGCACCTCCGGAAGGCACACTCACGGACGGGGGCACCTCCGGAAGGCACACTCACGGATGGGGGCACCTCCGGAAGGCACACTCACGGACGGGGGCACCTCTGGAAGGCACACTCACGGACGGGGGCACCTCCGGCAGACACACTTATGGATGGGGGCACCTCCGGCAGACACACATAGGAGTGCGCATGCACCCAGCACACTTATGGTGGTACCTGTAGCTGGCACATTTACAGGGGGCAACACGGCAGGACGCAGCAGATGCCATAGAATATGCATCAGAAATCTGAAGCTGCCACGTGAACATACCCTGACAGTCACCAAGCGGCCATGCTTCTTACCTTGGCACACTGCATATGGTTACAGCCCTCATTCTTCTGGATGGGAGACTTGCAGTTGGCGCAAGGTTTTGAGTTCGTTAATAACCAGAGACAATTAGCAGCGTCCTCGAAAGCTTCACTCACCCCGACCACTAGAAAAGCAGAAAATACAATCTAACTGCTCATCTCATTGTGGTGGGTAAGGGGTATTTACAGGGGGCGCCCCCGGTAGGCACTGAGGCAACAGAGCTCATCAGCCTATTCAAACAGCTGACCGGCAGGGGTGTCGGGTGTCAGACCCCCACCTATCAGATATTGATGACCTGTCCTGAGGATAAGTCATCAATATCAAAATTGATTCCAGCCACTAACTCATGAATGATTCTCTCCTGTTATATGTTGTCTTTAATGTCTTATTAGTGTCTTATACAGATACTTGGCTCCTGCCCCATGCTTTACACTGCAGCTTTGCTTGTTCAGTTGCTGAGTGTAAGCACAAACTGAGCAAGAAGTCAGCACAAATAGGGATGATTTCCCTGGATGGGGTACAGTGCAGGTACATATGGCGGTACCTACAGGATGTCGCTCAGGAAGACCCCGCCAGCATGCAGCCAGATGCCACATTACCGAAGCCTAAGTAACCATTATCAGCCGCGTGACCCGTTCGTTTAGCAGCCGCCCCGCATGACTGGACCTTATTCTCACTGCATCATTTTCTTCTGACCTAAATCCACCTCGGCTCATTAATGAATGTGCTGAACGGCCGCGTCCCTCGGCAGCTAGCCGCGAGCACTGAAGCGGACAACGGCGCCACAATATCATACTCACGCTCCTCCGGCTTCATCTCAGACACCTTGTGGAGCCAGTTCTTCCACGTCTGGCAATCACACGGTTCGTGGGCCTCCCCTAAACATTCCCTGTAACAGAAAAACAATATTTCACTTATGATCACCTAAAGATACAGGCCCGAAGCCTGAGGCTGCACTACTGAGAAACTCCCTTGTCAGGTGCAGTGTTGTCATGGAGACAGACTGCACTGTAGAGGACAGAATTTTTATTCTCTGACCCATTAGAAAGGTGCATGATGTAATCTGTGGCGAATGTAACCTTCTTATCAGTATCTATATTTACGAGTTATCCCCTCCCTTCTGATGCTCAGCTGTGTCATGTGACCAACTCTCTCATCTCCAACTGACACAGGACAGGAAGTCAGCTACTTCTCTATTCATTCCTATGAGACTGACATTGAGACTCCTATAGGAATACACAGAGAACCTGGACTTCCTGTCCACACCTAAGATGCTATGTGACTTGGAAAGTCTGATTGCTGGTCACATGACACAGCTGAGGATCAGAAGCGAGGTTATGACTCACAAATACAGTCACCGGTAAGAAGATTAGCTTCACTACAGACTACATCATATACCTTTCTAGCAGGTCAGAGAATAACATTTTTGCGGGAGGTCTTCTTTAAAGGGGTTATCCCATGATTTTTTTAGGTGGACCCCCGCTCCATTCACTTCTATGACAGCTCTCGATCACCCCTCACAGAAACGAATGGAATGCTGGACCCACTGAGGGTCCCGAAATCTAATATGCATCACCTATGCTTAGGATAGGTGAGATAGGTGATAAAAAATTTAAAGGGGTTGCCCCACGAAAAATATTCTACATTTTTCTAACCAGCCCTGGATCTGAATACGTCTGTAATTGCATGGAATTAAAAATTTAGTACAGCTACTAGTTATTCAGTGAAATCTATCTGTATAGCGCCACCTGCTGTTTGCTCTTTTTCTAATTTCTCCGTCTAGCTCACTGAGAAGGCCGCACATGCTCAGTTCCATCCATCAACGGCCACCAGCTGCAGCAGAAAGGACACGCCCCCTGAGAAAATTCACACCCTCTGACCTTCCAGCTTGAAATAAATCTATCAGAGCAACTGGAGCAATGAATGAGGAGATCTCTGGATCCCTCTGAGGTGCAGGACTGGTTCTAGCTTTGTTAGAAAGAGACTGCCATGTACTATTTTAGTATTTTTGCACAAATCTATATATCCATCTGCTCAGCTCCTCCTGCGCTATACCATGCCTCCTGCAGATTACTTCTCATTATAATGGTGACAGGTTGCCTTTAAGAACTCTTACTGGAAACCACAAATGTTGTCACCCAGACCCTGAATGATAGATCATATACCCGCCCCATCTCTATGAAGTGCTGCGAAGATATTCATGAACCAGGCAGCTCAGGATGAACACTTCTTCACCATTTGCGTTCCCTTCCTTTTCCGTCTCACTTGTGATAAATTATTCATCATGTTACAGGATCCTGTCCGGGTGACGCCCCCTAACAATCAGAGGCCAAGGAGCGCTGCGCTCACGTATTAAACCTGAAGACTATTTACAGCACTCTCTTATTGCGCAGTTTCGTACAAGTTTCCGCTCCGCTGCTCCCTGAAGCGCGTCGCGAGGATATTAATCTGGTTCCCCGCGGCGTCTGTTGTGTCTCGGATATCGGCTGCTCTATAAATGATGTAGGAGCCAACAGAGGGCTGTGAGAAAGGAACTCGCCCCCTGCAGGTAACCAGACACGGACCATAAAGGCCAGGCTTTACCTCACACTGGGTTATAATACGCGGAGGACGCCGCCGGCTTCTTACAGCCGAGGACGGAAAATGACTCAGAGCTTCTCGGGGAGGAGAAGGCGATCAGGACAGACGCTGATAGACTGGGTCATGACGGGGTTAAAGACGGAAATGTGTTAACCCTTAGCGACCCAATACCAGACTGCTGCCTTTTACCTTGTGTTTGGTCTACATCTAATTACCGGACTCTGCCCCCCTCCCCATCCTGACACTGGAATTTAAAGGAAATGTCCACTTCATGATTAGAAGACAATTTATAAGAAAAAAAAAAATTTACGTGTAAATGCAAAAACCTATTTCACTTATGATCACCTAAAGATACAGGCCGAAAGCCTGAGGCTGCACTAATGAGAAACTCCCTTGTCCGGTGCAGTGTTGTCATGGAGACAGACTGCACTGTAGAGGACAGAAGGTAACAAGTTGTCATTGGCAAGTTTTCATCTCTCAGTAGTGCAGCCTCAGGCTTTGGGCCTGTCATTTTAAAGGGGATTCCCAGGATTAGAACTTGGCTGTTTTTTAGCAAAAAATAGCGCCACACCTGGTGGTGTGTGGTTTTGCAGCTCAGCTCCAAATCACTTCAAATGGGTTTTCGAAGTCTTTACAACTGATGATCTAATGAATTAAAGGGTGTGTAGACTTTTGCAACTGATTTTTAACTGCTGCGATGCATCTATATAAACCACCTGACATCTACACAGAGTCTATTTGTGAAGACAGCCCCCCCCCCCCCCCCGCAGGCCGATGCGTCTCCATGGTTACAGATAACAAAACGGCAAAAGTATACACACCTTTAAAGGGGTATTCTCATCTTGGACAATGGGGGCATATCGCTAGGATATGCCCCCATTGTCCTATAGGTGTGGGTCCCGCCGCTGGGACTCCGCACCTATATCGAGAACGGGGCCCCCGAAGTGAAGAAGTGCGCACCGCGCAAGCGCGGCCCGCTCTCCATTCACTTCTATGGGGCCGCCGCAAATAGCCGAGCGCTGGCTCGGCTATCTCCGTCGGCTCCATAGAAATGAATGGGAGCGCACTGCGCATGCACGGCCACCGCTCCCATTCATTTCTATGGAGCCGACGGAGATAGCCGAGCCAGCGCTCGGCTATTGCGGCGGCCCCATAGAAGTGAATGGAGAGCGGGCCGCGCTTGCGCGGTGCGCACTTCTTCACTTTGGGGGCCCCGTTCTCGTTATAGGTGCGGGTCCCAGCGGCGGGACCCGCACTATAGGACAATGGGGGCATATCCTAACGATATGCCCCCATTGTCCAAGATGAGAATACCCCTTTAAAGCTGCAGGCTGTGATATATAGCGTACCCACCAGCAGAACAGATGTCCTTTCCCACAGTCCACAGCCGGAGCCCGCAGCAGAGGAAAGTTCAGGGAGTCTGAACCGGACGTATTGCTTCCCTGCTTCTTCAGCCTCACCGCCCTCTCACAGGCGGGCGTCGGGCACCATCGGATGGCAGTGTTGTTCTCAACGAATGCCTGAAAAATCATTCACAAGAATTAAGATGTGTCGGGCAGGAGAGGCACAGACTAAAAGAAAAAAGTAGATGGGACACTACATTGATTGAAATGGGAGTAAAGTGACGCTACATTAAAGGGGTTCTCCGAGTTATAAATATTGATGACCTATCCTCAGGGTAGGTCATCAATATCAGATCGGCAGGGGTCCGACACCTGACACCCCCACCGATCAGCTGTTTGAAAGAGGGGGTAAACGTCGTATCAGTGCTGCCCCCTCGTCATTGTTTACATCCTAGCCGTAACGGGGTAGTGGTGAGCAGGTGTAATTACACCTCACCGCCCCATTCATTCTATGAATAGAATCGCTTCCATAGACTTGTATGGGAGCGATTCTTCCCATAGAAATGAATGGGGCGGTGAGCGTGTAATTACACCTGCTCACCACTACCCCTGTGTCGGCCAGCATGTAAACAGTGAAGAGGAGGCATCGCTGATACGAGCGCGTGCCTCCTCTTCAAACAGCTGATCAGCGGGGTGCCGGGTGTCGGACCCCCGCCGATCTGATATCGATGACCTATCCTGAGGATAGGTCATCAATAAATATACCCCTTTAGGTAGGGGAGAACCCCTTTAATTCAATGGGTGACAGGAGAAACTACATTGACTTCGATTGGCGTCACGTGACACTACATTGATTTCAATGGGCGTCACGTGACACTACATTGATTTCAATGGCAACCACATAATATAACATTGATTTCAAAGAGCGCCATGTGTCACTACAGTGACTTCAAAAGTAGTTCAATAAGTGCCTTGTGATACTATGCGGATATCAATGGGCGCCAAGTAATAATACATTGATTTCAATGGTGCTGTGAGTCACCACACTGATTTAAATCAGCGTTACATGATCCTACATTGATTTCTATGGCCACCATGTGATGCTACATGGATTAGTAAGGGCAACTGAATATGAATGTGAGCCTCTCTTTCCATTGTGTATGGAGCATGGGAACCTGAAGATCCACGGGTCTCAGCCACAATCTCACTCTCATGTCCTAAGGATATCACTTCTATGCGCCATTCCACGCATGCATTTCACATCTATAGAGCGGGACCCCACCTTTATGTCAAACTGGAGGTAGCGCTTATCCATCTCCTTAGACACCACACTTTCTATCACCTCCACTGGAACCAGCTGGAAACAGTCATAGGCTGGACAGAAGATGTTGTGAGCCTCCCCCTCCTGGATTTTAAGGTTCAGAAACCTAAAAACAAAAGAAAAGCAAAAATCAAACAAACCAAATCACTGGGAAAATTTCAGCCAAGCAGAAGAGTTATGGTGACACACAGGTCTTCTAAGTCAATGGTGGTCTACCATGGAGGCAGGTCATGGTCTCATGGAGTCCAATACTAATATATAAATCTACAGTCTATGCAGCTAGCACCCCCTAGTGTTGACTACCAGCATGTGATCATTTAAAGAGAACTTTTAAAAGGACAGGTTGTCAACAGTTAAATGTTTGAGAACCCCTCTTCGGGGGCTCCTTGCTTCAGACAACCTGTTTTAGTTAGAAGGGTCTTCTGATAGATCACAAGTTGTCCTGCCGCTAGGATACCCAGTGAGAAACTGCAATCTGTGGTGGGACCTTAAAGGGGTATTCCAGTTACCATAAATATAACTTATGTTTTAGACTAATTCATCATGAATAATTACCTAATATAATGTAAAATTTCACATATTTACCGTTCAGTAGTTATAAAGTAGTTTTCTTCCTCTGCTACCCACTGTGTTTCCTCATAAGTTACCATAGCATCGACCTGTAGTTCTGAGCCTTTGTCAGGTCAGGCATGCTCAGTGTGTTGCTATCAATTCTCTAGCTAAATATCAGTGTGCTGCTGATTACTGAGTAGAGGGGGCGTGACTGCACTGTATATCAGGGAGCCAATCAGTGATCATCAATACTCACAGCAGGAAAGCTAGGGATTGTGGGGATTGTAGTTTTGTGAGGGAAGATCAGGAGCCATGATACTCTCAGTGTGTTTCAGGCTCACACAGGAGCTAGACAAATGGATTGCAAGGTGAATTGAAGTTCTGGTTATATGTACAGGTATGGGTTCTGGTTATATGTATAGGTAGGGTTTCTGGTTTATATGGGGTTCTGGTTACATGTATACTGGTATATGTATAGGTATGGGTTCTGGTATACATGTTCTGGTTAGGTATATGGGTTCTGGTTATATGGGTTGGGTCTGGTATATATGGGTATGTATAGGTTCTGGTTATATGTATAGGTATGGGTTCTGGTTATATGTACAGGTATGGGTTCTGGTTATATGTATAGGTATGGGTTCTGGTTATATGTATAGGTATGGGTTCTGGTTATATGTACAGGTATGGGTTCTGGTTATATGTATAGTAGGTTGGGTTCTTGGTTATATGTATGGTATATGGTATGGGTTTTGGTTATATGTAAGGTATGGGTTCTGGTTATATGTACAGGTATGGGTTTGGTTATATGTATAGGTATATGGTATATAGGTATGGTTCTGGTTATATGTATAGGGTTATATGTATAGGTATGGGTTCTGGTTATATATAGTATAGGTATGGGATGGGTTCTGGTTATATGTATATATGGGTTCTGGTTATATGGTATGGGTTCTGGTTATATTATGGTATAGGGTATGGGTTCTGGTTATATGTATAGGTATGGGTTTCTGGTATATATGGGTATATGGGTATGGGTCTGGTTATATGTATAGGGTATGGGTTCTGGTTATATGTTATATATGGGTTCTGGTTATAGTATGGGTTCTGGTTATTATGTTATAGGTATGGGTTCTTGGTTATATATGTATAGGTATGGGTTACTGGTTATATGTATAGGTATGGGTTCTGGTTATATGTGGTATGTATGGTATGGTTAGGTATGGGTTCTGGTTATATGTATAGGTATGGGCTCTGGTTATATGTACAGGAGGTATGGGTTCTGGTTATATGTATAGGTATGGGTTCTGGTTATATGTATAGGTATGGTATGGGTTCTGGTTATATGTATAGGTCTGGTTATATGGTATAGGTATGGGTTCTGGGTATATATGTTATGGTTATATGTATAGGTATGGGTTCTGGTTATATGTACAGTATGGGTTCTGGTTATATGTATAGGTATGGGTTCTGGTTATATGGTAGGTTGGGTTCTGGTTATATGTATAGGTATGGGTTCTGGTTATATGTATATGGTATGGGTTACTGGTTATATATATATGGGTATATATGGTATGGGTTTCTGGTTTCTGGTTATATGCTGGTTATATATATGGTATGGGTTCTGGTTATATGTATAGGTATGGTTCTGGTTATATGTATAGTATGGGTTCTGGTTATATGTATAGGTATATGGGTATGTATGGTATGGGTCTGGTTATATGTATAAGGTATTTCTGGTATGTATAGGGTTCTGGTTACATGTATATAGGTATATGTGGTTATGGTAGGTATGGGTTCTGGTTATATGTACTAGGGTATGGTATGGTTATATGGTTATATGTATAGGTTCTGGTTATGTATAGGTATCTGGTTATATGTACAGGTATGGGTTCTGGTTATATGGTATATGGTATGGGTTTCTGGTATATACTAGGTTATGTATATGGGTTCTGGTTATATGTTATAGGTATGGGTTCTGGTTATACTATAGGTATGGGTTCTGGGTTATATGTATAGGTATGGGTTCTGGTATATAGGGTTCTGGTTATATGTATAGGTATCTTGGTTATTATATGTATAGGGTATGGGTTCTGGTTATATATATAGGTATGCTGGTTCTGGTTATATGTATGGATATGGTATATGGGTTCTGGTTATATGTATAGGTATGGGTTCTGGTTATATGTACAGGTATGGGGTTTGGTTATATGTTACAGGTGATGGGTTTCTGGTTATATGTATATGGTATGGGTTCTGGTTTATATGTACAGGTATGGGTTCTGGTTTATATGTACTGGTTAGGTATGGGTTCTGGTTATATGTATAGGTATGGGTTCTGGTTATATGTATATGGTATGGGTTCTGGTTATATGTACAGGTATGGGTTCTGGTTATATGTATATGGTATGGGTTCTGGTTATATGTACAGGTATGGGTTCTGGTTATATGTACAGGTATGGGTTCTGGTTATATGTATAGGTATGGGTTTGGTTCTGGTTATATGTATAGGGTATGGGTTCTGGTTATATATGTACATGGTATATGGGTATGGGTTCTGGTTATATGTATAGGGTATGGTTCTGGTTATATGTATAGGTATGGGTTCTGGTTATATGTATAGTATAGTATGGGTTCTGGTTATATGTATAGGTATGGGTTCTGTTGGTATATATGTATGGTATGGGTATGGTTCTGGTTATATGGTATAGGTATGGGTTCTGGTTATATGTATAGGGTATGGGTTCTGGTTAATGTATATTACAGGTATGGGTTCTGGTTATATGTATAGGTATGGGTTCTGGTTATATGTACAGGTATGGGTTCTGGTTCTGGTATATATGTATAGGTATGGGTTCTGGTTACATGTATAAGTATGGGTTGTGGTGGGGTCACAGCTTGCAGCCTTAATGCACTTTTTCAAGTTAAGTTCCTTTACTGGACTACCCCTTTAAGGGTTTGTCCTTCTTCAGGAGAAAACCAGGCAGTACATACGATCTGCCTGCAGTAAAGAATAGATCGTTACCCAGCAGATCCCACGTCACTGCTCCAGTTCTGGCTGCAGAAGTGATGTACCGTCAACAAAAGGTGACAATCACTGGCCTCTTTGGTGCACTGCTGAGGTCACATGTTGTCGACGTGATGTCACCGCTGCAGCCGGGTAAAACAGAGCCCAGCCAGGAGAACTGGAGCAGCAGCGTGGAAGCTGTCAGGTAGGGAACCATCTATTCTTTAATGCAGGCAGATTGTGTGTTGTTCGGTTTAAAGCAGGTCTTCGATAACCCTGCAAGTGCCTGCAGGTGCCTGCAACGCCCCATTGTCTCCTACTCGAGGCTCATTTGCATATAATGGAAATTCACATCTGATTTTTTCTCTGAGCTGAATTGCTGGGCTGACTATGAACATGGGACAAACTGACAGTTTGCCAGCCCTAACACTACTGGCCCTCTCACCAATCCAGCAATGCTCAGGACGGGCCCCTCATTAAAGAGGATCATGCATTAAAGAGGCCACCCCCCCCCCCAAATTTAATCATTGATTAATTTCAGTAATAAAATGAAAAACATTAATTAAAAAAGAATCCATAAAAATAATAATTTTCGATACTCACGACTCCCAGCATTGCCCTGCAGAATCTTTGCATGTCCGCAATGCGGACATCATCCACACTGGACCAATCCAGCAATGCTAAATAAAGAGGCCCCCCCAGAGATGACTGCATGCCACATACTCCACTGATCCTCAAAACCACATACACTGTGGGGGAAAAACATAGAGAATCGTGAAAATAAAATACTGTGCATGAAAATATGCTATTACAGAGCCACACCAGTTCTGTACACCTCGAGGGAGCTGAGCTGCAATACTAAACACAGCCTGTGCATGGGTGGGGGCGCCTGTCTCTCCCCGCCGTTCCTAAGGCGAGATGAGACAAAGCGCTGACCACCAGGCGGACGGGAAACAGCGGAGCGGGACGACACTTTGCTGTTCCTGTGGCTCTCGTTGCAGTGCAAGGGAACTACACAAACAGCATATACAGCAAGCTAACTCGGGACAATCCCTTTAATGAAAATGTCTATGTCCACCTTAGCAGCCAATCACAGCACAGCTTTTGTTTGTCAACAGCAGAATATGAAATGAAAGCCGAGCTGTGACTGGTTGCAACAAGGGCTGCTTTTCTTTTAGAGAGTGAAATAAATCCCTCTCATAGCAACCAATCACAGCACAGCTTTCATTTGTTAAAGGGTTTGTGTAAAATGAAAGCTGTGCTGCGGTTGGTTGATATAGCCTAGAGGCAGCTTCCTATATCTGACTAAATTTTGTGGTACTGTGGTGGAATACCAGATATTCAGGATTACCAATTGCCAGATTAAATGGGTTGATGAGCCGTCTACATGCATGCAACTGCCGCTGGCCAATCGATGGCCTCAGTGGAGATGTGCACATAGTCGGCTCCACTATACGTCTGGTTCCGGTGGGGAACCGGAAGAGGCGAGGACAGGAATTACAGAGCAGAAACTCTGACAAGCAGTGTGTGTACAGAATATATTGTTTGCTGCTCTGATATTATACAGTACATAGCATTACAGCACAGGCAATTCTGTATATTGTTGCCAGGTACAGGTTTTGTGGCCCTATTAAGACACGACGACAGTTCCCTTGTAATGACATCATGTGACCGTGCCAGCCAATTGCTGCCTAGAGACAAAGGGGGTCATTTTTAGAGATGAGCGAACGTGCTCGAAACGAGCACTGTACGCTCGGCTCCCCTGCGCTCGCCATGGGCGCCAGCAGCCGCTTCCGTCCTCCTCAGGAGGACGGAAGTGGCTGCCAGCGCCCGTGCTAGCGCAGGGGAGCCGAGCGGTACAGTGCTCGTTTCGAGCACGTTCGCTCATCTCTAGTCATTTTCCAACAGCTCTGCACCAGTTTTCTTTTGCACTAAAATGGTTTCATATCAGGGTGCAAAAATGTGCAAATTTTTTCAGCACCTGTCCTCTATAAAAAGTTGTTGGTGTCTGGGGGAGGCTTATCAGTAGTGGGTGTGTCCTCCAACTTTCCCAACATAACGCACAATGTATTTTTAATACATTTAGTACCATTTATTCTAACAAACTTATGTTGTCAGCAGGTGACCATCGAGTTGACAAGAAATGATGCCGTTTAGGGGTTTTTGGGAAGTTCAATTGAAAACCTCCTTTATTTAAAAAAACAAACAACAAAAAACAAACAACCAATCAGGAACAAGATGGAAGAAGTGACTAGCAATGGCGATCCGCCAACCGCTTCTTCTAAGTGAAACTGACCAGAGTCGTGTCGATGTCCCCGGGTGACAGACTGATCTCGTCTGGGGAGGTGACCGATGAACGAGTGGTCCGTGGCGTACGTGGAGAAGGGAGCGTGTCCCAGGCATTGTATCCGCTGGGCGGCGGGGTTGGCATCTGGACCCCTGATCGTTGGCAGCAATTCTCCGGACTGCACATCCAGTCTTCCAGTAACTTTTCCCTGTCCCAATCTATAAAAGAAAGTAAAAAAAAAAGTAAGCAGTTTTTTGTTTTATTTTAACATCTGATAGTAACATGGACGCGAGAACGGGAGATGGAGGGTCCTACGACTTTCACCAGACAATGAACTGATGCCAACAATACCGCACAACCGACTATGATTGCGCCAGTCTTCATTTGCCCAGAGATACCGTCCGGAACCAATACCTCCAGTGGCACGCCCCCTACTCAAAAGTTTGACCCGGCTTTCATATAATTCAAAAATGTAGCCAAAAATAAATGATCTCATCAGCCGAGGCCTGACAATAAAATAATCGAGTGTGAACCAGACTTGACTCCGCATTTGGCGCGAGGCTTGACACGTCGTGCCATCTGCTAGCAATTTCCAGTCTCTGAAGACAGATGGGCGAGCGGCTGCCAGCAGCCATCAGAAATGCTTATTAATAACATTTATCAACACTGACGACTAATCGTTAGCGAAATCCTCTCCGACAGTGTAAACACAGCTCCTAATAACTGCAATTAATACCACGTCGCTCATTTCCAAGAACGGTCGCTCAGAGAAATAAACTGCAATTATCTCATTTCCTGAGAATAAGACCCCTGATGCAGAGGGGAGCGCAGAAACTCAGGCAGTGGCAGTATAATTTTACTTCTGCGTAAGTCAGTAAATATGACAAATTGTAATATGGCTCATAGGGGAAGTGGCATCACCATCCAGCAGTCTGTCATTCTGCTTTCCCCGCCTGCAGGCTCCATGTAAATGATCAGAAATCTCAATGCTTGCACTATAGCCTTCTAGTGTAAAACTGTAAATTGTAGACAGGAAGCAGGGGAGAGGAGGGAGATGCAGCTGAAGCTTCTTGGTGTTTGAGGGGAGGGAGGCTGGAAACATCACGCAGGAAAGCTGTGACATCACACCACAGATGACCCAATGACGTCAGAGCTGGATGCCCCCAATCAGCTGACAAGGGTCTGGCCCATTAGGTACCTGGAAAATAGGGAGAAGTTGCTGTGGGCTGCTAAGGTCTCTCTGGGGAGAGGAGGGGGATGCAGCTGAAGCTTCCTAGTGTTTCCGTAAAACAAGTTGAGGGGAAGGAGGCTGGAAACATCCCACAGCACAGCTATGACATCACACCACAGATGACCCAATAACACAAGAGCTGTTGCCCCCAATCAGACAACGAGGGTCCGGCCTCTGAGTTTCCTGGCAAATAGGGGGAAGTTGCTGTTGTCTGCTAGTATCTCTGTGCTTTGGCTCACAGAGTGTGGGTTCAAGCGGGGAGCCCCCTCTATAACATCCACATTCTCTAACAATGGGTTGTCAAGATGAGATAACCCACTTCATGTAAAAAGGGCTTATCCGGCCAATTATAGGGCTCAGGACGGTGGAGAATAACAAAACACATACCCACATTTCCAGTCAGTTGCCGGTCTCTACATGTACTTCCCCTCGCGACACAGGAAATGACTGCACAGCCAATCACTGGCCATTGCGGTGACTTGACGGCTGAGTGGTCCTTTCCTGTGTGCCGAGTCAGACCAGGAAGTAGACAACAGCAGGAGACCAGGAAGTCTTGAAATGGAAGCGGCAGGGGAACGGTAAAGGGGAATACAGCTTATTTAAATTGTTTGAAATTCTTCTGAGCCCATTTTGACAGAAGGACATCCCCTTTAAATAGCCTTTCCCCCAAAAACGGAATATAAAACACACCAAATGCGTGTTCTATATCAACCACTTGAAAGACTGGATCTGTACATGGATCCCTCCCTCACGTCCTCATCTCTACAGTCTCCGACTATAATTATTCCCTATGGAGCACGAGTTGGATAAAACCTTCACCCGTGTCATTAGACACAAATGGTCCCCAAAACGTAAAGAGCAACGAATGGGCCTATGTGGAAATACTGGATCTTGCTGTATCAGTGGCAGTCTACACCTTCTCTGGCATGCTATTGAAATGCGCGGAGAGAGACACATTTTAAAATTTACATTTTTTTTCCCTTGCCAATTGCCCAGTTTTGCGTAACCGTTTTCTGGCGTGCACTGCCGCCATGACAGCCAAAAACTGCATTGCAGAACTGCAGAAATTTGCGGTAAAGCGCTTGGGGGTTTTAAAATGTGTCTCTCCACACAGATAAAACTGCACTGAAAATGTGGAAAAATTACCCCAAAATAAAGCAACCTATGAACCTATGGGCCTGTGCTGTTATATAATACTAGAAGTATCGGCGCGCTGGTCCGGTCACCTAGTAGATGCCTCCACTACGGTATTTTATTCACAATATTAAACCTCACAGTTGTTTCTTCAAAATTTCCGAAACTATGTACTTGAGATTTTGAAAAATCTCTTCTCCTTAGTTGGTACGTATTACGTAAATCTGTGTGCATATACGTAAATCAACCTTTCCACCTGAGGCGACTCACGTTTCCAGATTTAAACATAAATACATAATTACACAAAGCGTCGCAGATATATTTCCTCTCCACATCTGGTGATAAGCGGCCACAGCCAGGTGGATATTCTGGGTACGGTTTTACATTCGAGCCCCGCAGGAATCCGCCTTTTCAGAAGAATCGCGCTCTGCCGTTTGTGATAATTTATTACCTGTCTGGAAGTATAGTCCTGCTGCAAATATAACAAATTGCTGCCCGAAATAGAAGCAACAAGAGCGTGGATATCACAAGCGGCTAATTTGCGCTTTTTTTTTTTAAACTTCTTTATTGAAAACAAGTTTCAACTTGTTAAAGGGGTATTCCGGTTTTAACAATTACGTTCATTTACGGAGAGAATAAGATGAATAAGATGCTGAACAGTTTCATAATTTACATCTATTTCAAATTTTGCTCAAAGACTTTAATTATATCCATACGGTAGCCTTTCCGTAAAAAAAAAAAAAAAAATGGTATGGCCCATTTTAGTCCTGTGTAAACATGATGTCATGTGATCCGTCATGTGACCCTCATAAGTATCATGTGACCTGGCTTTCAGTTAACTGCCCAGGTATTTAACAGGTGAATTGTAGTGTACTGAGGAGCAGAACATATACGGTATATACAGTATTACTACTACCTGCAGAAGCATCTCACCATGTCTGTCAGTGTCTGTGTAGAAGCAGATTTGTTTTTTTAACACTAAACTTTATTAACAACATCATCTAAAGACAGGCAGACATTTTTCAACATCACCTAGAGACAGGTGGCCATGTAAATACACACAGTGATGTAGTTACTGTAATAACCACAATAAAATCATGGATGTGTCATGTGTGCTGACCCAGCAAGCGCATGTCATGTATTTTAAAGCCTCATTTACACGTCTGCGTCCGCGGTTTTTACGGACCCACAGACTATAATGGGTGTGATGGATCCGGGAACACGGATCAAGACAGAACATGCATCTGTGCTTAAAAAAAATAAAAAATAAAAAATGGAACCACGGACCGTGATGAAACACTGATGTCTGAACACACACATTCAAATGAACGAGGACATGTGCTGTCCGTGGAGAACACGTACAGCACACATCCGTGAAACACTGACATGTGAATGAGGCTTAACACCGCTGCTTACTGAATGTCAGGGATTATATGATGTGAAGAGTTAGGATATGTTACACAAGACTGATAAATGGGCAATACCACTACTGCATATAGGGGTCAACTGCCTGATATAAACAAAAGGTAGGTATGCACAACTGTAAATACGTGTATATTAGACAATTTGTATACTTATAGAAACAAATAAAAAAAAAATAACTAAAGGGGAAAAGGGGTTGTCCCATGAAAAATATTCTACAGTTATCATACGAGCACCTAGATCTGAATACTTTTGTAATTGCATGTAATTAAAACTTTTGTACAGCTACTGAGTTATTCGATAAAATGTATCTGTATAGCGCCACCTGCTGATTGTTCTTTTTCTTATTTCTTTGTCCTGCTCACTGAGAAGGCCGCACATGCTCAGTTTCATCCTTCAACTGCCTTCTGAGCTGTGATAGGGAGAGCATGGACACGCCCCCTGAGCTGTGATAGGGAGAGCATGGACACACCCCCTGAGCTGCAGCAGAAAAGACACTCCCCTTGAGCTGTCAGCTTGATATAAATCTAGCAGAGCAATGAATGTGGAGATCTCTGGACCCATGTGAGGTACAGGGCTGGTTCTAGCTTTGTTAGAAAGAGATTGTCATGTTCTATATGATGACTGGGATAACCCCTTTAAGTGTCATTTTCTATATAAGCGACCAAAATAAAGGTTTACATAGTCCACTGAGATGTCATTCCAATGCTCTATACATCTCAGTCGGGGGGGCCGCATTACGTGCTAATTATAATTCATGTACCTCCTTCTTACAGGTCTCCCCTCTCACTGCAGTGCGGTATACAGTATAATACTATCCTATCTGTATGGAACCTTTAAAAAACTTTCTTCACAGCCCCATATTCTGACAGCTATAACTTGTCCGGTGTGAAAGGAGAGATGCAGTTTTTATTCAGACCATTTTGCGGTAATATCACTTTTTGATCACTTTTTTACATTTTTTGAAGCTACATGACTAATAAAGAAAAAGTTTTTTCCCTGCAGAAGACAGGGGACCACTTTGTGATCGTCACTACCAAGTAGAGATTGCCCAAAGCAGAGAACCCCTTTAAAGTGAGGTTTAGGTTTGCGACATAATATCCGGGGTAAGAAGACGCGTTTCAGTTTTTTTATCACCAGCCGTCAGTGAGCTAAGCCTCGGAAACCAGTACATTCCTTCTCTAATGACTTGCATAACCCAGTAAAGACGGGTGACTCGCAGCCAATTGTGTTACTGGGTTACAGCAACATCACTACGGCAACATCTGAAAAGCCGCGTCCGCGCGTCAGGCTGACTCATCGCCGCGTCTCCGACGATTGCTCCGGGCTGCAAGGCAGGAATTCAAAGGCACCTTCTGTATATCAAGCCCGGTGACTGTCTCAGGCTGATGCATGCACTCTCAATCTTATCATTACTCTCTCTCTCCAAAGGGAACGGTCGAAGCAAAAGAGACACTGAACGCGTAGACTATCTACAGGAGCTGAGCGCTGGACTGTCAATACGTTTTTCTAAAAGCTTGATTTCGGGGCAAAGCAAATAGGCGGCCGTACACATTAGAGGAATGTTGGTCAACCCTGGTGATTTCAGCGGGACTACCTTATGTGTACGAGACTCTCCTCCGACCGCAGAAGCTGGGACAAAAGGAAGGGTTGGCCAGGATTTATTTCAACATGAATTGTACCCAGTGCTTTTGTTCTCGAAGGTGTCTTGCAGCAGCCTATTCCACTCATCCCACTGAGAACACATGCACTCTTGGCCGAACCGAGCATGCATGTGCATGGGGAACGAGGTAGAATGGCTGTGGGACAAACAAGCTTGGCCGGCAGCTATCTCAAATGTATTGCTAGCTTTAGATACATTTGCATTTATTGGTGTCCAGATAAATAATTGAATGTAGAGTTCGGATAACAAGAGGCAGGCGGCGCCCAGGTAACCAGAGGCAGGCGGCGCCCAGGTAACCAGAGGCAGGCGGCGCCCAGGTAACCAGAGGCAGGCGGCGCCCAGGTAACCAGAGGCAGGCGGCGCCCAGGTAACCAGAGGCAGGCGGCGCCCAGGTAACCAGAGGCAGGCGGCGCCCAGGTAACCAGAGGCAGGCGGCGGCGCCCAGGTAACCAGAGGCAGGCGGCGCCCAGGTAACCAGAGGCAGGCGGCGCCCAGGTAACCAGAGGCAGGCGGCGCCCAGGTAACCAGAGGCAGGCGGCGCCCAGGTAACCAGAGGCAGAGGTAACCAGAGGCAGCGGCGCTCAGGTAACCAGAGTCAGGTAACCAGAGGCAGGCGACGCTCAGGTAAACAGAGGCAGGCGACGCTCAGGTAAACAGAGGCAGGCGGCGCTCAGGTAAACAGAGGCAGGCGGCGCTCAGGTAAACAGAGGCAGGCGGCGCTCAGGTAACCAGAGGCAGGCGGCGCTCAGGTAAACAGAGGCAGGCGGCGCTCAGATAACCATCAGAAGACCCACCAAGTATCCTGTTTTCAGGTAAATTCCAATGAATCCGGCAATTAAGGGACCGTTTCTTTTAGTTTGCCGAATTATCAGGCATTCTAGACCAGAAGACTTCTATTAAAAACCAAGCTTTGTATCAAAGAATCTCAGATATGTCTCCTGCTACCTACAAAACAGCCACCACCCAGCTAGAGTCAAAAATGTAGAAAATCTGCTCCAGTGATCAGCACGAGAAGATCATGAGTTGTCTGTAGAAGCACAGGCTCTCCAGACGTCACAGCGCAGTATAATTACCGTGTGCCCGCAGCAATGCCTCAGCGGTGAACAGAGGGGCCTGCAGCATGTCCGCTGTCTCCACGATCAGCATGTCCTTAAGACGCCGTAAATCCTGAGGCCGCAGCCCTTCATACGGCTGGAGAGGGACAGGGAAATAAGGACATCGATTAATGCACAGCGAGAGCAGCGACATGAACTAATCTGATCTACATCATAAAACATATCCAAAAAACAAGATCTCATCATCCTGTTATTATAATAATACAAATAATACAATGTTAATGTTAGCTTCAATATGTCTAATTTACGATTTTACATACAGATATATTGTAATATTGTATGTACTGTAAATCTTGAGCAACTTTGTAATTAATCCATTACATATGCTGTCTTGATCCTAAGTTACATCTTGTATTATACTCCAGAGCTGCACTCACTATTCTGCTGGTGCAGTCACTGTGTACATACATTACATTACTTATCCTGTACTGATCCTGAGTTATATCCTGTATTATACTCCAGAGCTGTACTCACTATTCTGCTGGTGCAGTCACTGTGTACATACATTACATTACTTATCCTGTACTGATCCGGAGTTACATCCTGTATTATACTCCAGAGCTGCACTCACTATTCTGCTGGTGCAGTCACTGTGTACATACATTACATTACTTATCCTGTACTGATCCTGAGTTACATCCTGTATTATACTCCAGAGCTGTACTCACTATTCTGCTGGTGGAGTCACTGTGTACATACATTACATTACTTATCCTGTACTGATCCTGAGTTACATCCTGTATTATACTCCAGAGCTGTACTCACTATTCTGCTTGGTGCAGTCACTGTGTACATACATTACTTATCCTGTACTGATCCTGAGTTACATCCTGTACTTATACTCCAGAGCTGCACTCATTATTCTGCTTGGTGCAGTCACTGTGTACATACATTACTTATCCTGTACTGATCCTGAGTTACATGCTGTATTATACTCAGAGCTGCACACTATTCTGCTGGTGCTGAGTCAGTGTACATACATTACTTATCCTGTACTGATCCTGAGTTAACATCCTGTATTATACTCCAGAGCTGCACTCACTACTGCTGGTGCAGTCACCATGTGTACATACATTACTTACTTATCCTGTACTGATCCTGAGTTACATCCTGTATTATACTCCAGAGCTGCACTCACTATTCTGCTGTGCAGTCACTGTGTACATACATTACATTACTTATCCTGTACTGATCCTGAGTTACATCCTGTATTATACTCCAGAGCTGCACTCACTATTCTGCTGCTGGGTACAGTTACTGTACTGTACTGAGTACATACTATCCTGAGCTGCACTCACTATTTGATCACTGTGTACATACATTACTTATCCTGTACTGATCCTGATTACATCCTGTATTATACTCCGAGCTGCACTCACTATTCTGTGCTGGTGTGCAGTCACTGTGTACATACATTACTTATCCTGTACTGATCCTGAGTTACATCCTGTATTATACTCCAGAGCTGCACTCACTATTCTGCTGGTGGAGTCACTGTGTACATACATTACTTATCCTGTACTGATCCTGAGTTACATCCTGTATTCCTGTATTATACTCCAGAGCTGCACTCACTATTCTGCTGGTGCAGTCACTGTGTACATACATTACTTATCCTGTACTGATCCTGAGTTACATCCTGTATTATACTCCAGAGCTGCACTCACTATTCTGCTGGTGGAGTCACTGTGCACATACATTACTTATCCTGTACTGATCCTGAGTTACATCCTGTACTATACTCCAGAGCCTGCCACTCACTATTCTGCTGGTGCAGTCACTATGTACATACATTACATTACTGATCCTGTACTGATCCTGAGTTACATCCTGTATTATACTCCAGAGCTGCACTCACTATTCTGCTGGTGCAGTCACTGTGTACATTACATTACTGATCCTGTACTGATCCTGAGTTACATCCTGTATTATACTCCAGAGCTGCACTCACTATTCTGCTGGTGCAGTCACTGTGTACATACATTACATTACTTATCCTGTACTGATCCTGAGTTACATCCTGTATTATACTCCAGAGCTGCACTCACTATTCTGCTGGTGCAGTCACCGTGTACATACATTACTTATCCTGTACTGATCCTGAGTTACATCCTGTATTATACTCCAGAGCTGCACTCACTATTCTGCTGGTGGAGTCACTGTGTACATACATTACTTATCCTGTACTGATCCTGAGTTACATCCTGTATTATACTCCAGAGCTGCACTCACTATTCTGCTGGTGCAGTCACTGTGTACATACATTACTTATCCTGTACTGATCCTGAGTTACATCCTGTATTATACTCCAGAGCTGCACTCACTATTCTGCTGGTGGAGTCACTGTGTACATACATTACTTATCCTGTACTGATCCTGAGTTACATCCTGTATTATACTCCAGAGCTGCACTCACTATTCTGCTGGTGCAGTCACTGTGTACATACATTACTTATCCTGTACTGATCCTGAGTTTACATCCTGTATTATACTCCAGAGCTGCACTCACTATTCTGCTGGTGGAGTCACTGTGTACATACATTACTTATCCTGTACTGATCCTGAGTTACATCCTGTATTCCTGTATTATACTCCAGAGCTGCACTCACTATTCTGCTGGTGCAGTCACTGTGTACATACATTACTTATCCTGTACTGATCCTGAGTTACATCCTGTATTATACTCCAGAGCTGCACTCACTATTCTGCTGGTGCAGTCACTGTGTACATACATTACTGATCCTGTACTGATCCTGAGTTACATCCTGTATTATATTCCAGAGCTGCACTCACTATTCTGCTGGTGGGGTCACTGTGTACATACATTACATTACTTATCCTGTACTGATCCTGAGTTACATCCTGTATTATACTCCAGAGCTGCACTCACTATTCTGCTGGTGCAGTCACTGTGTACATACATTACATTACTGAATCCTGTACTGATCCTGAGTTACATCCTGTATTATACTCCAGAGCTGCACTCACTATTCTGCTGGTGCAGTCACTGTGTACATACATTACTTATTCTGTACTGATCCTGAGTTACATCCTGTATTATACTCCAGAGCTGCACTCACTATTCTGCTGGTGCAGTCACTGTGTACATACATTACATTACTTATCCTGTATTGATCCTGAGTTACATCCTGTATTATACTCCAGAGCTGCACTCACTATTCTGCTGGTGCAGTCACTGTGTACATACATTACTTATCCTGTACTGATCCTGAGTTACATCCTGTATTATACTCCAGAGCTGCACTCACTATTCTGCTGGTGCAGTCACTGTGTACATACATTACTTATCCTGTACTGATCCTGAGTTACATCCTGTATTATACTCCAGAGCTGCACTCACTATTCTGCTGGTGCAGTCACTGTGTACATACATTACTTATCCTGTACTGATCCTGAGTTACATCCTGTATTATACTCCAGAGCTGCACTCACTATTCTGCTGGTGCAGTCACTGTGTACATACATTACTTATCCTGTACTGATCCTGAGTTACATCCTGTATTATACTCCAGAGCTGCACTCACTATTCTGCTGGTGCAGTCACTGTGTACATACATTACTGATCCTGAGTTACATCCTGTATTATACTCCTCTGGACTACAGACCAGTGGTATTTGTCCGTCCGCTTCTCAGCATATTTGCCAGGTTGCAGCCATAGGTCCTCATTAAACTGAATGGGGCCAGACGGCGATGCAGTTTCTTCCAGTAATGCTGGGATGCAGAGAGATCCGGCAGGCCGTTCCCTGCCGGTAAAGCCTGCCAGATCTTTACCGGATATGTGAAACAGGCCTGACCCAACTTTTTATGTAGAGTCATGGAAGGACTCGTGGTGATATAAATACCCATTGGATATGGAAATGGATGCTCCACCTTGCAGAACATCTTCTCCAGCAGTAACATAACAGTATATCTCGGAGGTGAGTACTAATGGCGGCGGGCCGAGTACCTCTCTCTTGTCTAACGCAGCATACTCCGCTTCTATGTCATCTGCTTCAGGGTCTCGGGAAAAGACCATCTGAGACTCCAGTTTGAGAGCCAGATCCTTATGGCGCTGCTTCTCCGCACAGTCACATGGGGTGTCCTTATTGTCATTTTCGGAAAAAAGGTTACTTCCACTCCTCACCAGTAGCTGTGGGAAAGATCGGCAGAAAACACTATGATTATACATATAGAGGTAATCTGATCATGAGATATGTCCTTAAATGGGATATGACAGTGAACATGACAGTTCAGTAACATGTCTGACCCCCATGACGACTACTTTGTCACATATTCCCAGTGCTGATGCTGCATGTTTACTATCTGGCCCAATTCTAGCAAGTGACGGTGGCACCTGCCGACCGATGCGTCCAGTAACTAGATAACCAGACACTTTCTCCTCTGCTGCTCTGGCCCCTGAGCTCTGCCACAGTCCTACTGGATCAGGCCACGGTTCTCCTGTTCTGGCTTACTAGTGGCACTGGATTGCTATGGCAAGGCACCCATGATTCTCTAAAGAGGAACCATTCTGCCATGCTTTGCCTACTGAGTGAGTTTGATTCCCTTTCCTGGCTCTTGTTCCTGGTTCTGACTCCAATCCTGACCTTGGACTTGTTCCCGGATATCACCTCCGTCTCAACTCTTGGACAGGTCATCAGGTACCTGCTCTTCTACTCCTGGCTCTGACCCTTGGCTCCTTTCCTGCTTTCATCTTGTCCTGTCATGTCACATCCTGACTACTCTCCTGATGACAACCCTCGGATCCGTTCCTTACTATACTACTACTGCATCAGTGATACTGTCACCAATCTGTGACTCTTCTGGTGACCGCAACTTGGGGGTCCTCTGCGGCAAAGTCCATACCTCTTAACCACCTGTTTTGCCAGAGTCCAGCAGTTGGAAAAGTAGCTACCTGGAGGGGGGGAGGGCTGTTTATATACTGCTACCTCCTGAACGGTAGCAGCTAGAAAGATGCAACTGGTCTTGTTTGAAAGTAGACATTCCAGGCTTTTAGACAATACCAAAATCACATCAACCGCCTCGTGAGTTTAGTGTGCACAGCTCTTTAACCCCCGTACTGTTTTGCCAAAGTCCAGCTCCAGCAGTGGGAAAAGTAGTTAACTGGAAGGAGGAGGGCTGCTTTAGATGCTGGTCTTGTTTGAAAGCAGACATTCCAACCTTTCAGACTTCAGAATGACAGCAATATGTTCAGGACAGAGGAAGATATCAATTATAGAAATCTGGATGCTGTGAATTCAGCTGAAAGTGAAAGTAGAAAAAGGTTTTACCCGCGATTATTCCCGACCTGATTTGTCACTTGGTCTTGTATGAAAGCCTGGACTGACAGCTTTCAAACAAGACCAGTTGCATGTTTCTAGCTGCTACCATTCAGGAGATAGCAGCATCTAAAGCAGCCCTCCCCCCTCCAGTTAGCTACTTTTCACACTGCTGGAGCTGGACTTGGGCAAAACAGTTAGGTGGTTAAAGGGGTTGATGGTGAAGACCAAGGAATCCCTTAGACTCTGCACTACGGTCTAGCCAGCACCAAAAGAACTACATGTCTTGTACGTGAAGGTAACACTGCCCCTTTAAATGGAACAATGACTTTTATAATATACAGTATAAAATCTTACTCCTTACAATAAGGTCTCCACTGTTTCGGCACACTCCATTAATCCTTACTGCCATTTACAGTGCCACCTGTCATTTGCAGAGCATCACCATTTATAACCCGACGCAAATGGAGCAACGTCCCCGGCTCTAATTTTTCCCCGATGCAGCCAAGATCTAATTAAGTCAATACCGATCACTGAAATGCAATAACTTTGGATGAAAGTGTCTTCTAGAAACGGCAGATACATTTTCTAATCATCTTGAAGAGCTTTACGTCACTTCTAATGTGCAGGAAATGAAGGCTACGATCCCTTAAAGTGTAAACCACTCACTCGCTTTATTAGGAATCGAACGAGAAAAACAATCAGAGGGATTTCTCCGTCAGCAACGAAGAAGCCAAAATATGAAAGGTGTCTTCTGCGATGTTTTGATTTTCCTCTGCAGCCTCAATTATCTCTCACAATCGTCTCTGAGGTCTACACCTCAAAATCCATCGCTTCCCATTTATATAGCTGATCATCTATAATGAGAGTTGGGTTTCCATCCTTGATTATGAGGTGGCCCTATACACACACTATAGGAAAGTAGGACCCAGCAAAGTCTTCATGGAACCCATTGATTGGAATGTAACTGTAATTATGGTGTAATTCCTAGTTTCTCCTGTGGTGGTGCTGCAGGGAAACTCAACACTTATTACCAGGTTTCTCCACAGATATCAGATGATCGCCGCAGTTCACTTTGTAATCATTGTTAAAGGGGTTTTCCAGGATTTTACTACTGATGACGTATCCTCCGGATAGGTCATCAGTATCTGATCGGTGGGGGTCCGACACCTGGGACTTCCGCCGATGAGCTGTTTGAGAAGGCACCGGCGCTCCTTTTCCTAGGCCAGTGACGTCACGTTCATCGGTCACGTGGCCTAGGAGAGGCTCAGCCCATTCAAGTGAATGGGGCTGAGCGCGATACCAAGCAGAACCACTATACAATGTACGGCGCTGTGCTTGGTAAGCTGGGAGAAGGTAGCGGCGCTCACAGGAGCACTGATGCCTTCTCAAACAGCTGATCGGTGGGGGTCCCGGGTGTTGGATACTGATGACCTATCCTGAGGAAAGGTCATCAGTAGTAAAATACTGGAAAATCCCTTTAAGGGATTCTTAGGCTACTTTCACACTGGCGTTATTGTTGGATCTGGCAGGGTTTAGCAAAAACGCTTCCGTTACCGATAATACAACCATCTGCATCCGTTATGGACGGAGCTGGTTGTATTATCTGTAACATTGCCAAGGCGGATCATGATCTCCATTGAAAGTAAATGGGGACGGATTCATTTTCTAGTGTGTCAGAGAAAATGGATCCGTCCCATTGACTTGCATTGTGGGTCATGATGGATCTGTCTTGCTCCACATCTAGCTTGCTGTGGTTTGCTCTCTGGTATGGACGGAGCTGGTTGTATTATCTGTAACATTGCCAAGACGGATCATGATCTCCATTGAAAGTAAATGGGGACGGATCCGTTTTCTATTGTGTCCGAGAAAACGGATCTGTCCCATTGACTTGCATTGTGGGTCATGATGGATCTGCCTTGCTCCACATCTAACTTGCTGTGGTTTGCTCTCCGGTATGGGAATGGAACAGAATGCAATTTGGAGCATTTCGCTCTGTTCAGTTACGTTTGACGGATCTCAATACCAGAAAATATTAAAGCTAGTGTGAAAGTAGCCTTAACAAGTGGGGATTGTCCAAAACTGAGATCCTTGATGAGTGACAGAGGTTGGCCAATTTGATAATTTGTCTACACATCAGGAGCCTACTATACACAGTCTGATGTGTCGGCCCAATCCAACAACAGAGTGCAGAGGGTCTTGTAGGGGCAAGATATCAAATGTAGAAAGAAAGATTTACCGATATGAGCTTGTGATATGAGATTCCTCTTTCTCATGGAACCTCCAAGGAATGGACTCACTATGAACCAGTGACATACACGAATATGCAGGTTTTCCAGGTTGGGACCATACACTGTCTCCTGGAGATGTGCCTTTCTTTAGAAGACCTACATATTGCTGGATCTCTATTCTTAAAAGAGGAATTTGCATCCATGGTTGGGAGGTGACCACACACATTACAGGCCAGTGTTTTCCAACCAAGTTCCCCATGGACTCTTGGATTCTGGTTTGGAGTTGCTCACAAGACAGTACCAGTACGGATACAGTAGTTCTAGGGATTCCACAGGGGGAGGGAGGTCTTTTTTTCAGGGGATTACTTAGCTCCCAAGTCTTGGACCCTGAACGGAGTGGTGGTCATGCATGTGCACTGCCAACCCATTCAATGCCTATGGAGCTGATGGAAAACACCCAACTGCTGTACCCAGCTTTTCCCCATAGACCTTGAATGGAGTGGCAATGCACATGTTTTACGATGCTCCATTCAAAGCTTACTGCAATTGTGTAGTGAGGTGGAACAGGCGGCTCTAGACCACCATTCGAGTAATTGGTGGTCAGACATTTATCACCCATCTTGTTTCCCAAATTGACAAAATACCCATGTGAAGCTGTTCAGATACCACCTCTGAGAACATCTAGTAGATAGGACCACTTTTATTACCACACTGGTGACCAATTGACATACCAGGCAGAATTTTCCATCTCTCCATCTTTAGAGACTATTAGTTCCTGCATGACTAGACTTGTTGGTCCCCATCAAAGAGACTAGAGAAGCATACCTCTACGCAAGTTTTCATCCCTGAGGCAGCGGCATAGTGCAAGGGTGTATTCTTCTTGTTGTCAGTGGCATCAAGAGCAGCCCTCTCGAATTCCCCATGGTCAAGTTTTGCCCCCTTCCACTCTAGGATCATCCGTAAACATTCGGATCTCTTGCGATCATCGTCTCCGAGCCGGGGTAAGCGGTGATCCAAAGCACCTTCTGAGATCATGAGGTGGGATCCCATACAGAGTAAGTGCATAGAACTCTCATTGTGAATGTTGCGCTTGTTTGGATTTCCATCCTTTCCGAAGAGGAACGCCCTGGAAGAAAGACGTCAGAGAACATGTCTAACACGAGAAATGGACATTGGACAAAGAAGTAACACAGATGATTAGACTTTATAGATGTGTACCCGGATCATGATCGCCCCACATTAGAGAAAGGGAACCTTCCCTAAATTACTTAAAGAGGGCTCTGTTCCTTCAATATTAACTTGCTTCAAGCTGCCTTCTGGGAGATCCAGAAAACAAACTAAAAATTCAGAAAACATGTTTTCTTCCTATCTGAAAGATAAACTTGTAAAGTCCATCCAAACCTAAAACTCAACTTTCAGTCAACTTCCCAGTAATTCTGAGCCTCCTCTTCCCATAAACCCCAACATTCCAGCTTCTTAAAGGGGTTGTCCCACAAAAAATATTCCACATGTGAGGTACAGGGCTGGTTCTAGCTTTGTTAGAAAAAGGTTGTCATGTACTGTATGATGTCTGATTTTCATTTTTTACATTAATCAAAGGAGTCCATTCTTCCCATTTCCCCCTAAGCTTTGAAACATACCTATCCAGGACTGTCTCCAGAGACCACCTGCTAACAAGTAATATACAATATGTATCATTAAAGGGGTTGTCCAAGTTATTTTTTTGTCCTTTGCATGTTTCTAATTCTAACTAGGCAAATGTAATGGTTTTTCAATGCACTTACTTTAACTTCAGTGGCTGCTTTCTCAGATTTCACTGAGGGTCACATGACCCGTGATGTCAGCTGATGTTTTGTGCACAAGCCTCAGAGATCAGATAAGAGTCTGTACACTAGACATCACTGTGCTGGCCACGCCCCCATGCACTGCCGTCTGCTCTGTGTCTCCTTTTCCCTGGATTCATTATAAAACATTAACCCGTTCGGCCAGAAAAAGACTCAGGGCTGAAGGCTTTACTGAGTAGCTGCAGGCAGTGAGGAGACAAATGCTGGGCACTGGAGCGGACAGCAGGGCTGTGGAGTCGGTAAGCCAAAGCCCCGACTCCAACTCCGACTCCTAAATTTCCCCTGACTCAGACTCTGACTCCCGACTCCCTCATATATGGAGCATATTTAAAGGGAACCCGTCATCTCGGAACCCCCCCTGAACTAGAATAAGCGTTGTATAGTGTAAGTGATGCTGAATCCGAATATGTAAGTTTTATCTTCATACTCACTTCCATTCTGACGCTGTGCTCCCACAAACCAGCATTAAAATGCACTCAGTGGACTTTGAGTCCTCTCCACTATGTGAGTGAGCACCGGAGTCCACTGAGTGCATTTTACTGCAGGTTTGTGGGAGCACAACATCAGAATGGAAGTGAGTATGAAGATATAAATTACATATTCGGATTCAGCATCACTTACACTATACACCACTTACTCTAGTTCAGGGGGTGTTTCGGAGATGACAGGTTCCCTTTAAGTGATAACTTTAAACAAACTTTGCATAAATCAATAGTACAGATAAATCATGACAAAAAGAGTCTGTAATATATGTTTTACTAGATAGCTTTACTCTGAACTTTCAGTATCAGGCTTCTCTGGGTACAGCTCACTAAGGGCCTGATGTATGAAAACTGTCTAGGACTAAGACTTTCATTGTTGGCCATAGCAACCAATCAGAGCTCCCCTTTCATTTCTCCAGAGCACTATATGAAATGTAAGGGGAGCTCTGATTGGTTTCTATGGGCAACAAAGAAACTTCTACACCTAGACAATTTTCATACATAAGGCTCTAGGTGTTTTACATCAGAGGAAAAGCAAACTAAAACATAAAGCAGAGAGAACATGCAGTGGACAATAGATTTATGCACAGTTTATTGAAAGTTTAGATATACTAAGAAGTACTTGCCTTAAAGGGGTTTTCTCAGCACACTCATTTACTGGCTGACAGGCAGTTTGCACTTACTATGTCTCCTCAGGTCGTGGGGGGTCTCCAGCAGTTATTAGCATATATTGTATTAACGTACTCTGACAGAGCAGGAGGTTGTGATCTATAACACAATTACAGGTAAAGCCATCCTTCTCAGTCCTCAACAAATCTTGCTTACTGAGGTCACTCCTGCTCTCAGCCAATCAGAGAACAGTCTTTCTGGTCGGCAGGTTACCATAAAAAACCTGTGTACAGTGAGAGACCTGCTGAACTGTCTATAGTTCATGACTAAAGTAAAATCTACTGACCACTGTATTTAGAAAATGTCTTCTTTTAACTGTCCTTTTATCTTGAAAGCTAATCTTTGTAACTAGTGAGAAAACCTCTTTAATCCTGTTTTCTGTAGCAGAACTGAGATGAGTGCAGCCATTCCTTCCCAGTGCCTTTTTCCTCTGATCTGTAGCAGAGTAGTTTCACTACTGAGCATCTACATAAAGGGCAGCCCACAGTCATCTCAACTGAAAGCCTAGATCCTTAGATCAGGAATAGAACAGACATTTATAGGACATTTCATCATGTTCCCAAATTCTTATGAAAATATATTCAGCACATACTGCATTGAACTAAATGTACCAATTTATTATATATTTTAGGAGTCGGAGACGGTCCATTTTATACCGACTCCAACTCCACCAAAATGGTCACTGACTCCACAGCCCTGGCTGACAGACTAGAGAAGATCTGTATTGCACATGAACAGGTAGGGGGAAGATCCTGTGTGTATCAGCAGTGTCATTGTACAGCTGGGGACTTGTAGTCCTGCACATACAACATGTTGCTGAGTATCCCAGCAGGCAGACATGTCACTAGTATTCACACTAGTATTCACTCCCTTTACAGAATATATAATGCCAGAATTGCAGCTTTTTGCGATCAAAAGGCGTTATAAACCACAAAATGATACCAATGAACATTGCAAGTCATCTGGCAAAAATGAAGCCCTCACATAGCTCTGTAGAAGGAAAAAGAAAGTCCTGGGAAGCAGCTATGCAAAAACATTTCCTTATTTTAAAAAAATATATTTTGCTGTCCAAAAAGTAGTAAAACTTAATAGTAAAAAAACTATGGGGGTCATTAACAATCAGAAATACATCTATATCAGGCGTATTTCTGGTGCAGATTGCAGAGCAAAGTTTATTTGCGCCGCAATCTGTGACTTGTCCCCGCTCACGCCAGGTCTAAAAAATTGGGCGTGATGTGGGCGGGGTAGGGGACAGGCCCGTCTCATTCATTATTTTCAGCGCCTGTTTTAGGTGTAGGAAATGGTCTCAATGTAAGACAGCTCAGAAGCTGTCTTACATTTAGAAGCAGAGGTGGCTCTGCCAAAGTTATGTAGAGGCCGGCAGATCCACCGCCAGGTGAAAGACGTATTAAGAACAGCGTCTAAAACACCAGTCTTAAAAAATGACCCCCTATGTGAATTTGGTATTGCTGTAATCGTACTGAGCGAGAATAAAATTATCACGTTCCTTATGCTGCGGAGTGAATTTCGCTAAATTTATGACGTAAAACTCAGCATTGCTGTTTTTCCCATCTCCCCCCAAAAGAGTTAATAAAATGTGACACAGGCAGAGCTGATCTGGTTCTGATAAGACCCAGCAGCTCTGCTATGGCTAAGACACAGCGATCATGTGATTGCTGGGGTCCTATAGAGGAAGGGCGTTGCCACGTTCTCTATTCATTGCCAGAGATAAACCCCTTCTGTCTTCTCCTCTCCTTTCTCGGACAGCCCAGGACGTGACTCCTGCTGGATTGCACCTCCATTAATGCCAGCGCACGCTCACCTGCGCATGTATTTCATTGCTGACTAACATGGTTTTTGTTAGATTATACATTTGGGGTGCGGTTGCCTCCACTTTGATCTTGCACACCGTCTGTCCAAGTCCGTTATTAATTAGAGCAGAACACTGTTGGATATTACCTGCAAGAGTCTGCAATGAAGGTCCAGCTGGGTGTTACCAGTTGGGGGCATGTCCCTGCACAGTCTGACACCATCCACTCAGCGCTGAGCAGGGACACAACCCAAACTGGTAAAACCCATCTGGACCTTCACTGTAGGCTAATTCATTCAGAACTTCCAGAAGGAATAAGAGAGGAACGGCATAGCATAAAGTCATAAGAATAGATGCTTCAGAATTGTTATCACATGAGGAATGCAAGTAGTTATGGAAACAGACACGTCAGGAGAGGGAACGGGTCCTCTTTAAAGGGGTGCTTCCATCGATAGGATATGCTATAAATGTCTGAACCGGGGAGCACCATGAAAGCCGCGCCTGCGAGGAATTTTCCATTCACTGACATGGGACTGCCCAAACTAGCCTTTAAGCAAATGTGACCTCACATGATAACTGGGTGTAAATGTCACTGTGGTGCTAGAAAAGCAGCTTAATTTTCTACGCAGCTTTGAATGTGAATAGAGAAGAAAACTCAAATCATTACCGGAAAAGTAAAGCAATTGATTTACCAATGTATTCATCATTATATACTGAAATATTTTACCCTCCCAAAACTCCCGGCCCGTACGCACACAGCAGCCGCCCCTCACGTAATACTGCAGCGCTGACATTTGCTCCGCCATTGCACAGAAGAAGAAAAGCAAATCTAACGGCATTTCAATGCTAATGTCCAAAACAAAAGGAATTTTGCTTCCAGTCTTCCGTCTTTTAGGGCGGCTTTTGTGCTGTTGCCTAGCAACTAAGAAAGTTTCACCAAATCCAAAAAGAAATGACAGCGACGACATGGACTATAAATCTGAGATTACGACTCGAAAAGAAACCGCGGGCAGAGGAGAGCAGCTCCGGAAAACGGAGTAACTTCTTTTTTTGAAGACCCACTGAAATGAATGGTTCTGCATACGGCCCGCAAAAACAAAAACAAAAAAACGGATCAGACATGGAAAGAGAATACAAAAGTAAATTAGAAACGTTTAGAACTTTTCATTAATAGGGGATTAAGCTTTAGGTAAAGTGAACATAAACCATCTTTCCTTTCGGTCAGACCTTGGGTGTGCGGAGGACTCCCACATACTCCAGACTCTTTCACTGTTCCACTCTAAACAGTTATTGTCGAGAATCAGATTTCCCATCAGGCAGTCGAATCGCAGACAAAAAAACACTTATCTGTTAACCTTGGGTGACGCTGCCGCTCTTCATTAATCTTTGCTCTGTCTCTTCAATTCCCAAAGCAGTGTCGTGCCAGCGCAGGGAAACTATTCCAGCCGTCTAGTGAAGTGGCCGCTTACATACAGCGTGCCATAAAATGTTTCAGTAACGTCGTCGAAATGGATTTTCCAGGATCAGGATACGGATAGCCCATCAATATCAGATTGTTGGGGTCCTGCCAACTAGATAACTGAAAGGGGCTTCTTCAAACCGCCCATCTACGTGTCAGGCAGGGTATTGCAGCTCTGTCCTGTTCAAGTTAAAGGGGTTCTCCCTTAAAAAATATTCTTCAGCTTTAAAACCAGCCCTTGAATCTGAATACTTTTGTAATTGCATGTAATTAAAAATTTTGTATAGCTACTGAGTTATTCGATAAAATGTATCCGTATAGCGCCACCTGCTGTCTGTTCTTATTCTCATTTCTCTGTCCACCTTGCTGAGGTAGTCGCACATGCTCAGTTCCATCCTTCATCGAGCTGTGATAGGGAGAGAAGTGCAGCAGAAAGGACACGTCCTCTGAGCTGTCGACTTGAAATAAATGTAACAGAACAATTGGAGTTGGAAGGGAATGGGGAGATCTCTGGATCCATGTGAGATACAGGACTGGTTCTAGCTTTGTTAGAAAGAGATTGTCATGTCCTATATGATGTCTGATTTTCAATTTTTACATTAATCATGGGATAACCCCTTTAAGAGAATGAAGCTTTAAAATCTTACACCACCGAAGAAGGTGGCAGGTAGATGTATACAGTGAATAGGACGTGACACTCGCAGATCGGCAGGAGTGCAAGGTCTAATCATCCAATAAAAGCTTTAAACAGTGAGCTCCCTATAAAGCTGCTTGTACAGACACATAGCTGTGGTTCACCTGATTAAAACACTATTTATCTCTTGTTGATCTGACACTTCTTCCTTAATATGCAAATTAGGCCTTTGGTGCAGTGAGGGTGTCACCATTGCTCTTGTTGCACCAATGCTGCGTTCCTTTCTGTGGCTAGCCCCTCCCTGGCTAATATGATTCACAGGGCCAGGTTAGTGGCAAAGCAGCGAGGGAGGGGCTGGTCACAGAAAGGAATGGAGCGTGGGTGCAACAAGAGCAATGGTGACACCCTCATTGCACCAAAGGCTGATCCTGCAGTCATAATCCCTTCCATTTGTTCCCTACTTCTGAGTAAAGCTGGCCATACACATACACATTTAGTACAACGGAGCACGTATATGTTGTGAACGGGGAAACAGCTGCTGTAAGACACGTCTGGTGATGGTTTATCTCCTGGGGAAGAAAACGATCAGGAAAAAAAAAATTTAGGTTTGGCTGATCATTCTCTCCTCCTTCATCATTGTTGAAGGAGAGTTGGGAGCTTCTAATATACCTTAGATTATAGGCTGAATCAGCTGGTTTTGGCAAGTTCAGCCAACAATATACTGTGCAGAGGAGGCCATAACATACATTTTATAGGTTAGCAAAGGTACAGATGGAGTATGACTGAAGGATCAGACTACACAAGATTATAACTACTATCATACTAACCCCCAGGTACACAGTCACAGAAAAAAAGTGGTCTAAAATGGCAGAAAATGCTCAAAAACCCCAAATGCTGTTGCGCATTTATGACCGGGGGAGCAAATCCTGCACATGTGGTCCACTGCTGAACGTAATTCTCAGCAAAAACGCATACAATGGAGGATGCCTAAGTACAAGAATATAACTACTATAATACTGCCTCCTATGTACAAGAATATAACTACTATAATACTGCCTCCTACGTACAAGAATATAACTACTATAATACTGCTCCTATATACAAGAATATAACTACTATAATACTGCCTCCTACGTACAAGAATATAACTACTATAATATTGCTCCTATGTACAAGAATATAACTACTATAATACTGCCTCCTATGTGCAAGAATATAACTACTATAATACTGCCTCCTATGTGCAAGAATATAACTACTATAATACTGCTCCTATGTACAAGAATATAACTACTATAATACTGCCTCCTATGTACAAGAATATAACTACTATAATACTGCCTCCTATGTACAAGAATATAACTACTATAATACTGCTCCTATGTACAAGAATATAACTACTATAATACTGCTCCTATGTACAAGAATATAACTACTATAATACTGCTCCTATGTACAAGAATATAGCTACTATAATACTGCCTCCTATGTACAAGAATATAACCACTATAATACTGCCTCCTATGTACAAGAATATAACTACTATAATACTGTTCCTATGTACAAGAATATAACTACTATAATACTGCCTGTATGTACTAGAATATACCGTAACTACTATAATACGGTTTAAGCTGTAATTTTCCACTGACTGCTGGGCACAGGAATGCAGCGATGTAATAACAATAGACAGTGAAGTACAAAGAACAGGTCATCACAACGAAACGTGAACTTAAACACAAGTCAAGTGAAGCCAACACTCGGTAAACACGGCACACGTATGAACAGATCTTCCAGGTAATGTACAAGGCTGAGGTTCTACAAGCAGGTGGTGACAGGTGACTCATTAGATTAATTACAAACTTGACGTTAGCTCTGGCAAATAATTTTAACCGCACGCAGGCTCTATGCCAAGTAATAAAACGTATCTACTGAGCGCCGTCCTGGCTGTCCCTCAACTTAAACCAAGCTGATCCTCGGGGGGCGGCACATGCCAATTACTAAGGAGGAACTCCTCTGAGTAACAACGATGGCACGGTTCTCCCATGACTAATGTAAAAAATGAAAATCAGACATCATATAGTACATGACAACCTCTTTCTAACAAAGCTAGAACTAGCCCTGTACCTCACAGGGATCCAGAGATCTCCACATTCATTGCTCTGCTAGATTTATATCAAGCTGACATCTCAAGTGGAGTGTCTTTTCTGCTGCAGCTCAGGAGGCGTGTCCATGCTCTCCCTATCACAGCTCAGGAGGTGTGTCCATGCTCTCCCTATCACAGCTCAGGAGGTGTGTCCATGCTCTCCCTATCACAGCTCAGGAGGTGTGTCCATGCTCTCCCTATCACAGCTCAGGAGGCGTGTCCATGCTCTCCCTATTACAGCTCAGGAGGTTTGTCCATGCTCTCCCTATCACAGCTCAGGAGGTGTGTCCATGCTCTCCTTATCACAGCTCAGGAGGTGTGTCCATGCTCTCCTTATCACAGCTCAGGGGGTGTGTCCATGTTCTCCCTATCACAGCTCTGGAGGCAGTTGAGGGATGAAACTGAGCATGTGCGGCCTTCTCAGTGAGCAGGACAAAGGAATAAGAAAAAAAGCAAACAGCAGGTGGCGCTATACAGATACATTTTATTCAATAACTCAGTAGCTATACACAATTTTTAATTACATGCAATTACAAACGTATTCAGATCCAGGTGCTGGTTTGAAAACTATAGAATATTTTTTGTGGGACAACCCCTTAAAATCTAAGCCAAATGAGGGCAGGTGTGTGGAAGGAGCACCTATCCACTCCTCTGTTCGATATTTTCAGAAGTCCCATAGAAATGAATGGAAAGTGCAGCCACCGTTTCATTCACTACTTCTATGGGACTGGCGAAAATAGCCAAGCCAGAACTGGAGCGAAAATTGTCAACAGTCCCATAGAGACAAATAGATGGCAGTGGCTCATGCACTGTGTGCTCTACTTCACTTCACGGGCTCCGTTCTACAGGCATATCCTAGCTATATACCACCAATGCTTGAGATGATACAACCCCTTTAAAAAGGTTTTTCTGAGATTACTGACCTATCGTACCTGATCGGTGGGGGTCCGACACCTAAGACCCCCGCCAATCAGATGTTTGAGAAGGTACCAGTTCTCCAGTGAACCCCGCGGCCTTCTCACAGTTCACCATGCACAGCGCCGCACGTCATATAGTGGCTGTACTTGGTATTGCAGCTCAGCCCCATTCACTTCTATGAGGCTGAGCTGCGCCTAGGCCACGTGACCGATGAACGTGATGTCAGTGGCCTGGGAGAAGCCGTGAGGAGGCTGAGGTGATCACAAGAGTGCCGGTACCTTCCCGACCAGCTAATCGGCGGTGGTCCCAGGTGTCGGACCCCCACCGATCAGATACTGATGACCTATCCAGAGGATTGGCCATCAGTACTATAGTCTTGAAAAACCCCTTTAAGTTTTGGCTTAGAGTAATAACGAGGGACTTGCTATCCCAATCAGTGTGGGTCCAAACAATCAGACGTTCACTGATTAAAGGGGTTTCTAGGAATCTTCAGGATAGGTCATCAATATCTGACCAGTTGGGGTCCGACTGCCAGCACCCCCGCCAATCAGCCGTTTGAAGAGGTGGTGAGTGCTGCAACCTCCTCACATCACACCAAGCACAGCGCCATACATCATATACTGGTGGTGCTTGGTATTGCAGCTCAGGCCCATTGACTTGAATGGGACTGATGTGCACCTAGGTCACATGATCGATGAATGTAACGTGACGTCACTGGTGTAGGAAGGGGCCGCAGCGCTCACCGGAGCACTGTGGCCTCTTCAAACAGCTGACTGGCAGAGGTGCCGGGAGTTGGACCCCCACGGATCAGATATTAATGATTAATATATGAATCCCAGAAAACTCCTTTAACCAACTATAGCATGGAGAAGGGGGAGTTGCAACATGCACAATATCCTTTAAAAATGGCTGATGTCTGTCTTAACGAATATTTTCTTCAAATTCCAACGAGAGGAGCATCGGGTTCTGTGAGATTAGTGAATAATGGAATGACAGTAATAACAGATTACACGGTCGGGAGGAACGTGGAGAGAAGCGGACACGTGATCCGTGCAGTACAAGGTAATCATTTACAACATGTACTTAGCCTAGCTGGTCATTTTCTGCATACCTGTACGCATGTTAAAGGACAATGCTATTAAAGGACCAGTATACGTACAGTAGTATTTGAGGGGAGGTACTGGTTCTCACTGAAGAGACCCAGCAGAGTATGGAGACTTGTGTTCAGGCAAGGCTCCATGGGAAAAAAAAGTATGCAAATTAGCTCACGTCTCTTCAATGAGAATCAGTTGCTGGGTCTCCTCAGCAAGAACCAGTAACCCTGGTGCACGAGCGCACGGTGTCATTGGTTGCTATGACGCTGTGCGCTTCAAGCCGCTGTACAGCAATACACTGGTATGATCTATATGAGTATATTACTGTACAGTGGAGGTGGCACAAAGCGCACGGCGTCATAGCAACCAATGAAACTGTGTGCTCGTGCACTCGGCAGGACGGGTTTCCTAGCTCTCTAGGAAGTACCGTTCCTGAGATATTCCCAAAAAATATATTAGCCAATAGTAGCTTGCAGCTTCACTCATATTCTAACTGCCATTCACACAGTCACATGACCCTTGTTATCCAATGGAAACTCGCAGGTCCTTCAGTCTCAGTTACATGAGGTTTCCATAAAAAGTTATCTTTCTTCACTGTTAGCGGTCACTGTTAAAGGGTGGCGAGGTGCTGTGGATGTCATATTTTAAAGGTGGCGAGGTGCTGTGGATGTCATATTTTAAAGGTGGCGAGGTGCTGTGGATGTCATATTTTAAAGGTGGCGAGGTGCTGTGGATGTCATATTTTAAAGGTGGCGAGGTGCTGTGGATGTCATATTTTAAAGGTGGCGAGCTGCTGTGGATGTCATATTTTAAAGGGGCGAGATGCTGTGGATGTCATTTTAAGGGGCGAATGCTGGATGTCATTTTAAAGGGGGCGAGGTGCTGTGGATGTCATATTTTAAAAGGGGGCAGGGTGCTGTGGATGTCATATTTTAAAGGGGACAGGGTGCTGTGGAGGTCTTATATTAAGGGGGTGTGGTACAGTGAGGGGGAGGGGGGTCACTCTTAAAAGAGAGGGGCCCTGTGCAGGTCAATGTTAAGGGGGTGGGCAACTGTGCAGGGCATCATGGTGGGTCACTGTTAAGGGGCGGGCCACTATGGAGGTCACTGTTAAGGGAGCAGAATGCTGTGGAGGTCACTGTTAAGGGGGCAGGCCGCTGTGGAGGGCGGTCACTGTTAATAGGGCTTGCTGATGTGGAGGTCAATGTTAAGAGGGGTGAGGTCCGGTGGAGGTCATGGTTAAGTGGTAGATTACTGTGGAAGGTCACTGTAAAGGCCGTGGGATACTGTGGACATCATTGTTTAGGGGGCAGCCGCTGTGGAGGTCACAGTTAAGGTGGTGGGTACTGTGGAGGTCATTGTAAAGGGGACGTGGCACTGTAGAGGACACTGTAATGAGAGACACTGATTAAAGCTCTAGTGGGCAAGGTCCTCTACCCCTCTGTACATTTTTTTTTTTTGGGGGGGGGGTGTTATTACATTATTTATAAAAAATGTTAAATATTATTATAGGATTACAGTTTTGTAACTTTAGTTTACTCTTATAATGTATTAGCATACTCCTGTGCTGGTGCATTGTGCTCTGTGTCACTATGACCCAGGCTGCGCTAGTCAACACTATCGTGCCCTAACAGCAGCCTTCGGAGGATCTCATAGCTGACTACGGATCGCTCCCGATCGCAGGGTGGAGGACTGTCATCCATGTATGGTCCACATCTGTAGGTTTGTCCCACAAGTGATAAAACACGTTCTATTCTACACATTTCTACAATCGAGGGCATGAAAAATGTGGCATGCACGCGGCCGGTATCCGTATTTTGAGGATCCATGATTTGCGGACTGCAGGAGGCCTAAGTCAAAGGATTCTTGGGGGTATATGCGTCCTTCAGAGCAGACCTCATGTACCTGCGCAGCAAGCTCAAGTCCTTTTAACAGAAGCCCTCTAATTTAATGAGCAAAGGATACAATTATACAATTTATAAGAGCAGGAAATAAATCCTTCCCATGTAATAAGGAGCTAACGAGTTATTACATAGGAGCCGGGCGGGGAAGGGCACAAGTTCACCACAGCACCAGATCAACAAGACATTTATCATTCCCTAATGATCTGTTGTAGACTGTTCGGGAATCAGGACAACACAATTATAATTATAAAGCGCCAGCCTGTAATTAGGAGAGAAAAGACGTCAGCCGGCGTGCGGGCCTTTTACATTTAAAGTGCACCCGTCATCTAGGAACGGCCATTGGGAAGAGATTCTGATTTTGCTGGAGTTATCATCACTCGTCCACAGGTCAGGGCCCTTTAAGAGCTGAATATGGCAATATGTGTGCACACTGTAAACTTTACTTAAAGGGGTTGCACAGGATTAGAAGAACAGCACCACCTTGTTTATTGGCCACGCCTGGTATTGCACCTCATATCTACTCTAGTAAGTGGAGCTGAGCTGCAATACCTGAGAAAGCCTATTGGCAAAATGGCGCTGTTTCCAGGGCCAGCTATTGGAAGACTAACCACATGGTATACTGACAATTTATATCAAGGTGGCACCAGCCGCAGACACCCCACACAAAGCCAATCCACAAGTTTTCCATCATTCTATGTGTAATTCACTGCAGTGAGGATGTTTTAAGGGGGCATTTTACCTCAAAACTTTGTTTATGACATCTGCTCAGATAGTGCTGCCTCCATGCCTCTCTTGGTCTATGACGTATGCTCAGATAGTGCTGTCTCTATGCCTCTCTTGGTCTATGATGAATGCTCAGATAGTGCTGCCTCTATGTCTCTCTTGGTCTATGACATGTGCACAGTAAGTGCTGCCTCTATGTCTCTCTTGGTCTATGACATGTGCTCAGATAGTACTGCCTCTATGTCTCTCTTGGTCTATGACATGTGCACAGATAGTGCTGCCTCTATGTCCCTCTTGGTCTATGACATGTGCACAGTAAGTGCTGCCTCTATGTCTCTCTTGGTCTATGACATGTGCTCAGATAGTACTGCCTCTATGCCTCTCTTGGTCTATGACGTATGCTCAGATAGTGCTGCCTCTATGTCTCTCTTGGTTTATGACATATACACAGATAGTGCTGCCTCCATGTCTCTCTTGGTCTATGACATATACACAGATAGTACTGCCTCTATGTCTCTCTTGGTCTATGACATATACACAGATAGTGCTGCCTCTATGCCTCTCTTGGTCTATGACATATACACAGATAGTGCTGTCTCTATGTCTGTCTTGGTCTATGACGTATGCTCAGATAGTGCTGCCTCTATGTCTCTCTTGGTCTATGATGTATACACAGATAGTGCTGCCTCTATGCTCTCTTGGTCTATGACATATACACAGATAGTGCTGCCTCTATGTGTCTCTTGGTCTATGACGTATGCTCAGATAGTGCTGCCTCTATGCCTCTCTTGGTCTATGACATATACACAGATAGTGCTGCCTCTATGTGTCTCTTGGTCTATGATGTATGCTCAGATAGTGCTGCCTCTGTGTCTCTCTTGGTCTATGACGTATGCTCAGATAGTGCTGCCTCTATGTCTCTCTTGGTCTATGACGTATACACAGATAGTGCTGCCTCTATGTCTCTCTTGGTCTATGACATCTGCTCAGATAGTGCTGCCTCTATGTCTCTCTTGGTCTATGACGTATGCTCAGATAGTGCTGCCTCTGTGTCTGTCTTGGTCTATGATGTATGCTCAGATAGTGCTGCCTCTATGTGTCTCTTGGTCTATGACATGTGCACAGATAGTGCTGCCTCTATGTCTCTCTTGGTCTATGACGTATGCTCAGATAGTACTGCCTCTATGTCTGTCTTGGTCTATGATGTATGCTCAGATAGTGCTGCCTCCATGTCTCTCTTGGTCTATGACGTATGCTCAGATAGTGCTGCCTCTATGTCTCTCTTGGTCTATGACGTATGCTCAGATAGTGCTGCCTCTATGTCTCTCTTGGTCTATGATGTATGCTCAGATAGTACTGCCTCCATGTCTCTCTTGGTCTATGACGAATGCTCAGATAGTACTGCCTCTGTGTCTCTCTTGGTCTATGACATATACACAGATAGTGCTGCCTCTATGTCTCTCTTGGTCTATGACATATACACAGATAGTGCTGCCTCTATGCCTCTCTTGGTCTATGATGTATGCTCAGATAGTGCTGCCTCTATGCCTCTCTTGGTCTATGATGTATGCTCAGATAGTGCTGCCTCTATGTGTCTCTTGGTCTATGACATGTGCACAGATAGTGCTGCCTCTATGTCTCTCCTGGTCTATGACGTATGCTCAGATAGTACTGCCTCTATGTCTCTCTTGGTCTATGATGTATGCTCAGATAGTGCTGCCTCTATGCCTCTCTTGGTCTATGATGTATGCTCAGATAGTGCTGCCTCTATGTGTCTCTTGGTCTATGACATGTGCACAGATAGTGCTGCCTCTATGTCTGTCTTGGTCTATGACGTATGCTCAGATAGTGCTGCCTCTATGTCTCTCTTGGTCTATGATGTATGCTCAGATAGTGCTGCCTCTATGCCTCTCTTGGTCTATGATGTATGCTCAGATAGTGCTGCCTCTATGTGTCTCTTGGTCTATGACATGTGCACAGATAGTGCTGCCTCTATGCCTCTCTTGGTCTATGACGTATGCTCAGATAGTACTGCCTCTATGTCTGTCTTGGTCTATGACGTATGCTCAGATAGTACTGCCTCTATGTCTCTCTTGGTCTATGATGTATGCTCAGATAGTGCTGCCTCTATGCCTCTCTTGGTCTATGATGTATGCTCAGATAGTGCTGCCTCTATGTGTCTCTTGGTCTATGACATGTGCACAGATAGTGCTGCCTCTATGTCTCTCTTGGTCTATGACGTATGCTCAGATAGTGCTGCCTCTATGTCTCTCTTGGTCTATGACGTATGCTCAGATAGTACTGCCTCTATGTCTCTCTTGGTCTATGACGTATGCTCAGATAGTACTGCCTCTATGTCTCTCTTGGTCTATGACGTATGCTCAGATAGTACTGCTTCTATGTCTGTCTTGGTTAACGCACTTCAATTACAGGAATATTGATGGCATTCTTGCAGGGCCCATTTAAAGAGGAATTCTCCCTTAGGCTACATTCACACGACCGTATGTGTTATGTGGTCCGCAAATTGAAAAGTGAGAGTCTGGTAAAACACTACTGACATTACCACATATCTGATTTGATTCATCTACATACTACCATTATATACATTACCAGCTTATTGTGTATTTTTACCCGTTTCCATGACAACAGGCGCTATAAAGCAGTTTATTTCTTTCTGCATCATTTCTTCCTTTCATTACTATCAACAGCAGTCCGCTCTGTGGTCAGTCAATCACCGCCATCTACCTGCATGTATACTACCGTAAACTGACTACCTGCCTAAGCATATTGCACAAGCATGACCCTTAGCAGCTTCCGTAGTGCCAGATAAAAGCATAGGACTAGGTAATCTGATGGCTGCACTGGTCATGGCCCCCCTTGTTGTTTGGTGGCTGAAGTATACTATAATTGATATGTTCTGCCCACAAAATGTGCTGGCTACTTTGTGTCTGAAACAGCGCCACACCGGTCCATAGGTTGTGTCTGGTATTGCAGCCCGGCTCCACTGAAGCGAATGAGGTCCCTAAATTTGTGTCTGCGGCACATATTGCCATCCGACACCCACATATCACTCTATGGCCCCCTCCTATCTCCCCGTGGAGGGCCTTACACCCAGCAGATGGGAGGGGGTGGCTCCAGCCCTGCTACCCGGCCTGTTCCTTATGTGCAGGCTCCGAGCTGCTGAGTTTTTTAAAAAATTTTTTCCATTTTTGGAAGCTGCAATGGATATAAAAAGCTCATGTTAGATTTTTATAGCTTCTATATAAATCTGCTCTATAAGTAGATTTAAAGGATGAGGTCAGTGACAATCACAGACAGATTTTCCATCTTGTGTGTGTGTCAATAAATGGTGCCCACCTTCCTCCACCCTAGACAGGCATAAATGACCCCCGAGGGATAGACTGTAAGAGATACTGGTAGAACAGGCTCAGCTCATCCTGCACCGGCATCAATTTCTACGAAACATACAAAGCAGCAGGATTGAGATCACTAAAGAATCTGTGGTTCAGGCACTGTGATAACATCTGTAAATCACGGCATCATGTAAATGCCCCTACATAGAGAGTGCCCCCACTATACAGAGAGCCTGGGCCCCTTTGGCACTGCTCAGAGATTTCTATCACTAGAATTTTTTTTTCCATGAACCCATTTTAAAGGGGTATTTTCATCTTAGACAATGGGGGCATATCGCTAGGATATGCCCTCGTTGTCTGACAGGTGTGGGTCCCACATCTGAGACCCGCACCTATATCGAGAACGGATCGGGGAAATGAACGGAGGGCGCACTGCGCATGCGCTGCCACCCTCTATTCATTTCTATGGGGCCGTTGAAAACAGCCGAGCACTGGCTCGGCTATTTCCATCGGCTCCATAGAAGTGAATAGGAGTGGTGGCCGCGCATGCGCAGTGCGCTCCCATTCATTTCTATGAGTGCAGCGGGGAGCTAAGCCTGGTGGTGACCGGACCCCGGGGTCCTCCAGGCACAGCGCTCCCCGCTCCGTTCTTGATATAGGTGCGGGGCCCAGCGGTGGGACCCTCACCTATCAGACCATGTGAATTGCTGCGAGTGAGAGCCTGTAGATTTACAGTGCAGTAAACCAAATCCATTTAGCTCACTGATCGGGGACTGCCTAAACTGGAAGCAACTGTAGCAAACTCTCAGCTGTGCAAAGCATTAAAGGGGCTGTATGAAAAAAAAAAAACAAGACAAGACATTCATTTGTATCTGCAGTGAACGGTATTGCAACAAATGATGCTGCGCTGTAATACCAGATATAGCCAATGGACAAAGGTGGCGCTGTTTTGGTAATCTCATGCAACTCCTGGTTGCAGAGGTCTCTGTCCGCCGTGTAGTGGCCATGTCGGCGTCCTGAATCTGAGCTTCCGTTCTTGGCAGCTGAACTGCAGTACGCAGGCACGACCACTGCACGATGGATGAAGACTCCCTTTTCCAGATCCATCCGCAGCTAAGTTTCTGGCACCAGCGGTTGCCAAAAACAGTTGATCGGTGGGGGTGCTGGAGTCCCACCCATCTGATACCGATGGCCTATCTGCAGGATACATCATCAATCGATCAATTAAAAAAATGGCTGCATTTTTTAAAGGGTTGTCTATGATTTTACGGTTGATGGCCACCATTATCTGATCGGTGGGGGTCCGACAACCCACATGATGGCTGATCAGCAAATTTTGGGTTAGCTCCAGTGCCAGAGCTACACAGCGCCATCCAGACCTGGTTACATTGAAGTAAATGGGAACAGTGGCAATAACCAAGCCCTATCCACTACAGGACAGAGCCATGTAGTGCTGGTACCGGAGCTACCACAAACCAGCTGATCAGCGTGCACTCGGGCTGTTGGACCCCCACCGATCAGATAGCGCTGGTCTATCTTGAGGATAGGCCATCAACAGGACAACTGCTTTAACCACCTTACTGTTTTGCCCGAATCCAGCTCGGGCAGTGTGAAAAGTAGCTAACTGGAATGGGGAGGGCTGCTTTAGATGCTGCTAGCTCCTGAATGGTAGCAGCTAGAAACATGCAACTGGTCTTGTTTGAAAGCTGACAGTCCAGGCTTTCATACAAGACAGCTAAAGTCCAAGCAACAGAGGAGAAATCACTGTTAGAAATCAAGTCGGGAATAATCACAGGGTAAAACCTGTTTTTACTTTCAGCTGCATTCACAGCATCCCGATTTCTATCAGTGATATCTTCCTCTGTCCTGAACATATTGCTGTCATTCTGAAGTCTGAAAGGTTGGAATGTCTGTTTTCAAACAAAACCAGCATCTAAAGCAGCCCTCCTCCCTCCAGTTAACTACTTTTCCCACTGCTGGAGCTGGACTCTGGCAAAACAGTACGGGGGTTAAAGAGCTGTGCACACTAACCTCACGAGGCGGCTCATCCCATAGCGTGCGGCATAATGCAGCGGCGTGTTATGCTGGTAGGGTTCCCCATAAGAAGTATTGGGATCCAGGGACTCTTTCAGCTGTGGGTTGCTCTCGTAGATTTGATAGGCCAAGTTCTCGTCCCCATTGATCAACGCTTTGCGGAACTTGGTAGTGGCGTTTCCCATCGTGGGCTCGGGACCGGAGCTTCTCTACCCGATTTTCAACCTCTTGCCTGGCTGATCCAATGCATAGTGCCCGCTCTGGAAAAAAAAAACCAACAAGGGTCAGTTCACATACATCAGATTTGCTTTCTCCAGGAAATACGCATAGAATCTGCGAGATAAAGCCGCACCAACATATGTGGATTTTTGGTGCGAACTGGATGCCGTAGATTATAAAAAATCCACAGGAAATCGACAGTTGCCGATTCGCGACCAACAGTTTATTGTGGATTTTATCGCAACCAATTTCATAACCCGCGCCGGTTATTTTCGGCACAGAAAACGTATGCAGCCCGTAGATGAGACTGGTCATTCACCGGCCTGGTACCACAACTCCTTACGAACTTTACCTGCGCAGCCGCAAATCTGAACAGAAAATCCGCAACATGTTAACCTATACCGTGCAGAACTGCAGCTCGCCAACAAGTTTTTTTCTTTTTTTTTTAAAGAAACGTTAACCAACTTCTCATGTGTAAAATCTCTGCCTCGCCAGACTGGGTAACGGAGGCAAGGTTCACAGATCAAAGCCTTCACGTCATAAGATCCCGATTCTTAGAAACCATACATACATACTGCATAAGAAAGGAATTTTTAACAAAAAAAAATAAAAAACTCCCGTCCCCGGCTGTCCCCACGATGTAAAGGTCATGGATGCAGACAGCGCAGGTCATCAGCTTCAAGTGCTGTCTGAGATTTTTTTTTTCCCTTATGTCTGGAAATCTTTATTTTTAACAATTCCCACCGACGCTTTGCTCTTGAAGAAACCTTGTGATCTAAATGGCGTCTCGCAGAGGAGAGCGTCAAGGTCCGGCTCCCTCGATTCAGCCCTCGTCAGGTGCATTGGCTTTTTGGATGGATGATTTACGACAGTTAATGGGCTGAGAGATCACAGGGACCTTGTAAAAAAAATATATATCACAAAAACAGCGGGACACGCGATAACACGCTAAAAGGTTAGAATAGCGGAGACAGGTGTCAAAATGAAGAGGGTAATTGGACGGATTTACACCTAATTGACCCCAAATTGCAGCCAAAAGATCCTCACGTCTCAAGGTGGGGCGGCAATTCTCATTATTTTACAAAAGTAGGACCTGACACCAGGCAATTTAACATCTTAAAGGGGTTGTCCGAGTTATGGAAAAAAAAAATATAGCACTGTAAATCTGATGGGCAGCAATATATGACTAAGTTCTCTTCTGGCCTTTGTTTATCTGCAATAATAACAATCTCTGCCCCTCCTCCTTCTCTGCAAAGGAAGTGAATACAAGTGCTGCCCTGAGTGACATGTCTGTCTGCTGGGATACTCAGCAGCATGTTGTATGTGTAGGACTACAAGTCCCAGCTGTACAATGACATTACTGATGCACACAGGATCTTCCTGCTACCTGTTCTTGTGCAATGCCCTGCAGAACTCCTCTGTCAGCTCCTGTGCCCAGTCTGGCCTGCAGCTACTCAGTCTGAGTCTGTGCTGGCTGAAGGGGTTAAAATCTTATCTGAAAGAATCCAGGGAGAGAGCAGCAGCAGCCGGCAGTGCAGGGGGCGTGGCCAGCACAGTCACGTCTCCTGTAAAGACTCTAAGGCTACATTCACACGTCCGTTTAAAACATCCGCAATCTATCCGCATCCGTTCCGCAATTGTGGACGGTTTTTGCGGATATTTTGTGGATCCATTCATTTCAATGGGTCCTGATAATGTGCGGACATTGCACCGTATGTTGTCCGCATCCGTTGATCTGTTCCGATCCGTTTTGCGGATCCGCAAACAGAAATCCTCCTGTCCTACTTTTCTCCTGAATTGCGGTCCGTAGCACAATGAAAGTCTATGGATCCGCAAAAAATACGGAAGACATGCGGAAAGGCATCCGCATGTCATCCGTATTTGTGGATTCCGTTCCAGGAGGGCTGAAAAAAAAAAGATGTTAATCATCCTTCCGTTTTTTGCGGATCCGCAAAAAACGGATGACATATGGATACATCCTTTCCGTTTTTTACGGAAAAACGGAACGGATGTCCTGGAAAAACTGAGCTTTTTGCGGAACAATGGATCCGCAAAAAACTGACCGTTTTCCAGGATGTGCACACATACGGACGTGTGAATGTAGCCTTATCTGATTTCTCATGCTTGTGCACGAAACATCAGCAGAGCAGGAAGAGAAGCTGACATCACAGGTCATAAGACCGTCAGTGAAATTTGAGAAAGGGGCCACTGAAGTTAAGTAAGTGCATTGAAAAAACATTACATTTGCCTAGTTAGAGACATACAAAGGACAAAAAAATAACTTGGACTTTAAAAAAAAAAAATTACCAACAGTACAAGGTCAGAAACTTGTCAGCCATGACGGGTCCGCAGGAGGGTTCAAGCACCAGGCAACAGTACATTAGGCTGTGTTCACATTAACTCTGTGTCTTAGAGGATTTGGAGAATGTATTACAAAAATCAGAGCTCTGTAGAGATATACTAAGAAATTATAGGGGACTTTCCATGTGGGACGCTGCTTGCTGTTTTTTTTTTTCCGTTATGATGCCTCCTTGTGTTCCCTTTTCAGAACGTCCACTTCATGTGTCCAGTGCTGGTGGTCACACATGCACAGTAGCTGTTCTACTCCATATATGGCTTAGGAGTCGCTGCTCTGCTATCTGGGAGTCCCGTGTGTGTCTGTATATATATCTCACGTCAGCGTTTCTGGGAGTCCACTGCTCTCACTTTGGCCAACTCGATATATGAAGTCAGTGCTATGATAAAGATGAAGGGAGGTATTCCTAAGCAGATAACAGTACTAGGGGTTACCCTTGTGTATTAAACTTTTATTTTACATTTTTAGAGCTAGGTCTTAAACCCACGGCCTTCTGAATGGGAAACAGTCTTTTAAGAAGTGAGCCACAGAGTCCACTGTTATTAATAAAAGGATTTTCTCTCACTAAAAACCTCCGCTGTATTTTTCTCATGGCCAGATAACAGTACTTGGGGTTACCCCTGTGTATTTAACTTTGTTTTTTATTTTAAATTTGATAGAACTAGGTATAAAAACCACAGGACATTCTGTATGGGAGAGACCCTAAGAAGTAAGCCACAGAGCCCACTGTTATTAATAGGGGATTTTCTCTCACTAAAAAGGTCAGGTGTATTTTTCCCCATGGCCAGATACCTCCCTATATACACCAGGACATAGTATTGTTTCTTTTTTTAAGAGGATAATTGCAGAAACATAGGGGAGAAATTATCATTAGGAGAATATTTGAAGTCAGTTTTGCTTGCGTCTATGTTGGAGTACTTTTATCAAATGTCACAGGTTGTTTGATAAATGTGACTTGTCCTTAAACCTAACACTTCTGTCTAGAGAAGCTCCTCCACTTTTCCTACTCCACCCTCCTCCTGAAGTGAGATTGCCACTATTTTGTGACTTTTTAAAAAAGTCGTAATGATAAATCTGGAGTGAAACTCATTAACATAGCTAACCACACCCACTTTTCCACCCATATTACAAAACTGGAGTGAGTGGTGCACACATGCTAAAAGTCGCAAAATTTTGCACAAGGGAGTGCAAAAAAGTCGCAAAAGCCCTACTTTTTGATGATGTGGGCACCCGCACCCTGGAAAATATCTATGTTGTACCAATATGCCCTAGAATTTTCCTGCCATTCATCAGCACAGGGCGCACTATGAACAGCACAGGCAGTGCTCTGAATGTAGACAGGCTGTTATAGCTAAATGATAAAGTACATGGAGGATACACTATATTGGTATTCAGGATAAATTGCCGTGTTGGCACTTTGCTATAAATAAGTGGGTTTTGGGTTGCAGTTTGGGCACTCGGTCTGTAAAAGTTTCGCCAACACTGGCCTATACCAACCAATTAGATTCCAGGTTTCATTTTTCAGAGTTCCATCGGAAAATAAAAGGTGGAATCTGATTGGTTGCTAGTTTTCCTTTACAACAGTTTTGATCAATTTCCCCCACTGTGTCCTGTATATCTACCACAAAGCTCCCGATTGATCCTCCAATACAGATATGGGGAAAACCAACATGGACTTCTGTGCATGTAATCATCCCCCCCATCAGTCAGAATATATCAGCTCTCTGATTGTCACATATGGGGGTCTTTTTTTACCCCCAGAAAAGTATTGAGATGATTGCTCGCCCATCTAATCCCCTCTTCAACGAATTTCACAGTTCTATTGACACCATAACCCAGACATTTTCCAGCGTCTGGATCACAGCGTCAGACTAGTCGCGCTAAACACTAAGACATCAGTAAGAGTCTCCATGTTACCCTGTCCACACTGGGAGAGCTTCTCTAGCAAAACCCATTATACGCTTCAGTAATGGTGACTATCACTAGAGAGGAAGTGCTCTTAGATTTCTGACAGATGGAAAAGGTTTTCATCAGAATAGACATTTGTTCTCACTGACTGTTGCCAGAAACCATTGTGGGACAATGCCTCTGAATGTTCTTCAGGCAACACAATCTCAGGTCCACACTGCTTTACAGTGAAGCACTGCATGCATACTTCTCATCCTGGTTAGATATTAATTCCATTTTTCCGTTCTGAAGGGGGATCCACAACCATTCGCAGCCATAGTGACATGCGGGGTTTTAGCCGTCAGGACTCAGTTTTGTCTGCCATCTTGCTCAGTTTCCTTTGATATACATAAGGGTTGGGAGAGACTGATGAAGCTTTTGTTTCCCATAGCAACCAATCACAGCCCAGCTTTCATTCCGTATTTTGCTCTTGAAAAATGAAAGCGGCGTTGTGATTGGTTGCTGTGGGCAGCTTCATCAGTCTCCTCCATTATTCCACCTGTATATGAGCAGGCAGTCACTAATGCTATATCCTGCTCTTCCTGCTCATAAATTACATTTAATGATGGCCTTAACCAGGCGGCTAAAGGCCTAAATGGAGCTGGCCATACACTGCCTGGTAGACAAGGGGACATGGTGCTCAGTGGCCCCTCTCACTCAGCTTCATCGGTTAGATACTGGAAGTTGGACCCCAACCAATCTGATATTGATGCCCTATCTTTAACATAGGCCAAAAATGTTAGCAGTCTTTGAAATCCCCTTTAAAGAAGACCTTTCCTCTCTCCTGACATGTTTTAGTAACTACTAGCATTCCCCATGTAATGAAAACTCTGGAGCGTCTATTCTTATGTCTGTATATTGTGCCATTCCTCTATTATTTCTACTAGAAGTTATGAGTGAATTGCTAGCCGTTTGCAAAGAAGGTCCAGATGAGTGTTATCAGCTGGGGGTGTGTCCCTGCACAGTCTACACTGGTAGTCCTGATTGCATAATGTCAGACTGGCTGACCTGTTACATGTGCACTTGGCAGCTGAAGGCATCTGTGTTGGTCCCATTTCTATATGTGTCCACATTGCTGAGAAAAAGGATGTTTTAATATATGCAAATGAGCCTCTAGGAGCCATTACACCTAGAGGCTCCGCTCTCTCTGCAACTGCCACACCCTCTGCAAAGGAATTAGAGCGCTGTACTGCATGAATAAAGGGAAGTCCACTTGCCAAATTTCTAGATATAAATCAGCACACATCGCGCCTGTTCAACCCCGGCCATCCCGCGTAGTAACGTCCATATGAGACACACAGGATGAAAATATTAAATTAACTTGATTTTAGACACAAAAGTGGCGCAGTGCCAAAATCATGAAAAAAATAAAACAAAGCAAATTAATAAAATATAATAAATCTATATAGAATTATAAATTATAAAAAAAAATAAAAAAAATCAAATTAAAATAAACATAAAATATAATAAATCTATATGAAATTCTAAATGTATTATAAAAAAATAAATATTAAAATAATTAAATATAAAATCTATATAAAATAAAAAAATCAAATTATTAAAATAAACAAAATATAATAAATCTATATAATATTATAAATGTAAAAAAAAAAAAGTGGTGTCAGAATATTTTTCTCGCCCCTTTTCTTTGAGGCCTGGTTGCACATACATTTCTATAACTTGGGAAGAATCCAGCGTGCTTCCTCAGCAGGACATCTGCATATTTTCCTTCATTAAGTGCACAGCGTGGCAAATCTTCCAGGAGAGCAGCAGTTCAGTCAAATGGCCTTTTTTTTTTTTTTTTTTTAATTGCTGTGATTCTCACCCTGAAAGCGGCAGGATTGGCACCATGTGCAAGCAATGTGGAGAACCAGAGGAAAGCCACAAAAGAAAAGTGACGGGAGAAAGAGAGCGCTTTACAGTCTGCCAGCTGATCGCAGCATCGCCCTGGCTGCAAATCAGGCAGCTGTCCACTGGCGCCAGAACATGGCACACACCGCCTCCATCTGACGGCGACAAACAAAAGACCGGACAAGAAGCACCGAGCGGGATGAGGCGAGAAAAAAAAATTACATTTTCTAATAGATGATTTTTATTGTATTTTTTTAAGAAAATATCGAGGTACAGCCCCGCCAGGACCCTTCTCTTCAAAGGCTACAGTTCTCCTTGGTTTGAGGGCATGACCATCCCATTAGGGCATGCACAATGAACGTATGCGGCGGTTTGACGACGGTTGTATATGTCTGCCGTCGCTTCAAAAAAATGAATACAGGCAGAGTAAAGTTTTTGGAGGTTTTTTTGCACGATCTTGACTGACGGACATGAGAGGACAGAAGAAAGAACGTTGGTAAAAGCCATGATGTACAATTTTTTGGTCAAAACATGACATATTCATGCAGACCTATAGGCTGAGGAGGAGACCAGGAGATCAGCCTCCAGCTCCAAGAAATACAAAACACAGTACATTTTTTTCCCCTCAGGATTCAAACTGATGGACACGAAAGGAGAAGGAAATAGTACTTGGTAAAACCATAGATTTTCAGTTCTTTGAGTAAAAACATGTATTTTATACAGGCTTGTAAGATGAGGAGGAGACCAGGAGATCAGCCTCCAGCTCCATGAAATACAAAACACAGTATAATTATTTTCTATTTTTTTGCAAGAAACAATATCATGGACTAGAGTTTGGGTGAAAACGTGGTGAATTCATGCAGGCTTGTAGGCTGAGGTGGAGGCCAGGAGATCAGCCTCCAGCTCCATGAAATACAAAACACAGTTGAGGGAGATTTATTAAAACTGCTGTAAAGGAAAACTGGCTTAGTTGCCCATAGCAACCAATCAGATTCCACATCTCATTTTCCAAAGGAGCTTTGAGAAATAAAAGGTGGAATCTGATTGGTTGCTATGGGCAACCAAGCCAGTTTTCCTTTACACCAGTTTTGATAAATCTGTCCCAGTATTTTTTTTTTCAGGATTCAAACTGATGGACACGAGAGGGAAAGGAAATAGTACTTGATAAAAACCACAATTTTCAGTTATTTGGGTAAAAACATGATGAATTCATGCAGGCTTGTAGGCTGAGGTGGAGGCCAGATCAGCCTTTGGCTCTATGAAATACAGAAAATACAGACCCCAGTATACTTTTTTTTTTGTAGGATTTGAAATGACAGAGAACCGTGATCTTCAATACTCAGAGTAAAGCCTCATTCACACGTCCGTGTCCGTGTTAAAATCCGTGAGCAGGTGGTCAGTGAGGCATCCGTGAAGGATCCGTGTTGGGTCCGTGTTGTTGCATCCGTGTTTCACTGACACTGAACAGCTGAAAAATAATTTTCAAAGCATCTCTTCTTAATGATCCGTGAAACACGGATGATAACCATGAGCGATCCGTGGTTTTCACTGACTCATTGACTATAATGGGCGTGAGGGATCTGGGAACACGGATCAAGATAGGATATGCATCCGTGCTAAAAACACGGACCCACGGACCGTGCTAAAACACTGATGTCTGAATACACACATGGAAATGAATGGGGACGTGTGCTGTCCGTGGAGAACACGTACAGCACACGTCCGTGAAACACTGACGTGCGAATGAGGCTTAATACATGATGTATTCATGCAGGCTTATAAATTGAGATGGAGACCAAGAAATCATGAAATACAGAACTCAGCATACATTTATTTTTGGAGGATCAGAAAAGATGAAAACGAGAGGGGAGGGAAACGGTACACAGTAAAAACCGGAATCTTCATCATAATCTTATTTGGTTAAAAAAACATGATGTATTCATGCAGGCTTGTAGGCTGAGAAGGAGACCAGGTGATCAGCCTTCAGCTCCATGAAACACAAAACCCACCATGCAAATTTTTTTTTTTGCAGGTTTCCAACTAAGGGCTCATGGACACAACGTGCTCGTATTGAAAGGTCTGCAATATACGGGCACCATTCACTTGAACGGGTCCGCAATCTGCAAGATACGGAGCGGTGCGGAGGCACAGAGCGGGAGCCCACGGAGCACTATGAAGTGCTTCCATGGGATTTCGGTCCGTGCTTTCACACCGCAAAAAATAGAACACATTCTTTTTTTTTTTTTTTTTTTTAGGTGTGAACTCTACTGAATGGGTCCGCATCCGCAAACGGCAGAGACACGGCCGATGCCCATGCATTGCGGAGCACTATTTGCACAGTGAGCGTGTGTATGAGCCCTAATGAACATGACCGGGGAGTGAAAGGAGTCCATTGGGTAAAAAAAAAAAAAAAAAAAAAAGAGAGAGATCTTTCACTTTGGGTAAAACATGATAGATTCATGCAGGCTTTTAGGCTGAGGAGGAGGGCTCTTAGGGCTCATGCACACGACCGTATGTATTTTGCGGTCCGCAAAACATACGGATGACGTCCGCACGCATTCCGTATTTTGCAGAACGGAACAGCTGGCCCCTAATAGAACAGTCCTATCCTTGTCTGTAATGCGGACAATAATAGGACATGTTCTATTTTTTTGGCGGAAAAGACATACAGACACATGGAAACGGAATGCACACGGAGTAACTTCCGTTTTTTTTTGCGGACCCGTTGAAAAGAATGGTTCCACATACGGTCCGCAAAAAAACAAACAAAAAACAACAAAAAAAAACCAGAACGGACACAGAAAGAAAATACGTTCGTGTGCATGAGCCCTTGGGCTGAGGAGGAGACTGCAGCTCACGAAGATACAGATCCCTCGGAGTATACAACTATGGGAGGCACAGAACCAATTTTCACCACTTTCTACCTCCTCATTCAAGTTCAGTGGCTGGAATGGGGGCAACTTCACAGTCATGTCATCCACAACCGGCCCTGCTAACGGGGTAAATCCTGCTGGCATGTGTTCACACATGTGACTGTACGCTTGCTCTAGCAGCCATCAAAAAGGACTTTCTTTTTTTAATTTGTGCTCCCCCCCCCCATCCAGACTCTTCCTATGACCGCCTGATGATCTCATATCTGAAATACAACTGTCGAGTCACTGAACTGTTAGACTGCGGCCAAGTGCGGTCACCAGCACAAGGGTTCTCGGAGTCGCCTCCACAGAAGTGTATTGCCAGCCTTTCATCCCCATAACTTACAGGTTCTGGGAATTGTGCCCCGATACCCAGCCGTCCCATAATGACGGCTGAAGTCCTTGACAAGTCTGCTTTTAATCTGACTGAATGTTAATTAACCACCTAAGTGCCGGGCTCCTGCTAAGAACGTGGTCTTAGCCATTAAAGGCACAAAATCTATGTCTTAATTGTTTTATAGGAGACACACAAAAGTGTCCTTGACCGCATATTCAGAATAAGAACACGGTTCATATCTTACTTCTAAGCTGAGATACAAATGAATGAAGGCCCAAAGCCTCAGGTTGCACTACTGACAGTTTCTAATGAAAACAGGTCCCCACTTCAGACTTCCGAAGTACAGCCTCAGGCTTTGGGCCTGGAACGTCACTTCTCCGCACTGAATTCGGACCAGGAACGGTGGGGTCCCAGTTGTTGATACCCCAGCAATCAAACTTTTGCCATTTCCTTTACATAGCGGGTACCCTTGGGGAGCGGTCTGTACTTCATGGAGCTTCAGTCAGATCTCCCGGACTTCTCCTCAGACTACAAACCTTCTGTTTTTCCCCCCGTTACTGCCTCTCCCTCCCCCTCCCATGTTTGAAGCTAGTTCTGCCATTTTATCAGACACTTTGGGCTTCAGGTCATAGTCGCTCTGCTTGCTGTCAGTGAAGGAGGACATTTTTGATCATATCCTGTGACTAAAAACTTTAACAGACTTAAAGGGGTTATCCCACGAATAATGTAAAAAATGAAAATCAGACATCATATAGTCCATGACAATACCTTTCTAACAAAGCTAGAACCAGCCATGTACCTCACATGGACCCAGAGATCTCCCCATTCATTGATCTGCTAGATTTATATCAAGCTGACAGCTCAAGGGGAGTGTCTTTTCTGCTGCAGCTAAGGAGGCGTGTCCATGCTCTCCCTATCACAGCTCAGGAGACAGTTAAAAGTTGAAACTGAGCATTTGCGGCCTGCTCAGTGAATAGGTCAAAGAAATAAGAAATTAAGTGGTCCTATACAGATACATGTTACTGAATAACTCAGTTGCTGTACAAAATTTTTAATGACATGCAATTACAAAAGTATTCAGATCCAGGTGCTGGTTTGAAAACTGTAGAATATTTTTCGTGAGACAACCCCTTTAAAAGGGGTTAGCCAATCTCAGATATTGATAGGATATACCATCAAGGTCAGATGGGTGTGGGTCCCACCCCTAAAGTGAAGGAACACACAGAGGGCTCTCCATTCACTGCTATGGGAGTTCCCAAAATAGCTGAGTGTCCTATCTTCGGGACACAATATCAATATCTGATTGGTGGGACTCTGACTCCTGACAATCATCTGTTTGAGGGGCTGCAGCATCTTCATAGTAAACTAAGCACAGCGCCGTACATCGTCTAGTGGTTGTGCCTGGTATTGCAGCTCAGTTACAGTCACTAGTACAGGACTGATATTCCAAATGACTGGGGCAGGCGGCCATGTGCCAGCTATGCTCTCTTAAAGGGGTATCCCCATCACATAAAGCGACTGCATAGCTCCTGGCCCTTTCACCCTTTTTTCCTGCCCTCAGACCCATTCGCTTGAATGAATCGGCGCTGCAGTTCCTCACAGTGGGTCCGCCTCTGGGACCTGCATGTTGAGAAATTTGACGTCTCATGGCCGCTGTGAACAGAGAGGTGCTATGAACCTCTACAATGAAAGTCGAGGTGGGAATACCCCTTTAAGACAGACTATCCTCCCAATCTTTCGGACTCGCAACTTTGCAGCCACGCCCTCCTGACCATGTCATCACCGCCCCTTTAAGGTACTGAAACCAGTTGGAGAACATTTGCTCGCAGCTCACACTCGGCCCAGCTTCAGCAGAGATCCAATTGAGGTAATGGGAAGACGCTATAACTCATCCCGGCCTGACTCTGGCCCTCCGCCATGGAGCTGACGTCTCTGGCAATGATGGAGGAGCCTTTAACTTTTTCTCAGACCTGTGGAATTTTCGCATTTACAGCCAGACAATAAAAAGGGAATCCATCATATTTTTCTTTCTCTCGTGGAAAGGACTTAAAGATTAAAAAAAAAAATCATTAAAATAAAGCCAACGCTGTCCAAGTTGAGACAATGCGACATGGTCATTCTGGACATCACACAGACTCTGCAGCAGAGCCTACAGCCGATGCTCCACTTTATGCTGGAGCTTCATAGTATATTTTGTGCTTTCGTTTCTACTCACTTTTAAGATTGCTGCTTGCTGTCAGTGAATGAGAACATATTAAAGGGTTATTCTCATCTCAGATATTGGGGCATATCAATGGGAAATGCCACCTCTGGGACCCGCACCTATCTCCTGAACGGGCTGCCCAAAGTGAAGGAGAACGCACTGTGCGTGCACGTATACTTTTCATTCACAGTTCCCAAAAATAGCAGAGCGAGCGAACGCTGCTATTTCCCGAACTCCCACTGACGTGAAAGGTGAATGCACCACGCATGCAGGGCCACATCTCCATTCACCTCGAGTCGGTTGCCTCAGAAGAAGCGAATATCATAGTGCAGCACAATATACTGCCCCAGCAGAACCAAATACCACAGTGCAGCCCAAAATACTGCCCCAGCAGAACCAAATACCACAGTGCAGCACAATATACTGCCCCAGCAGAACCAAATACCATAGTGCAGCACAATATACTGCCCCAGCAGAACCAAATACCACAGTTGCAGCACAATTATACTGCCCCAGCAGAAACCAAATACCACAGTGCCAGGCACAATATACCGCCCCAGCAGACCAAATACCATATGTGCCAGCACAATATACGATGCCCCTAGCAGAACCAAATACCACCTGCAGCACAATCTATACTAGCCCCAGCAGAACCAAATACCATAGTGCAGGCACAATATACTGTCCCCCCGGCAGAACCAAATACCTACAGGTGCAGCACAATATACTGGCCCCAGCAGAACCAAATAGCCAACAGTTGCAATACAATTATACTGCCCCAGCAGAACCAAATACCACAGTGCAATACAATAGTACTTGCCCCAGCAGACCAAATACCACAAGTGCAGCACAATACCTGCCCCAGCAGACCAGATACCACAGTGCAGCCCAAATTACTGCCCCCATGCCAGAACCAGATACCACCAGTTGCAGCGCAAGTATACTTGACTCAGAGGATGCCCAAATACCACAGTGCAGCACAATATACTGCCCAGCAGAACCAAATACCACAGTGCAAGCACAATATACTGCCCCAGCAGAACCAAATACCACAGTGCAGCACAACATACCGCCCCATCAGAACCAAATACCACAGTGCAGCACAATATACTGCCCCAGCAGAACCAAATACCACAGTGCAGCACAATATACTGCCCCAGCAGAACCAAATACCACAGTGCAGCACAATATACTGCCCCAGCAGAACCAAATACCACAGTGCAGCACAATATACTGCCCCAGCAGAACCAAATACCACAGTGCAGCACAATATACTGCCCCAGCAGAACCAAATACCACAGTGCAGCACAATATACTGCCCCAGCAGAACCAAATACCACAGTGCAGCACAATATACTACCCCAGCAGAACCAAATACCACAGTGCAGCACAATATACTGCCCCAGCAGAACCAAATACCTCAGTGCAGCACAATATACTGCCCCAGCAGAACCAAATACCACAGTGCAGCACAACATACTGCCCCAGCAGAACCAAATACCACAGTGCAGCACAACATATTACCTCAGAAGAAGCAAATAACGAAGTGCAGCCCAATATACTGCCGCCTTCACCACAGTATTCAACTGTAACCGTCCTGAGGCCAGTGATATGGTTGAGCATCTGATGCGCCTAGCATTAAAGGGGTTATCTAACCCCAAAAATGCCCAGGCACCTCACAGAGATTGTACTTACCTCGCTCCCCTGCACCTGCGTTGCTCTTGATGCCTGCATGGCCGCCGTTGGATCTCCCTGTCATGTGGATCAAAATATCCGCTGACAGGGTGGGGGTTTTTGCAGCCAATAGCAGACCACGTTGGGAACGAGCCTAACCAGGTAGGGTGGCTTGTTCCTGTCGCGGCCTGCAATTGGTGCCCCCCCCGCCAGATGTTTCGATCTGGGCAGTGGGGAGGATGTAGCGCTGGACGTGTGGGCATCAGAAGCCCCGCGGCGAGGTAAGTACAATCTGTGTGAGGGGCCTGGGCATTTTTGGGGTTGGATAATCCCTTTAATTATTGCTTAGTGGATCACAACATTGCGTACCCGGCCAGCCACAGTGCGGAGGACATGGGTTGACCCCGCCCCCAAAGGCACCGGCACACTGGGAAATTTCCCTGTAGGATTTATGGCAAATCTGCCCCTGATGCAAACAGCTGGGTAGGGAGGTCGCTGGTGACAGATTCCATTATATGAGGATTCACCGACAGCAAGAAGAGATCTTGAAATTGTCAGAAATACAACATATATTGTTTATATTGAAATTGTAGAAGCTTCAGTATGATTATGGAGTCATCTTGGCTTCTAGCGAGTGTCCGGAGGGCTCATACAATGTTCACCCACATCCTGCGCTAGGGACCCCGACCTATCAGAAAGTGGCGCCATTTCTTAGTGATAGGAGACGGGATACCCCTTTAGGTTTAGTCGGCCCGTCATTCAGGCTACACATTCCAGTCCATGCTCTCCCATGGACGCTGTCCCTCTATCTATTCAGTCCCAAGTAAGGCGCTCTTAGGGTTAAATACCCAGTATTGTTTCCTGGCTGCAGAGCGCTGGAGGAGCCAGACAGAGGGGAAGCAAAAGAATGCAGCGCAGGAGACAGGACAGCGGGACGGGGCAGAGCTGTGTACACAAAACGGCTCCCAACGTTAAACATGCCGGGCTCGGGAATCTATGACGTGTTCTATTATACCTCCCGGTGCTGTCAGTGAATAGCGCTGCTTTAAAGGGGAAATGCAGTGCAGTCCCCCATGTAAATCACAGAAACGTGAAATAATCCTGCTGGTGCAGCCCGTGATTTTTATTAAATGATCCATCCAGTTCTGGCGCCGCTTATCTCAGTGGCACTTATTGCTCTAAAGTACATACCAAGAAAAAAAAAAAAGGAGCAACTTTGCTAATAATCTTTGTGAATAATTTGTTATGCAGAACTATGCTCTCCATGGTAACAGACCACAAACTGAACTGTAGTCGGATCCCGCATGAGCCCCCTGCTCTGTCCTAACATACGTTTGCTATTTTGGGAACAGATTGAAGGGAGTACTGTATGACTAAAGGATCAGACTACACAAGGTTTGTTTGTGGTCTGTTACCATGGAGACACATAGGTCCACAAAGTGTCTGCAGACAGAAAACGGTAAGAGGTTTTTCATGAAGACAGCTTCTTCTTCATTTTCACTGCAGATACATTGGAGCAATGATTTTCCTATTCTAGTAGAGACTCTAGAGATGGGAGTAGTAGTTGTTGTCAAAGCCACGCCCTCCCCAGATAGGGCTCTGCAGCTACAGCACTTTTGCACGCCCGCTCTAGCGCCAGCCCATTCTATGTAACCTTATGGCGTTCTGTACTTTCTTGCACTGGTCGCTCTACATTTGGAGGCCAATACAACATCCCTCTCCACCATTTATCAACGGCTGTCTGAGGGAGACGCCCCTAGAAAATCAGCATTTAGGTGGCATCTGTATTCACTCAGTTCTGTCTGGCAGTTTCGGACAGACTGGATAGAAAAAAAATGGACCTATTCTTTCCGTCAAAACGGCGGACACCACGGTGCAATCGGATGGATCCCTTTAAAAGCGAATGGGGCGCGACGGGACCATGAACCGGATCAGGCAGAGTGTTACAAATGGTGTATTCCGAATCCGCTGCAAATTCTTGGGAAATCCATGACAGATCCGTGGCCCCCAGTGGATCTGAAATCCACATTGAGGAGTAAGTGGAGGCAGACTGGCGGCAGTCGTAGGTGCATTTGGATTTCCGCAGCAGATTCCACAGGCAAAAACATATTTTTTCACCACAAACCCATAGGCCGATGTCCACATACATCCGTCTCCTTGCCTGTGACAGTACGGCGGCACCTTATTCTACAAGTGGATGACAAGGCCTCCAGAACTGGAAGGGGAGGGCAGCAGAAGGAATTTTGTATCCTGCTGGAGTTTTCCTTTAAGCGATTTTCCCTTCCTTACAGATAGGAAGTTGGAATCACCTGAGCCGCACGCCTGTGAGCGATGACTGGAGAAGATTACCAAGAACAAAGCGGACATTAATAATACAAGCGGCTGCAGCCCATGTATCATACCCCGCTCACCTTACTAGGAGGGACACGCCCCCTCCAATCTGCTTGGTCATAAATCGTCAGCTATGGCAGAATGCGTTGTGACCAATGCAGAGGGCACCGGCGGAGCATCCATCACCGGCAGCGAGCAGTGACAAGGTCCTGATGAGTCACCCCTGGCAGTCATATGCCCAGCACTTGGCACCGGGCGCGCGCTGCACCTTTTATCTCATTATAAGAAGATCTTTTACATTTTCCATTGATGGGAAACCGTTTGCTTTTAACCCCTCTTGTGCTAGTACCAATGTATGGGCACCACACCCTATATGACTGGACGGCCTCGCAAGGGAAGTAAGAAGCCATACACGCCTGAATATTGGAAATATGTATGACTGTACCCGTGTCAAGAACTGGAGGCGCCAATGGTCAGAGTCACAACCACGGAACCGTACGAACACCTGTCAGACAATGGCAGTATATCGACAGATGGCAAATACGGCCTTGTAATAAAAAAAACATGCCTCTTGAATGTATGACCACTGAGGAGTGTTCTCCCCTGTGATCACTGGGGGCGCCATCCAAGCAGTCAATCCTAAGACAATGAATAGAATTAGGTTGAGGACAGAGGGAAAGAGAACGATCGGCTGAGGGCGGAGTGAGAAAAGAGGAGCGATCGCGGAGGAAGGCGAGTGAGGAAAAGAGAGCGATCGGCGGCCGGGGAAGACCGGACGGGAGGCGAGTCGAGAGAAGAGAGGCGATCTCGAGGGCAGAGTGAGGAAAAGAGCGTCGGCAGAGGCCGAGTGAGAAAAGAGAGCGCATCGGCGAGGGCGAGGTGAGAAAAGAGAGCGATCGGCGAGGGCGAGCGAGGGCGAGTGAGAAAAGAGAGCGATCGGCGAGGGCGAGTGAGAAAAGAGAGCGATCGATCGAGGGCGAGTGAGAAAACGATCGGCGAGGGCGAGTGCGAGTGAGAAAAGAGAGCGATCGGCGAGGGCGAGCGAGGCGAGGGCGAGTGAAAAAGAGAGAGAGCGAGCGAGAGGGCGAGCGAAAGAGAGCGATCGGCGAGGGCGAGTGAGAGCGAAAAGAAGAGAGCGATCCGAGGGCGAGCGAGGAAAAAATGAGGGCGAGAGAGAGCGAACGGCGAGCGAGAAAAGAGAGAGCGGCGAGAGAGAGAGCGAGCGAGAAAAGAGAGCTGCGAGGGCGCGAGCGAGAAAAGAGAGAGAGCTGCGATGGCGCCCGTGAAAAGAGAGAGAGAGAGAGAGCTGCGATGGCGCGCGTGAAAAAGAGAGAGAGAGCTGCCGATGGCGCGCGTGAAAAGAGAGAGAGAGAGAGAGAGCTGCGATGGGCGCGCGTGAAAAGAGAGAGAGAGCTGCGATGGCGCGCGTGAAAAGAGAGAGAGAGCTGCGATGGCGCGCGCGAGAAAAGAGAGAGAGAGCTGCGATGGGCGGCGCGATGAAAAGAGAGAGAGCTGCGATGGGAGAGCGAGAAAAGAGAGAGCTGCGATGGAGCGAGAAAACAGAGAGAGCTGCGATGGGGAGCGAGAAAAGAGAGAGAAGAGCTGCCGATGGGAGCGAGAAAACAGAGAGAGAGCTGCGATGGGGGAGCGAGAAACAGAGAGCTGCGATGGGGAGCGAGAAAACAGAGAGCTGCGATGGGGAGCGAGAAAACAGAGAGCTGCGATGGGGAGCGAGAAAACAGAGAGCTGCGATGGGGAGCGAGAAAACAGAGAGCTGCGATGGGAGCGAGAGCTGCGAAAAACAGAGAGCTGCGATGGGGAGCGAGAAAAACAGAGAGCTGCGATGGGGAGCGAGAAAAACAGAGAGCTGCGATGGGGAGCGAGAAAACATGGGAGCGAGAAAACAGAGAGCTGCGATGGGAGCGAGAAAACAGAGAGCTGCGATGGGGAGCGAGAAAACAGAGAGCTGCGATGGGGAGCGAGAAAACAGAGAGCTGCGATGGGAGCGAGAAAACAGAGAGCTGCGATGGGGAGCGAGAAACAGAGAGCTGCGATGGGGAGCGAGAAAACAGAGAGCTGCGATGGGGAGCGAGAAAACAGAGAGCTGCGATGGGGAGCGAGAAAACAGAGAGCTGCGATGGGGAGCGAGGAAAACAGAGAGCTGCGATGGGGAGCGAGAAAACAGAGAGCTGCGATGGGGAGCGAGAAACAGAGAGCTGCGATGGGGAGCGAGAAAACAGAGAGCTGCGATGGGCGAGCGAGAAAACAGAGAGCTCGATGGGGAGCGAGAAAACAGAAGCTGCGATGGGGAGCGAGAAAACAGAGAGCTGCGATGGGGAGCGAGAAAACAGAGAGCTGCGATGGGGAGCGAGAAAACAGAGAGCTGCGATGGGGAGCGAGAAAACAGAGAGCTGCGATGGGGAGCGAGAAAACAGAGAGCTGCGATGGGGAGCGAGAAAACAGAGAGCTGCGATGGGGACGAGAAAACAGAGAGCTGCGATGGGGAGCGAGAAAACAGAGAGCTGCGATGGGGAGCGAGAAAACAGAGAGCTGCGATGGGGAGCGAGAAAACAGAGAGTTGCGATGGGGAGCGAGAAAACAGAGAGTTGCGAGGGCGCGCGTGAAAGGAGAGAGAGAGAGAGAAAGACAAAGTGGAATAGACAAAAAGAGTGCGAGAGACGGCGAGACAGAAATAGAGAGGGACCAAAAGAAAGAGACGAAGAGAGAGATCACTGGGCGGTCTCGCTGCTATTATGATGCAGTGTGAACATGACTCCATACAATACTCCACTCACAGCCATCACCTACTGTCACTTACAGCCTCTTTTCTTCTCCATTCACATACAAAGCAGTCACCCTCCATGGCTTCCTGAGGGTGACTGGAGAAGAAAGCAGGTGATTGGAGGACAGTCTTGATCTGTCGGTTTGAGGCAGTGGATAATTAGGCCGGGCCTGGAGACCGCGCAGCATGAGCGCACACAGGTACCTAAGAGACCATGCGGTATGCTGCTGTAGTCTGGGGACATCACTCTGCATTGGAGCTGCAGACACAAAACGGTAGGAGATTTCCATACAGTTTATAAAGAGCGAAATGTAACGTTCACACATACACTAGGTTTCTGCACGAGATCACTGCTTGCTGTAATTGAACGGAAAGCATTACATTAACTGTGAATCTGGCTTGTGCAGCTGAAGTCACTGCCACCCACAACTACCCCCATCTGCTCAGGACCACACCTGCCAACATACCCTAAGTACCCATACCACCAGGTGTAACGAGCAAACGCGTTCTCCGGTTTCACTATGACTAGGCACACAAGGCGACACGTCTGGTTCTAGTAAAACGTACGCCCATGTGCCCCGCCAGCTGAATGGCAGGAGTGCAGAGCTGGCAGCACTGGCATCTGGGTCACCCGTCCCATAACAAAGCCCTGCCCTCTGTATACACTAATCCATCAGACAATAGCGAGCAGCTACCAATGCAAACATTCACATACTGGGATGTGGCGCGCGTGCAGAGCAGGGGCCTGACCACGGTGCGGGCTGCCATGTATGAATACGCACGTCTTAGAGGGGGTTCCTCAGTGAGGACCCCCCTCTATGAGCAGAACAGAGGGACCACCTGGCAGACTCCATGCATTACATGGGTGGCTATGCATGTCAATGGCTGGCTTGTAGTACTACTTTTCTCCTCTAGTGGCCACTGCAGAGGATGTAGATTTTCAGGCCTAACCAAGTGACAACCCTTGTAAGCTAGAAATCTGCTACAGCAGTTGTCACTTCCCTTCGCCCCCACCAGAACGTGCTTTATCCAGCAGAAAACGCTCATGATGGAGACTACGAAATCTGCGCTCCATCCTGAGGCGTGATGAGAGGGACACTCAGGATAATGACATATTATGTAGGAATGGTTCTTGCACCGCTGATCTTATTATGAGCAGTGACTGGAGCTGTCCTTTAATTGCTGCCTGCGTGACAGCGTACACTGCAGCGCCAGGGAGACTGCGGGTAAAGCCGGCGGACGCAGCTCAGAGGCCGGTCTTTGACCATCGGGGTGACACTAACATGTTACAGCACAGAAAAAGAGATGATGATGATATATATATATACTCAAGCTGACAACTAATATGGTCAGTATTACAGCTGGCACAGTGGTTGTCACTCAGCTTTCCCACATGCCAACAATATGGAGTGTGAACTACACCATGGCTTAGGCTGGCCCAGAGCGAGGACCCTCGCTACGGTAGGCCGGCCCAACCCTCACGACGGTAGGCCGGCCCAGACCCTTCCCACCGTAGGCCGGCACAGACCCTTCCCACCGTAGGCCGGCACAGACCCTTCCCACCGTAGGCCGGCCCAGACCCTTCCCACCGTAGGCCGGCCCAGACCCTTCCCACCGTAGGCCGGCCCAGACCCTTCCGACAGTAGGCCGGCCCAGACCCTTCCCACCGTAGGCCGGCCCAGACCCTTCCCACCGTAGGCCGGCCCAGACCCTTCCCACCGTAGGCCGGCCCAGACCCTTCCCACCGTAGGCCGGCCCAGACCCTTCCGACAGTAGGCCGGCCCAGACCCTTCCGACCGTAGGCCGGCCCAGACCCTTCCGACAGTAGGCTGGTGCTGAGTGCAGACCCTTCCTATGGTAGATTGTCCCAGAACAAAGGCCACCATTACAGAAGTGGTCTCCCCACGTGTCTAGAAGCCAGAAAAGTCCAGGAAACCTGAGTGACATGACAGACTGAGGCGTGGACTCCATAACTTATGGAGGAATGAACAAGTACCAGAAAAATGCCATTGTGAGCCCCAGCAACTAATCACAAAACTGCGCCAAGGCCTTGGCTGCCAACACTCCGCAGTGTCACAGACTATACCTCTAATGCCATCTACATGACAGGTGCGACCAAGGTGTTCCCAGTAATATACTTCAGACTAGCTACAGGCTGGCATCTATGGAGACTGGCACAGTAGTATGCGGCTGGTACACAGAGCTCTACATGGCACATCACTGCTGAATCATTCTGCCATACAGACAATATGCTGAACATGATATATGAGATGGGCATAGCTGCTGGCATACAACTTTCATAAACTACTATAATCATTGATTGGCATGGTATAAAGAGCCACCTCGCCCGACATGGCACACACAACGTCTACACCCTTACACAACAAACACAGTGCCGAGACCTTGGGTGCCAAAAGGGCACAGTATGCAAACCCATCCGTCACCCTAAGGTTGGCACAGTGTGCATCTCCCAGCTCGTATAGGTTGGCACAGTGTGCATCTCCCAGCTCTGACAGGTTGGCACAGTGTGCATACCCTTTCTATGCTAAGTGGACACAATGAGCCACCGTCCTATGGTAGGTTGGCACAATACACTGACCTTTCTGTGGTAGGTTGGCACATTGTGAAGACCCATCCATCAACAGGTTGGCACAGAGTGCAGTCCCTTCCTATACAAGGATAGCACAGTGGGCACATCCCTCCCATGTGAGGATGGCAAATTGTGCAAACCCCTCATATGGCAGGATGGCACAATGCAAAGACCCTTCTTATGGTAAATTGGCACAATATAGAGTCCCTTCTAATAGTAGATTGGCACAGTGTGCAGAACCATAATAGAGCATGTTGGCACAGCAGATAAACCTACCTCTAACAGGCTGGCACAGGGCAGACATTATACTATGTCATGGGTACAGTAATCCCCCAGACATGAGCGATCCCACAACACAGCAAGTGATGAACAGAGACCCCCAGACATGAGGAGAGACCCCCAGACATGAGGAGAGACCTCACAACACAGCAAGTAATGAGCAGAGACCCCCAGACATGAGGAGAGACCCCCAGACATGAGGAGAGACCTCACAACACAGCAAGTGATGAGCAGAGACCCCCAGACATGAGGAGAGACCTCACAACACAGCAAGAAATGAGCAGAGACCCCCAGACATGAGGAGAGACCCCCAGACATGAGGAGAGACCTCACAACACAGCAAGAAATGAGCAGAGACCCCCAGACATGAGGAGAGACCCCCAGACATGAGGAGAGACCTCACAACACAGCAAGTGATGAGGAGAGACCCCCAGACATGAGGAGAGACCCCCAGACATGAGGAGAGACCTCACAACACAGAAAGTAATGAGCAAAGACCGGCCAGACATGAGGAGAGACCCCCAGACATGAGGAGAGACCCCCAGACATGAGGAGAGACCTCACAACACAGCAAGTAATGAGCAGAGACCCCCAGACATGAGGAGAGACCCCCAGACATGAGGAGAGACCTCACAACACAGCAAGAAATGAGCAGAGACCCCCAGACATGAGGAGAGACCCCCAGACATGAGGAGAGACCTCACAACACAGCAAGTGATGAGCAGAGACCCCCAGACATGAGGAGAGACCCCCAGACATGAGGAGAGACCTCACAACACAGCAAGTAATGAGCAGAGACCGGCCAGACATGAGGAGAGACCCCCAGACATGAGGAGAGACCCCCAGACATGAGGAGAGACCTCACAACACAGCAAGTGATGAGCAGAGACCCCCAGACATGAGGAGAGACCCCCAGACATGAGGAGAGACCTCACAACACAGCAAGTAATAAGCAGAGACCCCCAGACATGAGGAGAGACCCCCAGACATGAGGAGAGACCTCACAACACAGCAAGTAATAAGCAGAGACCCCCAGACATGAGGAGAGACCTCACAACACAGCAAGTAATGAGCAGAGACCCCCAGACATGAGGAGAGACCTCACAACACAGCAAGAAATGAGCAGAGACCCCCAGACATGAGGAGAGACCTCACAACACAGCAAGTAATGAGCAGAGATCCCCCAACAACATAGTGATGAGCAGAGACCCCCTCAAGGATCAGGACCACCAAACATGAGGAGAGACCCCACAACACAGCAAGTAATGAGCAGAGATCCCTAGACATAAGGAGAGACCCCACAAGGATCAGGATCACCAGACATGAGGAGAGACCCCACAACACAGCAAGTAATAAGCAGAGACCCCTAGACATGAGGAGAGACCCCACAAGACAGCAGGTAATGAGCAGAGATCCCTAGACATAAGGAGAGACCCCACAAGGATCAGGATCACCAGACATGAGGAGAGATCCCACAACACAGCAAGTAATGAGCAGAGACCCCTAGACATGAGGAGAGACCCCACAAGACAGCAGGTAATGAGCAGAGATCCCTAGACATAAGGAGAGACCCCACAAGGATCAGGATCCCCAGACATGAGGAGAGACCCCACAATACAGTAGGTAATGAGCAGAGACCCCCAGTCATGAGGAATGAACAAACAACACAGCAAGTAATGAGCAGAGACAACAGAAATGAAGAAAGACCACCACAAGGATCAGGACCACCAAACACGAGGAGAGACCACACAGCAAGTAATAAGAAGAGACCCCCATACATAAGGAGAGACCCCCATTAGGATCAGGACCCTCTGACATGAGCAGAGACCCCCCACAAGGATCAGGACCACCAGTGATACCAGGGGGCTCTGCTGAACCTTCATCTGTTGATCACAGACAGCCTGCTCCATATCAGAGCCCCCAATAATGTGTGGCCCCTAGCTATAAAGCAGCACCTTACCCACCTGTGACCACAACTCTCCTAGCAGGGATCACAATAATGACTACAACCCCCTCCAGGAGGGATCACTACCCCCAGCAGTGGGCAGAGGCCGGGACTCACTATGATCGTAGTCCATGCAGACGGTCTTGGCCCCCGGGCAGCATCTTCCGTGTCACCGACGTCCGGCTCTCATCGCTTTCCACCTCCGGGGAGCGCAGCCCGGCTCACACAGGCAGGGCCCCCGACACCCGGAACAACTACAGCGACCCGGAAACCTGCACAGCGCCCTCCTCCTGGCACTGAACACGGGGAACACAACCAGGATGCCACCCCACCCGTACCTGCCACCGACCCCCCACCCTCACTGACCGAGCGCCCCAGCCCCGGTGTACCGACAGCCACCGAAAGTCGCCACGCCCACACCTCTAACCACGCCCACAGCCGCCACAACAACTCTCAATACTCGCACCGCCTACCGGATCTAAAGACACGCCCATCTCGCTGACTGGACGGACGTAAACACAGCTTTATCCCGCCCCCTTGAACGGTCATGGACACGCCCATCGGAACTAACTTGCCTGTGTAAAACCACGCCCATAAACACGCACCACGCCTCGGATTGTGACCACGCCTCCAGACTGGAATCCAAGCTTCGGAGTGGTTGACACATGACCACGCCCAGCTGTCTGGGTGCGCAGTTCCGGACTATTAGGGTAACCACGCCTCTATCTTGTCGCCACGCCTCCTGTATTTTTCAGACCACGCCCCGGGAAGACATGCTGGCGCGTCTGCTGGAGGCTAGTACAGGATAACCTACTGTTGGACGGATCGTAGTAGCCGGTAAGTGGCCTGCGGCCTCTCATCCAGCCCTGGTGTCCTCCCTATTGATTATATTGGAGATAGCAGTGGTCACTTCCTCCTTGTAAGGGCCCAGGCTCCTCCAGTGCAACCAGTTCATCCCACCTATCAGCCCCCATGAAGTTTCTTAAAGGGGATGTCCACTTTTGAACACCATATACCCTATATATCTACAGGAGAAGTTGAGTCACTTTGTAGATACATTTGGTTACTTATTGTAATGTTGAGTTTGTATAAGGTGCTGTTCACATTACGATTGCAGTGCATGCGCCTTCCTCTGGCTCTGGATCCCACAGGTTACCTCCTCTTAGCTATATAGTGTAGCATAGTTGACTGTGCTTTTCTATATGGAGACATTCTTCAAAAATATATAGTATACAGTATATTTTAACATGGGAGTCTATGGGTGACGTAGGTCATGTTGCGCCTGAACAGTGGAGTATATCAGGAGGAAGGCTTGTGCAGATGTATAATGGCAGAGGAGATACTTGAGGGCTTATTGTAGCCTTCACGGATAAGCACGTACCCCCATCCATAACATCCCAAGACGGCAGTGCCTGCGTCCACTACTGCGCAAGCGCTGAATTCGTCAGAGGAGATTCTGCTGCAGTGTCTGTGCAGTAGAGGACACCATCTAGGAATCTACACGTGTTTTACCCATAGCCGCGAAGGACGTCTCTTACGCCACCATTCGCCACGTATGTTATTTCTGGTCATCACGTATGACTGAGCGAACGAAGGAGAATTGGTAAATATTATAGGGGAGATGTACTAATAAAAAAAAAACCCAAACTGCCATATGTTATTGGTGTGCACGGTTTGCACCCCTTTCTTGAGATAGGAGTGGGTCCCAGAGGCGGGACCTGCACCTATCGGACATTATGGTTTATCCTAGCGGTAGACCATAAATGCCTAAATGGAAATGTTGCCTTAAAGGGGCCGTCCAGTAGGCAGAGGAGCTTGCAGTAGCGCCGCAGCCTTCTCTCTGCTTTTCCTAGGCCATGTGTTGTCACGTTCATCAGTTGTGGCCTAAGCTCAGCTAAGTCCCACAGAAGTGAATGTGGCTGAGCTGCAATACCAAGCACGGCCACTATACAATGTACGGCGCTGTGCTTGGTGAGCGGAGAGAAGACAGGAGCGCCATTACATTCTCAAACAGCTGATGCGGGTGGGGGTTCCGGGTGTCGCACCCCCACTGATCAGATACTGATGACCTATCCTGAGGATAAGTTAGCAGTTAAAAAAATCTCAGAAAACCCTTTTAAGTGGCGAAGGCGATATAAAATCAGAAAATGTAGCAAATTTTTGTGTAAGAATGGTGTGTGCCAGATTTTTTTTTTTTTACACTTGTATACACGATTCCATCAATATCCCCACTTAGACAAGCTAAGGCCTCTTTCACTCATCTGTGTCCGTGATGACATCAGTGACAAGGTGGTCAGCGGTTCATCCATGAAGATGTCTGTGTTGGATCCACCCGTCCGTTTTTTTCCTTCCGTGTGTTATCCGTATTTTCCAGAGCATCTCCTACCAATGGTCCAGGAAGATCGCTGACAGAACACGGATGGCATCCATGCTGTGTCCATGGTTTTCAGAGGTCCCTAGACTATAGTATGCGTGAGAGATCCGTAATCATGAACAAAAATAGGGCGTGCCCCCGTGCTGTAGAAAACCACTGCTTTGTGAATACTCACATTAACCCCCTAACTGTTTTGCCAGAGTGTTGCGCCATCAGTGGGAAAAGTAGCTACCTGGAGGGGGGAGGGCTGCTTTAGATGCTATCATCTCCTCAATGGTAGCAGCTAGAAACTTGCAACTGGTCTTGTCTGAAAGTCGATGGTCCAGGCTTTCATACTGACCATGTAATGACAGCTAAAGTCCAAGCAACAGAGGAGAAATCACTGTTAGAAATCAAGTTGGGAATAATCGCGAGCGCCATCAGTGGGAAAAGTAGCTAGTAGTAGGAGGGGGGAGGGCTGCCTTAGATGCTGCTACCTCCTGAATGGAGGTAGAAACATGTAACTGGTCTTGTTTGAAAGCAGACATTCCAAGCTTTTAGACAATACCAAAATGACAGCAATATGTTCAGGACAGAGGAAGATATCACTGATAGAAATCAGGATGCTGTGAATGCAGCTGGAAATGAAAGTAGAAACAGGTTTTACTTGCGATTATTCCCGACTTGATTTCTAACAGTGATTTCTCCTCTGTTGCTCGGACTTTAGCTGTCATTTCATGGTCAGTATGAAAGCCTAGACCGTCGGCTTTCAGACAAGATCAGTTGCAAGTTTCTAGCTGCTACCATTGAGGAGATATCAGCATCTAAAGAAGCCCTCCCCCCTCCAGTTAGCTACTTTTCACACTGCCTGAGGTGGACTCGGATAAAACAGGTGGTTAAAGGGTTATTCCCATCTGGGACATTGGGGTCATATCACTAGGTTATGCCCCCAATTAGAGATGAGCGATTCGACTTCGGATATACCATCACAGATCAGAGTAGTGCATGTCTCCGTGATTTTGTTCGCTGACCCACAAGTTAGTATTAAAAAAATACAGATGTGTGAACAGACGTTAAAATCAAAGGACACGTGTGCTGTCCGCGGAGACCGCACACATCTGGGTTTTACTGCGGACCAACACCGCGGTCGTGTGCATGAGCCATACAACGGACTGCGTTAAAGCGGTCCTGGTTTGCGTTAGTGTTTTCTACAAATCTGTTAAGTTCTTGTGCTTTTTTTCTGCACGAATTGCCATCGCGTTTTTCTCGCGCATGGAGAGAAGGTGAAGAATCGCACACAGCGTCTGCTAGCATCCTCTGTGAAAAACGGACCGTCTGTCAGTGCGCTTCAGTTTTTTTCCACTGGCCCATTGACCTGCACGGATCCGTCCTGCGCGGGAAAACTGATGAAGACAGAACACGCTGTGATTTTTCCTGAACGGACAGAGCGACGCTCCTGTGCTACATGAATGGGTCGGGGTTCGGGAAGCTGTACGTTGTAAAAACGGAAACATTGCTCATAGGAAACGAGCCTGACCGCTCCGGATCGTCCAGCGTCGGCCACTGGGATGAATCTGGCCCATTTTAGATTAGTAAATCCTCCCCGTTGTGTGCTGGAAGCTACCAGGAAGCGTCAGAAAGGGAGCGCCCAGATACCAGGAAGTTCTGACTCGTTTTCATTTTTTTACACCGATTCTAAACTTGTTTTAAAGAATTTTCTTCACCTGGACATCCCCTTTAATATTAAAGGGGTATTCCTGTCAGGACATTTATGGCGTATAGATAGGATACACCATAAGTGTCTGATAGGTGCAGATCCCACCTCTGGGACCCGCTCCTGCCTCCCGAACATCCTCGCCGTTCACTTCCGAAAATAGCCGAGCGGATTCAGTTTTACTATAATTGTTTTTTTTTTTTTCTGGAGGATTTTCCAGCAGTTTTACGTCCCGGGATCAGTCAGTGACAGGTGAACATCACAGGGAAGTGCACACAATGCAGGGAAGTAAAGCACCGAGGACGCGCCGCTTCCTTTAGCTTCGGTGCGTGTTTGGAGGTGTGCTTTGTATAGTTTTTAATTTTTTTTTTTTGGAAAATTTAAATGGAAAATGAAAATAACGCATTATAATACGTATACCCTTCATCTACAAAGAGTGTCTCCTTCTCTGGAGGACCCAGCACGTCCATGTATTGCACATACAACTGATTGATTTAAAAGGGTTTTCCAGGAGTAAAATATTGTTGGCCTATCCTAAAGGGGGGGGGGGTCATTTTAACGGTTCACACATCTCCGCAATAAGAGTTGTTCCTTTTAGGATATATTGACAGCGTAGTGGGCGTTAACCAGCAGCTGGCGCACATCGGCCTTCCGTGTTTTACATGTAGCTGCTGCAGGGATCGGTATAGTGCGCAAGATGTCCCCCCAGCAAAATAAACTTGCTGTAGGTCGCACTAGCCAGGCCGCAGATACACAAGGCCGTCCATGGGGACACAACCCCTTTAGGTAGGTACGTCCACGTAGGACGTAATCTGCAGAGGACATATCTGATGCAAATTGGGCATAACGGGCTTGATTTTCACAAGGATTTTCCGCGGATTTCACCCTGTGCGTTGTAAAAGGCGAAATCCGTAGTGGAAATCTGCAGCGTAGAGTGACATGCTTTGTGTAGATGAGATGTCTTGAAATCGATTGCGGAAAACCCTTATGATCCTACGAATAGGGCGTCCCCGAGCCCCTTCTCTAAATTGAGTGCTAGTGCGCCCGCTGGCCTATTGCTCCATTGACTTCTATGGAGTGGAGGTAAACAGCGCCGCATCAGTCCCATAGAAGTGAATGGAGCAGAGGGCCCCGTTCTTGGGAACCCCCACGGTCCAAAATGTATATGATAAATACTTTTTGTGGCATTACCACCCTGCTGCTAAACAAAAAACCTCTCCCCACTCCTGCTTTAGTCGACTGTACAGAATCCGGAATCATGTGGTTCTAGGTGTTAAGTCTAATTTAGGTTTGTTTGTTTTTTTATAACTGGTCTCTAAAAAGCCAGGAAAATACCACCTTAAACCACAACTAGAGTATACGGTGTGAATTTTTTTTGTTGTTGTTTTTTTTGTATTCTGCCGCTGCTTTTCTAGCCCTCGTGCACTGTGCTTTCAGCCTTTGTCCGTCTTGTATAAATAACATCCATAGAGGATTAAGGGCCTGTATGCAAATGCTTGACATTCCTTCTCTTGTACTGAGTTTGGGCTCATGCACACGAGCGTGTGTGCCCCGTGCCTATGCTGCAGACCGCAAATAGTGGTCTGTAATGCACGGGCGACGTCCGTGTGCACCCCATTTGTGGATGTGGACTCATTGACTTAAATGGGTCTGCAATCCGCAAGAGACGGTCCACACCGCCAAAAAAATAGGACATGGGACCGATATCCCATGGAAGAGCTTTGTAGTGCTTCTGTGGGCTTCTGATCCGTGATTTGGGCCCGCTGTTTGTGGTCCGCAATACGGGCAACGGGCACACGCGCTCGTGTGCATGAGCCCTTACGGCCTGTGTTATAATTCAGAGCTGCATTCACAGCTCTGTAGTCTTCAGAGCTGAAATCTCCCAGCTTTCCTTTGCTGGCTCGGGATCTGCACAGCTCTAGTCCTTTCTTTCCTGCCATTTTCACTCAACACACTGTTAGGCCCGATGCACACGACATTATCCATTTTGATGGCTGTGACTAGTAGGGGGGTGCTGTTATTACTGAGGAAGTGGGGGGATGGGTGGTCCCTATTGTGTCTACTGGGGGAAGAGGGGGTGGGTAGTGGAAAACGCCTCAAGTGACATGTAAGGATAGGAGCATAATGGAAATATTAAAGCAATCCTCCAGGACACATGTTTAGTCAGCATATGGAGTGTCCTCCCTCCCATGTTCCTTCTGTTCTGGTCCCCTGGTTTTGTTTGGTTCAAGATGGCCGCCATTGCCTCAGGCTTCCCCATGCAGACCAGTAGGGAAGTTAGAGATGTGCCCTCATAAGGACACGACCCCCATGTCCCTGGCAGTGGTCCATCCGAGGGAAGAGGAGTTGAGGGGCCATGTCTTCGGCTTTCCTCTGCATGATGAAGTCTAAGACGTTGGCAGCCATCTTGAAAGGACCGGAACACGGGTCCAGTACGGAGGGCAGCTTGTATGTTGTTGACCGTCACACTCGCCAACTCTCCTCCCGGAACGTCCCGGAAAATGGTGAAAACTTCCGGACTCCTGGAAGAGTCGGCAGATCTGCGAATCGCTTCCGGACTACGATTATAAAATGTTGGCAAATATCCTATACATGTGTCGGGTATGACCAGATTTTAGGTTTGGACTGCAGGAATGTTTATAGGAAGAGCTCCGAGATTCATGAGAACATTTATCTTATGGGACGGAAAAACTGGATTTTCCAAGTGTAGAATTTCCCAGCGTGCCTGAGGCTTGGCGTGACGCCACGAGGTTCTCCGGGGATGCCGTACGCTGCCTACATGCACTGATCAGTGTGATTAAGGAAATGGGGCGAGTTCAGCTGATGCTCACAAAATACATCTCGAAAGGAGGTCATAAAATCCTCCAACTGAAAGCAGCTTGTGGACGAGTTATCAAAACCGAGGCGAAGAAAAAGCTGCCGCCCGTAGCTACCAGTCGTGTTGCTGCTTTCATAATGGAAATTTGAAAGTTGAGAGCTGGAATCTGATTGGTTGCTATGGGCAACTACTACTTTTCCTTAGTGTTAATTAATCTCCCTCATTCGCTTTGTGGCGTTCCACTCCCCCCTGTTCCCTTTCTGCCCTGGCCCTGTCATTCACTGCCCATCTGAAATACTCTGTGCCCCTGTGAGGCCCTGATCCACCTGTCTCCTCTCACCGGTCTCCAGTTCCTCTTATGACTTTGTCATTGTCACAGGCTAACCTAGACTACAAAGGATTTTCTGTCAGGAGAAAAATCATCACAATGCGTATCCGTAATGGTGTGTTGTCACGTGAGAGGCGCCCTCTATTCCATGGTGGTGTCATGATGGCCGCCGCAGTCGTGTCATGTGACCTCATTATAGGCAGGCATAATGTTTTATGGGGGTTCGTGTTTAGGGGGATTTTTTTTCTTGCCGATTGGGGGGATGGTTTAAGGGGTTTACCTATTGTCAAAAGAGACTCCCTCAACAGAACCATCCCCTGAAATACTCTGTGCTGCTGCGAGCTCGTCTTCTTACCTTCATCTTGCTGCCATCTTTCTCCTTGCATCACAACACTTACTAAAACAATATATAAAGGGTCACAATACTCCTTTCCTGAAATACTCTGTGCTGCGGTTCAACACTGTTTTTTCTTGCATCATCAGAATTCCCCTGTCAAATACAGCTGTATCCTCCTTGGCATGATTTCTGGCATTCACTAAGCTCTTCTGAAATACTCTGTGCTGCTGACCACACTTCTTCCTCTGTCTATGGAGGTCTATGACATCCCTCTTTTGTGGATCCGGGGGGGGGGGGGGGGGGGTGTCTTTCCTGTTGTCAGAAAACACCTTCAACAACACACATCTGGAATCCTCTGTGCTGCGTCTGGCTTACAGCACCGTCCCTGTTACATCCACCTCTGCTCTCAATGACATAATTACTGGCCCCACAGGTTCGAAAGACTGTCGGATCACACTGGGAGTTGTAGTTACATGGGAAGCCATAGTATTTTGGGAAGGGGTGTGTATGATATGACACGTGTTGTATGTGGCTGTGCTGATGCAGCTCTCGCAAGTCTCCCCATAGTGGGACATAAGTCCCTGCTGCACTCTTATCTGCGCTGTCTGGGGGTGGAGCGCTGCGCTGGTGGAGTGGTTTTCTGTAATGGGAGCTAATTGTAACCTTCTTTCTGTCACAGCTCAGCCCCATCAATTACCCCCATCCAATACGGCAGGAGGAGCAGAGGCAGCATGTGAGGAGCACCGGAGGCCGGGTAAGAGAGAATATAATCACCTTTAGGCTTCATTCACACGTCCGTATTTTTCTTTTCCAGATTTTCGGTCCGTTTTTTGCGGATCCATGTTTCCGCAAAAACCTTCCGTTTTTACCAATTGTACATCCGCATCCGTTTTGTTTTTTTCTCAAAAAAAAGGAAGGAGGAGTATATGTTGGTAGGGTATTTCTTTCTATTTCCTGGAAACGGATCCGCAATTGCGGATGATATGCGGATGACGTATTAATGCATTTCGCATATCATACGCGTTTTTTGTGGACCCATTGACTATAATGGGACCAAGAACCGCATATGCGGACAAAAGTAGGACAAGCTCTATCTTATTTGCGGATCCGCATAACAGAATGGAACGGAACAACGGATGCGGACAGTATACGGAGTGCTGTCCGCAATTTTTCAGGACCCATTGAAATGAATGGATCCGCATTCTTTCTGCATGATTTGCGGATCGGATGTGAATCGGATCAGGAAAGAAAAACAGGACGTGTGAATGGACTCTTAAGGTGTAAGCTTCCAATTAAAGGGATTTCTGGTTTTATGTAATAAGGTTCTGCAATTTTCAGAAACACTGCTTGATGTCAGTGAATGAAAGCTGACCTAGTCCTGCTCAGACAGCTGTAGGTTGTTTATGTGTGTCATTATAGGTAAGTTATCACTCAGGAGACCTGGACAGGAGAGAAAATAGTCATTCTTCTGGTCCTTAAAGGGATTGTTCTATTACAACTTCTGTGGATCGGGGATAAGTAACTGATTGGCTCCGTGCCCCACCCTCCTCCCCGCCCCTTAATGGAGTAGTAGATATCTGCGGTAGATAGTGGTATCACACATGTGACCGCCTCTCCATTCAAACGGGGGAACATGGACCCTGTTCTTGTGATCAGCAGGGGCCCAAGTTGTCGGATCCCTATCGGGACAACCCCTTTAAATGACGTTTTCTCACTAGCTGTACTTATCCTTTATCAAACACGAGAAGTGTCTGATCGGGGGGCGGGGGCGCTGGAATCACGAAAACTGAGGGGCCTGTGAGAATGGAGCGCATGTGTGACCACAGCTCTATTCACTGGTGAGTACAGCACGCGCTGTGAATAGGGGATAAGTGGTGTGGGAATATCCAAAATTGCCGAGGCCCTCAGCATTGTAGGTAGTATTCTGACAGGTAGCCTATTAGAACCGGCTCTCCATACTAGAGGTGTTTTAGGTAGTATTCTGACAGGCAGACTATTTGAACCTGCCCTTTACATTACAGGTATTCTAGGTAGTATTCCAATAGGCAGCCTATTAGACCCTGTCCTCCATACTAGAGGTATTCTAAATAGCATTCCAACAGAGGTAGCCTGTTTGACCCTGTCCTCAACATTACAGGTATTCTAGGTATTCTTCTGACAGGCAGCCTTTTAGACACTGCTTCCCATACTAGAGATATTTTGGGTAATATTCTGACAGGCAGCCTATTTGACCCTGCCCTCAACACTATAGGTATTGTAGTAAGTTTTCCTGACAGGCAGCCTATTAGACTTTGCCCTCAATGCTAGAGATATTCTAGGTACTATTCTGACAGGCAAACTATTACACCCTGGACACGCCCCGGACATTTAGGAGGGGACGCATGGCAATATCAGTATGGCCATTTTGTCCTCTGGGTCATACTAAGGTCCGATTTCTGCCTAGTGATTGAGAGGACGAATAGTTTGTTAGGGTTTTGGAGGGAAAATTTCCCGCTCTTTTAGAAATCACTGGGCAGAAATTTATGTCTGCCCAGTGATGATATTTGATTGGTCATTTCAGGTGACCTATCATGTCATTGGGTTCAGGGTAGTTTTGCCTTGACCCTGGTGACATGTGTTTTATTGGTCATATTAATAGGGGTTTGGTTATAAATATCTGGCTCCACAGGGCAATTTTGCCTTTGCCTGTCAGCTACCTGTGGAGCCCGAATTTTGCCTGCCCCACCCTCCCGCCCTATAATTTGTTATGGTTTATTTTAGTTTTTGTGTATGGGTAGTTTGGGATAGTCATCCCGCTATGGGACGGACTCTGATGTATTCCTAATGGTTTGGGCCTGAGTTTATGACTAGGCTCTTGAGTTATATGAGTTAATTTATCAGTATTATTTTAATTGAGTGTAAATAAATTATTGAGTTAACCTCCACTCTCTGGTCTGGTGTCCTTTATTGTTATTTTATTTGATATTTAATGGGTTAATTTTATTAAAATGGCATAGGTATACTGTGTATTGCCATGTCCTGAACACTAGAGGTAGTCTAGGTAGTATTCTGACAGGCAGCCTATTAGAGGTAGTGTTATGACAGACAGCCTGTTAGCCTTTGCCCTCTACACTACAGCTATTCTAGGTAGTATTCTGACAGTCCACCTATTAGCCCCTGTTTCCAGCCATATGTCCATAGCAGATTTCTTAGTCGTTGTTAGGACCCCCAGCTGCCATACCAGTCATGCCACAGGCGCCCAGTGATAAGGAGGCAGATTGTGGGACAGATGGAGCTGACTCTGTCTAGCCAGTTAGATTCCACCGTCACTGTTGATCGTGGTATTGGAGGGGTTGAACTGCCGAAAACTGGCAGCACATGGTGGATAAAATCTTGTTGTTGTTTGTTTTGTTTTTTTGTTTGTGTGTGTTTTTTTATCAGACTTTTAGATGGCAAGCTCTTGTGGCTGCCCCCGATTCTATGTTGGCTCTGTGTAAAGAAAGAAAATTATTATTATCGTCTCAGTCCATAAAATTCCACTTTCTAGGGACAGAGGTGACGGATCCATGAATCCAATCACGTGGACATCGCCTCTCCCCTCAGTCGTCATCGCTCGCTGACGTTTCGTTGGAAGCTCGTATTTCGTTTCTTCCTTTATTGATTTCCCTTTATTTCTACATTTATTAATAGCGTCTTAAAGGGCTGCATCGATCCCCGGCCATCATTTATTTATAGGCAGGAGATGCTCATAATGTTTATATCAGATCTTCGCTGCAAGTCAATATAATTGCTGTCCCCAAGGTAAATGTGTCCCAGTGCTCCGCTTATCCCTCCCCTTTCCCCATTTCATTAAAGGGGCGCTCTGACCCTTTGTGGACAAACCCTTCTATCAACCCCCTCTTACCACCAAACATGGCTCCCCAAACATGCCCATTGATTTCAGTGGGTGACCAGCAAAAGGGCTTGTCCAAACCAGGCATCTCTTTTAACTATTTCATTGCATAGCAGAAGGAAACAGGTTTAATGTATTTAAAGGGAAGCTCCAACTTAAAGAAGAACTCCCGATAAAAAATTTATTCCATGTCCTGCTAGAAATGTAACATAGTAACATAGTTTGTAAGGCCGAAAAAAGACATCTGTCCATCCAGTTCAGCCTGTTTTCCTACAAGTTGATCCAGAGGAAGGCAAAAAAAAAAACCCTGTGAGGTAGAAGCCAATTTTCCTCACTTTAGGGGGAAAAATTCCTTCCCGACTCCAATCAGGCAATCAGAATAACTCCCTGGATCAACGACCCATCTCTAGTAACTATAACCTATAATATTATTACCCTCCAGAAATACATCCAGGCCCTTCTTGAACTCTTTTAGTGAACTTACCATCACCACCTCCTCAGGCAGAGAGTTCCATAGTCTCACTGCTCTTACCGTAAAGAATCCTCTTCTATGTTTATGTACAAACCTTTCTTTCCTCCAGACGCAGAGGATGTCCCCTCGTCACAGTCACAGTCCTGGGGATAAATAGATGATGGGAGAGATCTCTGTACTGACCTCTGATATATTTATACATAGTTATTAGATCTCCCCTCAGTCGTCTTTTTTCTAAAGTGAATAACCCTAATTTTGATAACCTTTCTGGGTACTGTAGTCCACCCATTCCAGTTATTACTTTAGTTGCCCTCCTCTGAACCCTCTCCAGCTCTGCTATGTCTGCCTTGTTCACAGGAGCCCAGAACTGTACACAGTCCTCCATGTGTGGTCTGACTAGTGATGTGTAAAGTGGCAGGACTATGTTCTCATCACGGGCATCTATGCCCCTTTTGATGCAACCCATTATCTTATTGGCCTTGGCAGCAGCTGTCTGGCACTGGCTTCTACAGCTTAGTTTGCTGTTCACTAAAATTCCTAGGTCCTTTTCCATGTCAGAGTTACCCAGTGCTTTACCATTTAGTATGTACTGGTGACTTGCATTATTCCTTCCCATATGCATAACCTTACATTTGTCAGTGTTAAACCTCATCTGCCACTTTTCTGACCAAGCCTCCAGTCTATCCAGATCCATCTGTAGCAGTGTACTGTCCTCCTCTGTTTTAATTACTTTACACAGTTTAGTGTCATCTGCAAAAATTGATATTTTACTACGCAAACCTTCTACAATATCATTAATAAATATATTGAAGAGAATAGGACCCAATACAGACCCCTGTGGTACCCCCACTAGTGACAGTGACCCAATCTGAGTATCTACCATTAATAACCACCCTCTGTTTTCTATCACTGAACCAGTTACTTACCCACATACAGACATTTTCTCCCAGGCCAAGCATTCTCATTTTATATACTAACCCTTTATGTGGTACCGTGTCAAACGCTTTGGAGAAGTCCAAATATACGACATCCATTGAGTCGCCGCGGTCAAGTCTAGAACTTACCTCCTCATAGAAACTGATTAAATTGGTTTGACATGACCGATCCCTCATGAAGCCATGCTGATATGGAGTTATTTGCTTATTTTCATTGAGGTACTCCAAGATAGCATCTCTCAGAAAACCTTCAAACAGTTTACCCACAACAGAAGTTAAAGGGTTATTCTCATTTTAGACAATGGGGGCATATCGCTAGGATATGCCCCCATTGTCTTATAGGTGCGGGTCCCACCGCTGGGACCCGCACCTATATCCAGAACGGAGCCTCCGAAATGAATGAGGGCGCACTGCGCATGCGCAGCCGCCCTCCATTCATTTCTATGGGGCCGCCGAAAATAGCCGAGCGCTGGCTCGGCTACTTCCGTCGGCTCCATAGAAATGAATGGGAGCGCACCGCGCATGCACGGCCCGGCTCCCATTCATTTCTATGAGCGGCGCGTAAAACTTACCGGCCTATAGTTTCCAGGCTCTGTTTTTGGACCCTTTTTGAATATTGGCACCACATTTGCTATGCGCCAATCCTGTGGAACACTCCCCGTCAGTATAGAGTCCTCAAATATCAGAAATAAGGGTCTGTCGATGACATTACTTAATTCTCTTAGGATACGGGGGTGTATGCCATCCGGTCCTGGTGATTTGTCTATTTTAATATTTTTAAGACGTTGCTGTACCTCTTCCTGGGTCAGAGAGGACACTTTTAAAGGGGAATTTACTTTTATATTCTGCATTTCATCTGACAGTTTATTTTCCTCAGTGAATACAGTGGAGAAAAAGATATTTAGTAGCTTTGCTTTCTCCTCATCGCTCTCTATAACTCCCCCCTCATTACTCTGTAAGGGGCCAACACCTTCAGGTTTATACTTTTTAGTATTTATATAATTGAAGAACATTTTAGGGTTAGTTTTACTCTCTTTGGCGATTAATCTCTCGGTCTCTAGTTTGGCTGCTTTTATTTGTCTTTTACATATTCTATTTTTTTCCTTATAGTTTTTCAATGCTTCCTCGCTCCCCTCCTGTTTTAGTGATTTAAATGCTTTCTTTTTGTCATTTATTGCTTTCTTTACAGCTCTATTTATCCACATTGTTTTTTTTTCTTGTTCCTTAACCTTTTATTCCTATATGGTATGTACCTCTCACAATTAGATATTAGGATGCTTTTAAAAATCTCCCATTTTGTGGCTGTATTTTTATTTTTGAGGACTTTGTCCCAGTTAGTTAGGCCTATGGCCTCTCTTAGTTGGCTAAATTTAGCTTTTTTGAAGTTTGGTATTTTTGTTCCTCCCTGAAGAAACACTCGTTTGAATGACAATTGGAAGGTTATTATGTTATGGTCACTGTTTCCCAGGTGTCCCCCAACCTGCACATCTGTTATTCTGTCAGGTCTATTGGTTAATACTAAGTCCAGTATGGCCGTCCCTCTAGTTGGGTCCTGAACCAGTTGGGAAAGGTAATTGTCTTTGGTTATTGCCAAGGACCCGTTTCCTTTATGAGATATACAGGTTTCAGTTTCCCAGTCTATATCTGGGTAGTTCCCCCATAATAACAACCTCATTATGATTTGCCGCCTCGACTATTTCATTTAGAAGTAGATTTTCTGTGGTCTCTGATATATTAGGTGGTTTATAATAAACTCCTATTAGTATTTTATTATTGTTTTTGGCTCCATTTATTTCTACCCACAGTGACTCCACATCTTCATGTCCCTCACTTATATCTTCCCGCAGTGTGGGCTTTAGACAGGACTTTACATAAAGGCAGACCCCTCCCCCTCTCTGGTTTTGACGATCCTTTCTAAAAAGATTGTAACCCTGTACATTAACTGCCCAGTCATAGGTATCATCCAGCCATGTCTCAGTTATTCCTACTATGTCATAGTCCTCCTCACACATCACTAATTCCAGTTCACCAGTTTTATTAGTCAGGCTTCTGGCATTAGTGTACATACAATTAAGAGGTTGATGTATATTTCTTACCCTACACCTTTCCATCTGCACTGTTCTAGTTCCTCCTTCCATTCCTCCCCCAGTTCTATTACCTTGCCCAAGGTCTCTATCTGCACCATCTTTCCCATCTATAATGTAGTTACCCTCCCCCCCAGTCCCTAGTTTAAACACTCCTCCAGCCTTCTAGCCATCTTCTCCCCCAAAACAGCTGCCCCTTCCCCATTGAGGTGCAGCCCATCCCTACGGTAGAGCCTGTAGCCGACAGAGAAGTCGGCCCAGTTCTCCAAGAACCCAAATCCCTCCTTCCTACACCAGTTCTTGAGCCACTTGTTTACCTCCCTAATCTCCCGCTGCCTTTCTTGTGTGGCTCGTGGTACAGGCACTATTTCGGAAAACACTACTTTGGAGGTCCTTGCCCTAAGCTTATGCCCTAAATCCCTAAAATCATTTTTAAGGACGCTCCCCCTACCTCTAACTTTGTCATTGGTACTGATATGGACCATGACTGCTGGATCTTCTCCAGCCCCTCCCAGTAATGTACATGATGTAATCTGTAGTGAATGTCATTTTCTTACCAGTGACTGAATTTGTGACTTATATCTCACTGATGTTTCTCATCTGTGTCATGTGACCAGCAATCAGACTCACCAGATAACATAGCATCTTATGTGTGGACAGGAAGTCTATTTCTCTATGTATTCCTATGGGAGCCTCACTCTGAGTCTCATAGGAATGAATAGAGCAGTAACTGGCTTCCTGTCCTGGGTCAGTTGGAGGTCAGGGAGTTGGTCACATGACCCAGCTACAATTAGAAGAGAGGGGATAACTCACAAATACAGTCTCTGATAAGAAGATTGCATTCACTACAGATTATATCATGCAGCTTTCTAACAGGTCAGAGAATAAAAATTTTTGCAGGAGTTCTTTAACAAGCATTTTCATCATCCCAGTGCATCTAAAATTTTAATTTAAGTAACTTTGCAAATAGTTTTAATATCTTAAAAACCTGTTATCGTTTTGTGTCAGCAGCTTATATGTAGACCTATAGGTTGTCATAGTAACAGACTACAAACAAAACCTGTGTCGTCTTAGTTGGCTGGAATAGAATGAGGGAATTGCTCACAATGCAATTCCTTACCATTTTTGATGGTCTGATCTGATCCATCCTGGGAGATTGTAGACCAGGGTAGGCCACCCCTGGCACTCCAGCTGTTGTAAAACTACAACTCCCAACATGCATACTTACTCTGCTTTTCTCCGAACTCCCATAGAAATGAATGGAGCATGCTGGGAATTGTAGGTTCACAGCAGCTGGAGCGCCGGCGGTTGCTGATCCCTGTTGTTAGACGATCAGGCGATCCTGTGCTGGATTACCAGACTAATGGATGTCACATTAGGAGAAGTTTATGGCCGGTGCATTTGCGTTCTCCTCTTCCCGGCAGACTTGCGCTCCGCTCCTGTACACCCCCCTCCTCTCTGTAGCTCCACACATTAGAACAAAGGCCCAGGGCGACGTCTATCTAATTACGTTTGTTTTGCAGAGACACCTGGAATCTCTCCCGGAGTGCTTCTCTGCCTCCACCATGATGATTATCGCTTTTACACAGCATAAAACCCCTATCCGGCCCTTTCCAGTCCTTAATGCTGCATCTCGAGTCCCATTATCTCCGTCTATGCCGCGACCGTGAGGTCAGGCTGCTCGTTTCAGTGCCTGCTTTGGATAGAACTAATATTCCCTCCGGTGGTGTGGAGCGTCTGAATCCGGGCTCGCCTTCCTTTGGCTCTGAAGTTGTATTTTCGCAAAGTCATGGACGACAAACGATGCAGCGCTCTTCCCTGTACAATTATCCGGAGGGGTCGTAATTACAAATAATTAAAGGGGTATTCCGTGTTTTTTTTTTTTTTTAATTATTATTTGTTTATATACTAGGGAATCACACACATACAATTTTCAAATATACATGCATTTCAAATTTTGCATAAATATCTTTCTTTTATCAGGTTGTTGACCCCTATCTTCACAGTAGCATGGTATAGCCCATGAATCAATCAGTCCTGTGTAATGCATCCATGGCCTAACTGAAACATTGCATCAGTCATGGGTACTACATGACTACATAGAACTAATGGTGGAAACCACTGTGGCTATTACAACTACTTCACTGTATGTATGTTTACATGGCTGCCTGTTTCCAGGTGATATGTCAAATGGCTGCCTGTCTGTAGGTGATTTTATCGTGTTGTTAATAAAGTTCCAGGTGATATGTAAAATGGCTGCCTGTCTGTAGGTGATGTTATCGTGTTGTTAATAAAGTTCCAGGTGATATGTAAAATGGCTGCCCGTCTGTAGGTGATGTTATTGTGTTGTTAATAAAGTTCCAGATGATATGTAAAATGGCTGCCTGTCTGTAGGTAATGTTATCGTGTTAATAAAGTTAACTGAAAAAATGTCATAATATTTATTTATATAGCCCCACCATATTCCGCAGCACTTTACAAATTCAGAGGGTTCATGTACAAAACAAAAGTAACTGGTTAATATACAACTAAAACACTAGGAGTGAGGGCCCTGCAATCTATGAGGAATTGGGGGTGACACATAAGGTAGTTTAATTGTGATAAGTAGGATTCGAGCCATTATTGTACTGAAAGGAGTGGTGCCGGCCGATCTCCTTCGGGTTTGGGCCTGTTAGAGGATTGAGTTCAGGCCAGAGGAGTTGGTGTGGAAGAGGTTTAGTCAGGGAAAGGTCATTTTAGGAAGCTTGAGGGTGGTAGGTGGTAGGGTGGTAGATGGAGATGAGGGAGGAGATGTATGGAGGTGCAGCACTGTGGAGAGCACGAGTAGGGTGGTAGACGGAGATGAGGGAGGAGATGTATGGAGGGGCAGCACTGTGGAGAGCACGAGTAGGGTGGTAGACGGAGATGAGGGAGGAGATGTATGGAGGGGCAGCACTGTGGAGAGCACGAGTAGGGTGGTAGACGGAGATGAGGGAGGAGATGTATGGAGGTGCAGCACTGTGGAGAGCACAAGTAGGGTGGTAGAGGGAGATGAGGGAGGAGATGTATGGAGGGGCAGCACTGTGGAGAGCACAAGTAGGGTGGTAGACGGAGATGAGGGAGGAGATGTATGGAGGGGCAGCAGGGGGGGGGGGAGGCGATGCTCCGGGCCCAATACCTCTGGGGGGCCCAGCAGGGATGGTCTTAGTACAATCAGGCGAACACAAGTGAGCGCTTCCATTATGGAGTCTGATGGAGGCACATTAAGCCGATCTGAGGTCTGATAGGGGCACATTCTGCTGATCTGAGGTCTGATGGGGGTACATTCTGCTGATCTGAGGTCTGATGGGGGTACATTCTGCTGATCTGAGGTCTGATGGGGGTACATTCTGCTGCTGAGTCTGAGGGTTCTGATGGGGGGGTACATTCTGCTGATCTGAGGTCTGATGGGGGCACATTCTGCTGATCTGAGGTCTGATGGGGGCACATTAAGCCTATCTGAGGTCTGATGGGGGCACAATACGCTGATCTGAGGTCTGATGGGGGCACAATACGCCGATCAGAGGTCTGATGGGGGCACATTAAGCTGATCTGAGGTCTGATGGGGGCAAGGGACTGTTAGTTTAGTGATCCTTTAACATATGTGCCTGTGAAGTTGGAAACGTGCGTTTGGGAAGCCAATAAGTGGGGGGCCCACTCAAGTATGTTTCACCCCCCTCCCCCCATTGTGCTGAACCTCTTGCTACGCCTCTGATCAGGCCCTTAGTGAGCTGTACCCAGAGAAGCCTGATAGATTACAAACTGTTTTTGTCATGACTTATCTGTACTATTGATTTTATGCAAATTTGTTTAAAGTTATCACTTAAACATGCTCCATGTATGAGGGAGTAGGAGTCGGAGTCGGGGCCTGAGGAAATTGAGGAGTCGGAGTCGGGGCTTTGGCTTACCGACTCCACAGCCCTGGTATGTACTGTACTCATATTCTGCTTCTCAGAAAACTGCTGTTCACCTTTTGGATACCTGGACAGTTAATTGTATGCCAGAGGTCACATGACTGATACCATCTTTAGTCCTATTCGGAGCTCCTACAGATGCATTTTACAGGACTAAAATGGGCTGTACCATAGAGAGAGGCTATTGTGCGAATATAATAAAGGTCTGTGAGCTAAATTTTGAATACATACAGTACAGACCAAAAGTTTGGACACACCTTCTCATTCAAAGAGTTTTCTGTATTTTCATGACTATGAAAATTGTAGATTCACACTGAAGGCATCAAAACTATGAATTAACACATGTGGAATTATATACTTAACAAAAAAGTGTGAAACAACTGAAAATATGTCTTATATTCTAGGTTCTTCAAAGTAGCCACCTTTTGCTTTGATTACTGCTTTGCACACTCTTGGCATTCTCTTGATGAGTTTCAAGAGGTAGTCACCTGAAATGGTTTTCACTTCACAGGTGTGCCCTGTCAGGTTTAATACGTGGGATTTCTTGCCTTATAAATGGGGTTGGGACCATGAGTTGTGTTGGGCAGAAGTCAGGTGGATCCACAGCTCATAGTCCTACTGAATAGACTGTTAGAATTTGTATTATGGCAAGAAAAAAGCAGCTAAGTAAAGAAAAACGAGTGGTCATCATTACTTTAAGAAATGAAGGTCAGTCAGTCCGAAAAATTGGGAAAACTTTGAAAGTGTCCCCAAGTGCAGTCGCAAAAACCATCAAGCGCTACAAAGAAACCGGCTGACATGAGGACCGCCCCAGGAAAGGAAGACCAAGAGTCACCTCTGCTGCGGAGGATAAGTTCATCCGAGTCACCAGCCTCAGAAATCGCAGGTTAACAGCAGCTCAGATTAGAGACCAGGTCAATGCCACACAGAGTTCTAGCAGCAGACACATCTCTACAACAACTGTTAAGAGGAGACTGTGTGCAGCAGGCCTTCATGGTAAAATAGCTGCTAGGAAACCACTGCTAAGGACAGGCAACAAGCAGAAGAGACTTGTTTGGGCTAAAGAACACAAGGAATGGACATTAGACCAGTGGAAATCTGTGCTTTGGTCTGATGAGTCCAAATTTGAGATCTTTGGTCCCAACCACCGTGTCTTTGTGCGACGTAGAAAAGGTGAACGGATAGACTCTACATGATCTGGTTCCCACCGTGAAGCATGGAGGTGTGATGGTGTGGGGGTGCTTTGCTGGTGACACTGTTGGGGATTTATTAAAAATTGAAGGCATACTGAACCAGCATGGCTACCACAGCATCTTGCAGTGGCATGCTATTCCATCCGGTTTGCGTTTAGTTGGACCATCATTTATTTATCAACAGGACAATGACCCCAAACACACCTCCAGGCTGTGTAAGGGCTATTTGACAAAGAAGGAGAGTGATGGGGTGCTACGCCAGATGACCTGGCCTCCACAGCCACCAGACCTGAACCCAATCGAGATGGTTTGGGCTGAGCTGGACCACAGAGTGAAGGCAAAAGGGCCAACAAGTGCTAAGCATCTCTGGGAACTCCTTCAAGACTGTTGGAATAACATTTCAGGTGACTACCTCTTGAAGCTCATCAAGAGAATGCCAAGAGTGTGCAAAGCAGTAATCAAAGCAAAAGGTGGCTACTTTGAAGAACCTAGAATATAAGACATATTTTCATTTGTTTCACACTTTTTTGTTAAGTATATAATTCCACATGTGTTAATTCACAGTTTTGATGCCTTCAGTGTGAATCTACAATTTTCATAGTTCTGAAAATACAGAAAACTCTTTGAATGAAAAGGTGTGTCCAAACTTTTGGTCTGTACTGTATATATATATATATTAGAAAAATGTATAACTACCTATTCTCAAAAAAATAAGTGGAATCATTAAAACCGGAATACCTCTTTAAGAATATTGTGCATTGAGGGTCTGCTCACGTTATATTGAGGTTCTGCAGTCAGTATATGGGTTTGGAACTTCAAGTACATCCTGCGTCTTTTGGCTAGAGTGTCCCGTTAGCATATCACTGCCTGGATTTTGCAAAAAAATAACACAAAATTTTATATGTCTGGGGAATAGACTCTCGGCCACAGTTCAATATGAAGAATTTCATATATAGTTATTATTACTCCTGTTAGCCCAGTCTGCCCTCTAGTGGCTGTGGTCAGTTATGACCAGGACATGTAGGTAAATCTGGACATAGGCTTTGAACAATGGTGCACAAACGTTTTTTCGTCCACTCCTAAATGGGATTCCCATATAACCTCCACATTTTGTGCATTTCAGGAGGTTGGGGGTCCTTGCTCCCCTGCTTGGTGACTCATAAACATTGCTGTCTACTGTAGTTTATGGAAACAGCCCAGGGCGCTCAGACAATACAGTATAATTGGCATGCTTCATCCTTTCCTCTGTGCCCAAATATAGGGTCTTATAGGACATCATTGAGGTGACGGTACGTGCCCCCCTGTTTTGGATATCTATTGGCAGGTCCAGCATATACATCCCTTTGTTGACCAAAGACTCCTTCTACAGTCAACCGCCACCAATGAAGCTCCCCCCCATTAAGAAGGTCTGGCCAAACGAAGATGCAATTTTTATTTGTTTATGGCGATAAGCAGCCGTCAAGAAATGCCTCTCGGAGTGACAAGCCAGGCCTTGCTCTTTCCACATCGGCCTGTATAGATAAGTAACAGTACATGGTGATACATCCTTTACCTTTGTTTCTACAGGCCGGGCGTGCCCTCAGTTTCTCCATTGATCTGCCAGAACATTATCACTATGGGCAGCCCCACGGACACAGAAGAGGTGCACGTAGCCGTGATCCGCCCAAAAAATGCTGGAAGCCTCAGTTCACGGGAGTATCGAGCAAAACTGTATGAGGTAAGGAGCAAGTGAGGATCACTTATGACCCTCCATGGGTCTAGTTTGGCAGAGCCCTGCTCCTCTCATGAGTAATCTGCCCCCCGCCTGAGGTTGTACTGGGACACTCAGTGTGAATTGAGCACAAGAACCGTCACCGCTCCCCTCTCCCCGTGACGGTCGGCCACCGCTCCCCTCTCCCCGTGACGGTCGGCCACCGCTCCCCTCTCCCCGTGACGGTCGGCCACCGCTCCCCTCTCCCCGTGACGGTCGGCCACCGCTCCCCTCTCCCCGTGACGGTCGGCCACCGCTCCCCTGAGGTGAGGTCTGATGGGGCACAATACACTGATCTGAGGTCTGATGGGGCACAATACACTGATCTGAGGTCTGATGGGGGAACAATACACTGATCTGAGGTCTGATGGGGGAACAATACACTGATCTGAGGTCTGATGGGGGCACTATACACTGATCTGAGGTCTGATGGGGGCACAATACGCTGATCTGAGGTCTGATGGGGGCACAATACGCTGATCTGAGGTCTGATGGGGGCACATTAAGCCGATCTGAGGTCTGATGGGGGCATAATACGCTGATCTGAGGTCTGATGGGGGCAGGGGACTGTTAGTTTAGTGATGTAAAAACTGGGGACAGGTTTCCTTTAACATAGGAGTCCCCTTGTTTTTTACTTCTATTACTCCTATATTTTACTGCATTATGTGGTAGAGTATTTAGAGTAGGGTATGTAGAAAGTCTATTGTACTGTACTTAACAGCATAGATGATCTAGCAGTTTATATAGTCATCTTGCTAATACAGTATTATAACCACAACTAGTAGTATGTGCCTGTGAAGTTGGAAACGTACCTTTGGGAAGCCACTAAGTGGGGGGGCCCACTCAAGTATTTTTCGCCCCCCTCCATGTGCTGAACCTCTAGCTACGCCTCTGCAGGGAGTCAATGCATCTAGAAATCTGACAGACCTCACCTTTATGGGATAGCCTCGCTGTTGGAAGTTCATACTGTCCGGAAACTCAAGAACTCAGCCTGGTGTCTGGAGTAGTGGAACTGGCGCCCAGTATTGTATCCACCCCGTTATACAGTAATCAGCAGTGATGATTATTACCTCCGCTGTCAGCCGCCTTCTTTCACTTCTTTTCAATCCAACACTGGACTCCATCACTGGAAGATGATGTCCTTTTTCCCCTCTTTACAGATCTTGATGATTGAGGTGCCGATAGAAGGACAAAAGAAGAAGCGGAGGAAGGTTTTGCTGGAGACCAATCTACAGGGAGAGAAAGACAAGTCCCAGGAGATACTGGACTATGTGCTGGAGACCACAAAGCAGATCTATCCCTCGAATCAAGGGGTTAAAGGTGATGATGAGATCCTGGTCAGTGGTGGGGTAGAAGAGACCTCCTATATGTCAGAAGATCACAGACATGCCAAAGATTTTACGCTAGGATTTTGCCACATTCACTTTCACTTTGTGGATTGGTAAAATCCCCTGCAAATTATAGTATAGTGTGAAAGGGTCCGCGTGTGGAGCTCATGTACCGCACCAGTGTCAACCTACATGTCTGCACAGGGCGCCTGGTGTCTGCTTATCCCGGCATCTGACCAAAATGAAATAATTACAAGTCATTGTACAGGAAAGTGACGCACTATAGAAGAGAACTGACGGTGAGCCTCTGTCCTGCACTGTGCCTGTGCCGGGTACTGAAGGTGTAATCACATTTACACTGCCTGACCCAGTCAATCAAAGTGCGGCAGTTGCAGAGAGAGCAGAGCCTCTAGGTGTAATGGTAACGCCCCCGTTGCTCCTAGAGGCTCATTTGCATATAATAAAACATCATTTTTCTCAGCAATGAGGACACATATGAACATGGGACCAACACAGATGCCTTCAGCTGCCAAGCGCACATGTAACAGGTCAGCCAGTGTTATAGGTGCAAAACTGCTGACAGATGCCCTTTAATCTGAAGCCCAGAAAATTGTGAGCACAAAATTTTGAATAGGGTTCGACCAATGTCTGTCTAAAGTGTATTGTCACTTTAAAGGGAACCTGTCATCACCGAAACACCCCCTGAACTAGAGTAAGAGATGTATAGTGTAAGTGATGCTGAATCCGAATATGTAAGTTTTATCTTCATACTCACTTCCATTCCGACGCTGTGCTCCCACAAACCTGCAGTAAAATGCGCTCACTGGACTCTTCTTTGAGTCCTCTCCATTATGTGAGTGAGCACCGGAGTCCACTGAGTGCATTTTACTGCTGGTTTGTCAGAGCACAGCGTCAGAATGCAAGTGAGTACGAAGATAAAAATTACATATTCGGATTCAGCATCACTTACACTATACAACGCTTACTCTAGGTCAGGGGGTGTTTCGGAGATGACAGGTTCCCTTTAATACTGAATTGGCGCACGTTCAGTTACAAAATTACTCACCTCCTTATGCAGATTAATTCTACGGGTGAAGTGTTCAGTGATGGACGCACCCTCGATGACCTCACAGGGGAGACCTCGGAGAAGCATCTCCTGCTCCAAGTAGCATTTTCTAATGAACCCTTCTGCAGATGTCGGACAGTGTCTCATATTTTGTGTCTTTTCTTCCTTCTACAGGTAAAAGAGTTGTGTTAATGAACAGGTTTCCTCTGGACGGTGAAAAGGCCGGTAAAGAGGCGACCCTCTTCCTGGTCCCGACCTCCGTAAAAGGTAAGGTCCTTGGAGGTATTTTGAGGCAGACATAGACCGCATAAGGCCCCTGTTTTAGAAACGTATATGAGCTCCTTTTAAGTAACAGCCAGAGTAAAGTACACGTATAAGAACTGCTTTCTAGCAACTCCTTAAAGGTTTTTTTCGGTAAAAATGATTTTTAACACGCTCCCACAGCATGGCCCCTGAAACAGAAGATTCATCCTTACCTGCTCCATGCTGCTCCGGTCCCAGCACCGTTTACATCCGGATGGCTATGGACATGGTCACATACACTGCTCCAGCCAATGACTCAGGTGGTCACAAGCAGTATGTCACCACGGAAGTCTGTCATTGGCTGGAGGGGTGCATGTGACCATGTCCATGGTCAGCCGGATGTAAACTGTGGAGGGACCAGAGCGGAGGGGCGCAGGTAAGTATGAATCTTCTGTTTCAGGGGCCATCCAGGAGGAACTTGTTAAAAAAAATCATCTTTACCAGAAAACATTTTTAAAGGGGTTGTCCGTTCAGGATCGGCAGTCATCGGCTTCAGCACCAGAACCACATTGCATCATCCATTATGTAGTGGACACATGGTTACCGCAGTGCTGTCGTAGTTCACGTGGAATGGGAGCTGCCCTGCAGTAAACGGGTGTCGGACCTCGATGTCGTGTCCTGAAGACAGGCCATCAGTATTGGCGGTATTCTCTCTCTGCCATTAAAGGGGTCGTCTCATCACAGACAATGGGTGTATATCGCTAGGATATGCCCCCATTGCCTTATAGGTGCAGGACTCACCGCTGGGACCCGCACCTATATCGAGAACATAGCCCTGGAAGTGGCGGAGAGCACACTGAACATGTACAGCCGCCCTCCATTCATTTTCTATGGGGCCGGAGAAAATAGCCGAGCTCTGGATCGGCTATTTCCGTCAAGTCTATAAAAGTGAACAGGAGCTTTGGCCAGTCATGCGCGGTGCGCTACCATTCACTTCTATGGGGAGCCGGCTTGGTGGTGGCCGGACCAGAGTCCTCCAGCCACCACTTTTGGGGCTCTGTTCTTGATATAGGTGCAGGTTCCAGAGGTGGGACCCACACCTATAAGACAATGGAGGCCTATCCTAGTGATATGTCCCCATTGTCTGTTATGAGGCAACCCCATTAAAGAGCCCTAAACCGTTGGTGAAACCACAAAGGTGCAGTGGCATTTCCCAGACTGCTCTGCACTTTTGGGTTTCATCGGCTCTGCTCGGCTTTTCCAGAAAGCAGAATATGGATCCCGTATACCTTCTATGGATCTGTATTTCTCGCTAGTGTCATTGGGGGACACAGGACCGTGGGATATAGCTGCTGCCCCTAGGAGGCGACACTAAGCTGAAAAAGTGATAGCTCCTCCTGCCGGCTATATCCCCTCCCGCCTAGAGAGAGCATATCAGTTTTTTAGCTTAGTGTCGTAGGAGGCAGACCTCCCTGCTCTGCAGGGTTATTAGTTATTTTATTTATTTATCCTTTTATTTGGGGAACAGGATCGCTTTGCCTTCCTGTCCCCCGGGGATACCTGGCCAGGTCGGACCCCCTCCCTGCCCAGTTCCCCCATGAAGAAAAGTGGACCAGGGCAGCATTGCTCTCCTGCTTCCCGCCAGCCCCGGGGTCACCTAGGATCTAAAGTCCCTCCATCTATTCCAGTCTCCTGCCACTTCGGTGCCAGCAACTGAGGAGGTGACCCTGCTGGTGTCATTTACGGAGGGTGAAGTGCTGGAAGGGGGGCAAGGTGAAGAGGGGTGAGTATAAGTTACCCCCGCGGCCCCACTACCACCAGACCCCCCTTTCCCCAGACCCTGTGGGAGCTTGGGACCCTCACCTTTTTCTCGGGCCCAGACGCCTTCCAGGTCCTGCGTTCCCCGTTATCCCCACGGGGGAAACTTTCTCTGCAGGCACGCTTGGCGCGTGTGCATGCCGCCGGCCGCGCTCCGCTCACCGGAAGTGGTGTTCCGGACCGGAAGTACTTGCGGGCGGCCGCAGTTTCAAATTTAGGCCCCGGCTTTGGGCCTACTAGGCCGCGGCCCTTTCCCCGCCCTGGGGGGGCGGAGTTTCGGCTTTTTCTTCCGGGGAGGAGCTCCTTACCATGCCCTGCATCGTGAGACAGGCTTTCCTCCCACAGACGCCGCGCTGCTACCGCTTTGGGGACACAGGACCTGGTGTTATCTGGTGTTACCTGGATGGTCTGGTAGGACAACCTTTTATTCCTCCTCCAGCTTCCCCTCCAGCTTCCTCCCACCTCCTTCCACCCCCCTCCAGCTCCCTGCCAGCCTCTTTAGTCAGTCATGTCTGAACCTACGGCTGACCCCCGTCCACTACTAGCGCCCATTCACTATGCGTGTGCTAAGTGTGACTTAAAGTTTGCACGCGGCCAGTCGGACTCCCTCTGCACCGCATGCCGTGCACCCAGACCAGCACTTCCGCCTGAGCAGCCGCAGTGCCCCCCTGTCTGCGTGGAACCGGAGTGGCCCTTACCCTATCCCGGGCAGTGGCAGATTTATCCAAGGTGTCCCAAACCACCCTCCACCCTCATGGGTCGTTTGGTGACCACGCTCCGCCTGCACAGTCTACACCCTCCGCCACTAGCCAGCCCAGGGGTAGACCCTCTCGCAAGGGCCCAGAACAGGTCGATCTTCCTCTTCTGAAGCCTCTGTTTCTCCGCCACCCCCTAGGTCTCGTTCAGAGTTCTTCCCCCACGGGGGAAGCTCTCTCTGAGGGGGAGCTCCCTGAATCAGGCTCCGATACGGACCCTGACCAATCTTCCAAGATGGCGTCCTTAGTGGACAGTTTAGTTACTGCTGTCTGTGACACAATTTCACATCAGGATGAAATCTACTTTTCTGGTCACCCAAAGGTCCTTTCTCTTAAGCACTCCCAAAAGGTGTTTCCTCTGCATGACGATTTGCTGCAGTAGTTACCAATCTGGGATCACCCAGATAGGCGCTTTACGCTTCAACGCCTGGATCTGCTCTATCCTTTCCCAGCCAACCTGGTGGATAGGTGGTCCACGCCCCAAGGTAGCCCACCAGTTGCCCGTCTGACCAAGCATACGGCAATTCCTGTTGCGGATGGTTCTTCCCTCCATGACCCAGTGGACCGCCGTCTAGAGTCTTTCTCTAAGTCGGCCTTTGCAGCGTGCGGTACCGCGCTTCGCCCTATTTTTGCGTCTGCCTGGGTGGCGAAAGCCGTCTCTGAGTGGGCTTTGCGGCTGCACCAGGACATCTCGACTGGTCTGTCTCCGGAGGTCCTTCAGGCATTGGCCCTTCAGATCCTCAGGCGCAAACCTTTGTGAGGCTTCTCTGATGCAGGAGCTTTGGTCGCCCGTGCCTCGGCCCTTAACGTAGCCTCGCCGCGAGGTTTGGCAGAAGGTGTGGTCAGCGGATGCTTCTTCCAAGCGTTCCCTTACAGCTCTTCCATTTTCCGGTTCACGTCTCTTCGGAACCCGGCTGGACGAGATTATTTCGGAGGCCACGGGTGGCAAGAGCACCCACCTTCCGCAACAGAGGCCCGGACGTTCCGTTCGTCCTAGATCCTCAAATTCCAAATTTCAGTCCTTTCGCGTTTCTCAGGCACGCGTTCAGCAGCAACTCAGGCCGCCACTTCCTACCAACAACAGAGAAGAAGCCTACTTTAAGCCCAACCCGCTTGGCGCCCTCGGGCACAGCCCACCCGTCATTTAATAATAAACAATCTCGGCATGAGGGGGCGCCCCCACCCAGAGGGTGGGGGTCGTCTCCTCCTTTTTCAGGAGGCTTGGCGGGCCACATCTCCGATGTTTGGGCTCGGTTGTACCTCAGGGTACAAGATCGAATTTGTCTCCCCACCAGACCGATTTTTCCTGTCGACCAACCCAGAGATCCTGGCGGTCGACAGCTTTCTTTCAGGCACTTCACACCTTCTTTTAAAGGGGGTAATTGCCCCGGTTCCCCCAGCCGAGCATTTCAGGTTTTTATTCAAACCTCTTTGGGTGCCAAAAAAGGAGGATCCGTGGACCAGTCTGGATCTCAGGTTGTTGAATCGCTTTGTCAGTCAACATTTCAGAATAGTCCTTACGTCCGAGTGGCCCCGGAACAGGGCGAGTTTCTTTCCTCAGTGGACATTCAGGATGCGTACCTGCAATCCCTCGCCCACGCCCCATCAGCGTTTTCCTCCGTTTTGCAGTGGAGGACTGTCACTATCATTTGTGGCCCTTCCCTCGGGTTGGCAACCGCGCAGCAGTTTTCACGAATGCTAGCCCCCTTCGGCACTCCTTCGTTCCAGGGGTATCGTTCTGTTCCCGTATCTGGACGACATTCTTGTGAAGGACCACCTTCAGTCAGAGACGAAGAGAGCCTCGCCATCACCATAGGCGCGCTGACTCAGTTCGGCTGGCTAGAAATTTCAAGAAGTCATCCTCCATCCCAGCAGACAGATCACCTTCCTGGGATGTCCTCGACTCAGCACATCGTCATCCGGCTCCCTCTCGACAAGAGACGATCGCTCCAAAGATCAGTGCGGCTTCTCCACCGCAGCACACGTCCCACGATTCCGTTGCAATGCAGGTGCTGGGACTCTAGTGGCTCCTGAGGCAGTCCGTTTGCGCAGTCCACACTCGCCCACTTCAATGGCGATACCTGTCGACCTGGGACAATCACCGGACCCTTCAAAACCATCTCCCTTCCTCCCCAGGTTGCGGTCGACCCTGGTGCTAGAGCTCCAGCCCTGACTTCCGCAAGTCCTTTCTGCCATCTATGACAATATCACCCGATGCAGTCTGCTCGGTGGGGGGGGTTTCCCTCCCCGGATGGTAGGGGAAGTGTCTCCATCGGAGTCCAACTACCGTCATATACTAGAGCTGCGGGCCATCTATCTGTCCCTGCTTCACTGGACCCCCCTATTGGTAGGATTGCCGATCCGGATTCAGTCGGACAATGCCACGGCGGTGGCTTACATCAATCACCAGGGAGGAACTCGCAGCCGGGCAGCGATGGACGAGGCGGCCAAGATTCTTCAGTGGGCAGAGGATCAGTGCCAGTCATTTCGCAGTAACGTTCCTGGGTGAGATTGGGCGGCAGATTACCTCAGTCGCAGACCGTGGTCCAGGGAGTGTCCTACATCCGGAGTCTTCAATGCATTTGCCTTCGTTGGGGTCGGCCGGAGGTGGACTTGATGGCATCCAGGCTCAACCACAAGCTCCCAGTCTTCCTGTCTCGAAAAGAGATCCCGCGGGCCTACGCAGCAGATGCACTGGTAGCCCATGGAGGTTTTCCTCCTGTATGTCTTTCCCCCCATCCCTCTCCTACCCCGGATTCTTCGCAGAATCAGGGAGGGAAGGCATACCACCATTCTCGTGCTCCAGATTGGCCCCGGCGCACGTGTACACGGAGCTCATTCTCCTTCAGACGCTCCATGGCCTCTCCCACTCAGGGAAACCTCCTATCTCAAGGATCCGTTCCACCAGCGTTTAGGCTGGCTACGTTTGACGGGTGGCTATTGAGACCTCCATTTTTGAAACGTAGGGGATTCTCTGACACAGTCATTCGGACCATGATCAGGGCAAGGAAGCC
>ONZH01003060.1:0-52052 GCA_900303285.1 Rhinella marina
TATTTTCTTATGTGGGGGCTCGTTTTTTGCAGGATGAGGTGACATTTTCATTGGTACCATAAGACTTTTTGATCGCTTGGTATTACACTTTTTGTGAGTCAAGGTGAAAAAAATAGCTGTTATGGCATAGTATTTTTTAACATTTTTTTACAGCATTCACCTGAGGGGGCAAATCATGTGATATTTTTATAGAGCAGGTTGTTACAGACGCGGCGATACCCAATATGTCTACCATTTTTATTTTTGGAAAGTTTTACACATTAGATGCATTTTTGAACAGAATAAAATCTTTTTTTTTCTGTTGCCATTTTCTAAGAGTCCATAATTTTTTTATTTTTCTGTTGATTGTCTCAGGTAGGGTCACATTGTTTGCGGAACGAGATGGCGGTTTGATTGGTACCATTTTGGGTTAAATACGCCTTTTTGATCGCCTGCAATTACACTTTTTGTAAGGCAAGAAGGAAAAAATGGCTGTTTTGGCACAGTTTTAAAAAACAAGCATTCACCTGGGGGGCTATCTCATGTAACATTTTTATAGAGCAGGATGTTACAGACACGGCGATACCCAATATGTCTAACATTTTTATTTTTGGAAAGTTTTACACATTAGATTAGATTCTTTTTTTGTGTTGCTATTTTCTGAGAGCCATATTTTTTAATTTTTTTGGGCGATTGTCTCAGGTAGGGTCTACATTTCTGCGGGACGAGATGATGGTTTGATTGGTGCCATTTTGGGGTAAATACGCCTTTTTGATCGCCTGCTATTACACTTTTTGTAAGGGAAGGTGACCAAAAAAAGGCTGCTTTGGCACAGTTTTTTTTTTTTTTACTGCGTTCACCTGGTGGGGTGGATCATGTGATATTTTTATAGAGCCGGTCGATACGGACGCGGCGATACCTAATATGTCTATTTTTATTTTTTTCACTATTTTTTACAATTTTTTAAAATATTATTTTGAGAAAAGGACGCTTTTTTTGGAACTTAAAACTTTTTTTGTAAAACTTTATTTTTTCACTTTTTTCACTTTCTTTTTTTTACACTTTTTACAATGCATTACAATACTTCTGTATTGTAATGCATTGGCTGGAAGTGTATTACACACAGTAATACACTTCCAGCTTACTGCCTGTGAGATCCAGGGGGCTGGATCTCACAGCCTTCCGTAGATAGCAGCCGCATGCCTAAGGAATAAATCCGGCTGCCATCTAAGCATCGGGTCCCCGTCACAGCAGCGCGGAGACCCGATGGACACCCCTTCCCACCGCCCGCATCGCATGTGCCGCGGCCAGCGCTTACCGCGGCACATAAAGAGTTAATACGCCCGCATCGGTGTTTTCACCGATGCGGGCGTACGCAGCAGGGGTCCGGCTACTGGGAACAGGCCGGACCCCCGCAGCTTATCGGCGCTGGACGGGAAGGGGTTAAAGGGGTTGTCCAAGTTATATTTATTGATGACCTATCCTCAGGGCGGTTATGTAGAGATGTCGTCCTCTACATAACTTTGGCGCATTCAACGCCAATCTAAATGTAAGCCAGCTTCCTTGCTGGCTTAAATTTAGACCATTTTCTACGCCTAAAACAGACATAGAAAATGATAAACCAGATGGAAAAGAAAAACAGAAACAAAATCTAGAAATGTCACATGTAAGTCACAGGATGTAACTGTACTGTATTCAATTATACAGTCTGCAGAGTGCCCATGCAGAACTCATGTTAACCATTATATGGTCACAGTATGGGGGTAATATTGGTCTCTGTATAGTGATTTTTACATTATTTAGTGATGCCCCTTTTCTGTATTATGGAACTTTTGTTGTGCACATATGACACTGAACATGAATTATACATGTAGCAATGCCTCTATGTGCATTATGAGACATTTAATTTGCACACATGTAATGTAATATATTATTCATGTGGTGATGCACCTATTTTTACATTATGAGACTTTTGTATTAGGCTACTTTCACACTAGCGTTTTTAAATTCCGGTACTGAGTTCCGTCAAAGGGGCTCAATACCGGAAAAAAACGCTTCAGTTTTGTCCCCATTCATTGTCAATGGGGACAAAACTGAACTGAAGACAACGGAATGCTCCTGAAAGCATTCCGTTCCGTCTTCAGACCGGAGAACAAACCGCAGCATGCTGCGGTTTGCTCTCCGGTCCAGGCATCCGCACCAAGACGGATCCGGAATGACCCCCAATGGAAGTCAATGGGGACGGATCCGTTTGTGTGGACACACCAGTAATCCGGATCTGTCCTCCATTGATTTCCAATGGGGGGTCATTCCGGATCCGGCAATACATACACACAGACTACATACAAACAAACATACAGACATACATACAAACATACAGACATACATACATACTCACATACTCCCGGGACGCCGGCAGCAGGTCTTCACGCGCCTCCTGCACGCTGCGATGACGTTTCCCCACTGCGCCCAGCAGAGGGCGCTGTGGGGAATCGTCATCCTGCGCGCAGGACGCGCTGAAGACGTTCTGCCGGCGTCCCGGGAGTATGTGTAGTGTATGTCTGTATGTTTGTATGTATGTGTGTATGTTTGTTTGTATGTAGTCTGTGTTTGTTTAATGTGTGTCATGTGTGGGGCCGGAGCGCGGTTCCGGCTCCACACATGTCACTGCGGCAGGCACGGATCCGTCGGCACCCTTTACCTGCCGGAATCCGTGCCTAGCTAGTGTGAAAGTAGCCTTACACATATACTTTACTGTATATTTACATATATTGCATTCAGAAAGGTCAGTACTGTGTATTATGAGGAATACAATTAGGGTATTTAGTAAAACAGATTTTGGGAGAGGTCACCAGTCCTCTAATTGCTATATTTTCTGCCTGTGACTGCATCTGAACAGTGCTGTAATCTCTTTTATAGTCCTCAGCGTGATAATGCTTTACAAATCCTCTGTGTATATCTGCTATGTCACCATTATATGCTAATTGTAAGGCGGTATTTTTGTTTGTGTTGTAGTAACGTACACTTTTCCCTGATTGAAAAAGTTATACCGTTCCCTGACTGTGTGATTACGTGTTTCTATGTTCCACTTTTAGTTTCCTTCCTGTCTTTATACTAAACATATTAAATTTAGTGGTGAGGGGGCGTGACTAAATTTATCTACCCCTTACTGGGTGTTACCAATCTCCTTAGGGGTCATGCACATGAACATATTTTCTTTCCATGTCCGTTCCTTTTTTTTGCGGACCGTATACGGAACCATTCATTTCAATGCATCCACAAAAAAAACAGAAGGTACTCCGTGTGCATTCCGTTTCCATATGTTCATATTTCCGTTCCGCAAAAAAATGGAACATGTCCTATTATTATCTGCATCACGGACAAGTATAGTACTGTTCTATTAGGGGCCAGCTGTTCCGTTCTGCAAAATATGGAATGCACACAGAAGTCATCCGTATTTTTGGCGGATCCGTTTTTGCGGACCGTAAATACATAAGGTGGTGTGCATGTGCCCTTATCAAGAGTATGTTACAGGTTTAAATAACGTTCAGGAGGGAAGTATTTAGCCATCACAGACAATAGGGGCATATCGCTAGGATATGGCCCCCATTGTCTGGTAAGTGCGAGTCCCACCACTGGGACGCGCACCTACAACGAGAATGGAGTGGGGAGAGCTGGTGCTGGAGGACCCCGGGTTTTCCAGGGTCTGGTCACCACCAAGCGCTGCTCCCATACAAGTGAATGGGAGCAAACTGCGCATGCGCGGCCGCCCTCCATTCTTTTCTTTGGGGCTGCCAAAAATAGCCCGCTCGGCTATTTCCGTTGGCCCCATAGAAATGAATGTGAGCGGTGGCCATGCATGCGCAGTGCGCTCCCATTCACTTGTGTGGGAGCAGCGCTTGGTGGTGACCAGACCCTGGAAAACCCGGGGTCCTCCAGCCCCAGCTCTCCCCACTCCATTCTCGTTGTAGGTGCGGGTCCCAGAGGTGGGACCCGCACCTATCAGACAATGGGGGCCATATCCTAGCGATATGTCCCCATTGTCTGTGATGGGAATACCCCTTTAATATGAAACTGACTACAAAAACAAGAGGGCACAATCTGAAAGTAGTTGGGGGAAGATCAGTAGCAAAGATAGAAAATATTATTTTACTAAAGGAGTAGTAGATGTTTGGGACAAACCTTCAGCAGACCTGGTTGGAAAAACATAAACATATCCATCCTACGAAAATAAGGAAAATTATAAGGACCGCCAAGATGGACCATATGGTAGTCTTTTCTGCTGTCGTTCTTCAGTGTGGCAGCACAGTGGCTCGGTGGTTAGCACTGGTGCCCTGCAGCGCTGGGGTCCTGGCTTTGAATCCAATCAGGGTCAACATCTGTATGGAGTTTGTATGCTCTCAACCACGTTTGCGTGGGTTTCCTTCCACACTCCAAATATATATATATTGGCTTTCTATAAAATTTACTCTATTGTGCTGGAGTTGAGTATAAGATATATACTCAATATCTCGTATTATAGAGGAAAATGAAACAATCACCTGTATAGAACGTTTAGTTAAATCTCCATTATTCGCTGTCATTGAACTGAAGGCATCAATTAATCCATTTGTATCCACACTATCTGAGGCAACATTGGTTTTTCCACCTGAAAGAAATCCAGAATTGCATTTTTTACTCTTTGGGCAAATTATCTGTTAATGACTGTATGTACTCGCTATTAATTAGTTACCATATTTTCCAGACTATAGGATGCTGTGGACCAGCTGTGTCATGTGATCCCAGTCTGACTACCAGTCCAGAGTTAGTCCTGTGTAGACTGGAGGTCAGCCTCTCCAGTGGGTAAAACTAAAATGTATGAGCTCTCACACATTAAGAGGTGACGCTGAGACAGATGGTTGGTGAAAAGTAGAATTGAGAATGTTCCATTTCCAGGGTACTTTTTTTTTTTTAAAGGGGGTCTGTGTGGTACAGTATGTGCCTCTTAAATGGGGTTATGCCAGAGAACTCCAGAGATCTCACCATTCATTTTTCCAATTGCTCTGCTAGATTATCTTCAGTTTGGCAGCTCAGGGGATGTGTCCCTTCTGCTGCAGCTCTCTCCCTGTAAGGCTCCAATCACACGTCCTGTTTTTCTTTCCTGATTCGATCCTGATTTTTTCAGGACCCATTGAAATGAATGGATCCAGATCAGGATCAGGATCGAATCAGGAAAGAAAAACAGGACGTGTGAATGGAGCCTAAGTGTCACAGCTTCTAAAGCCACCTACACAAAAGTGTGGGTGAACGCACATAAGATCTGCACGAGTTTCTATGTGGATTTATCTGCATTAAAATCTGCAATTTCTAACAGCATTTTTTGGTGAGGATTTGATGCGGTTTTGACACAGATCTCACCCTTCCGTTGAAAAAGAGTGAAATCTGTAGCTAAAACCGCAAACATAATTGACATGCTGCAGATTTTGCAATCTGCACGGCAAACTCTGTGTAGTCTCACACACTTTGCTGGTACTGTAATACGCTGCGGTGTTTCGGCACGGGAATCCACTTGGAAAAACGCACATATTCCGCAACATGTGCAGGTGGCCTAACACACAGGTTTTAAAAATGTAGAATATGTTTTTTTACACAACCCTTTTAATAATTGTGGTATATCTCATATCAGCACAGGACAAATTAAGACCAGTGTACACAACATTTGTCTTAAATAACATCTGTCACCATGATCAACCCTATTAAAGCAGGCCTACTGCATGGTAGGGTTGATCATGGTGACTAACATGGGATCTTTTTCTCTGCAATCAGTATTACCGATACAGAGAACTTATTATTTTTAAGCAATATGTAAATGAGGTGCTCAGAGCGCTGAGGCCTAAACCCTCAGAGCACTATCCCTCCAAGTGAGTTGAAAGGAGCCAGGCATCCTCCTGCACCGATGTCTGGTCCTGAAATCTCATGCATTCACCATTGCAGTGAAGTAGTCCTCTCCACTCTGAGATCTTCACTGCACGTGTGCCCATGTCACTTCTGTCTGCTCTTGCACGAGATTTTAGGGCCAAGCATTGTAGTAGTGAAGATGCCTGCCCCTCACTGGGAGAAAGAATGTTGACAGGGAGAGGATGAAGTGAAGAAGTGCTCCGAGGGGTTAGGTCAGCACCTTATTTACATATTACTAAAAATAAGAACTTCTCTGCATCAGTGACACTGACTGCAGAGAAAAGGGACTCATTTAAGTCACAACTAGAGTTGAGCGAACGTGCTCGTAACGAGCACTGTAGTACTCGGATCCCTGGCGCTCGCATGGCCGCAGGCATCCGGATCCGTCCTCACTGTGAGTCAATGGGGACGGAGCCGGATGGCTGCGCCCATGCGAGCGCAGGGGATCCGAGTACTACAGTGCTCGTTGCAAGCACGTTCGCTCAACTCTAGTCACAACCCTACCAGTCAATATGCCAGGTTTAATAGGATTAACCATGGTGATAGATGCTGTTTAATAAATCCACCCCCCCAACACACACACACAGTGATTAATGATTGTCTGCACTGGTTTAATAACTAGGAACAGTGCATCCTCACTGCTGGTTCTGTGGAGAAAAGAACCAAGGCACTGGAAAGCCACGTCCTTTAGAAGCCAAGTGATCTTTTTTTTATTAAAAAAACACTTCATGGCCACCCCTTTAATATAGTGTCTAGAGATGAGTAAAATATTGGAAATTTCGATTTGGCTGCTTCGCCGAATTTTACAAAAAAATGTGGTTCGTGACGAATTACTTCATCACAAAGCAAATTTCTTTGTAAGTAAGAATAGCAATGAAGCGGGCGCAGCCGTAGAGAAATGCGGCTTGACTTAGGGGAAGGTAGACATAGTAAGGGTTAATTATTGTTGAGAGTTAAGGGGGTGGATTTATGCAGGAGGAGGGGAGGGGTTAATTTTCCCGCCGTATATTTAGGGCATGGGAAAGGAAGGGGAGGGGCTGTTAGTGTGCTGTAAAGAAGAGTGAGCAGTTCCTGCCCGTCCGCCTGTTTTGTTTGATAGTATGTTTTTTCCAGTGTCGCAGCGACTGGAAAAGGGGGATCCTGGGAGGCAAGATGGAGGATAGGTGCATGACTACTTGGGGGCGTGCATCTATGACGCTTTTGTCAATTGAGAATGGGGCTCCTGTTTGGGCTGATAGCCCTGCAGGGGTAGAATTTGATGAGTAGTGCCCTTGGGTCATTGAGTGCGGCCAAGGGTAATGTTGGGATTATTTGTGGAGGTTCGCGGGAGGAGAGCATAGTTGATTGCCTTCTAGGATCCCTTCACATTATGTTCTTATATATATTTGGAAATTGACATTGTTGTGTGGTTAACAAAATTGGCCGCTACGGCCTTTATATCAAACTAAGTTTCTGTGTTTTTTGTCAGTAAAGAGTTAGAAGGGTACAGGTATGGTTTAGTATGCCGATGATACTTCATCCAAAGAAGTCATGGGAACAATGAGAGGGAGTGGCGATTGTATTGCACCCCGTCATTGTACCTCTCAGATGCCGTGATCATAGCTGATTGCGGCATCTGATAGTAATAACACAGTGTAAAATTTTAAATAATAATAATAAAATCATACTTACCCTCATTCATTTGATAGTGAAGAGCCGTCCGCCATCTTGATTGAAGATCTGGTGCAAAATCTTGCGCAGCCCGAGATGACGTGGTGACGTCATACGTCACCATGCACAGACTTTTTTTTGGGCAAGATCTTCAATAAAGATGGCGATGGCTGGTGAGTTGCGAGCAAGTGGAGGAGGCAAGTATGTTTCTTTTGTTTTTTACACTATTTCACGTAAAATCGATTCGCTATTGTGAAGCACAAGGAAATTCAGCCTCGAGGTGAATCAAATTTATCCTGAAATTCAGATCGAATTCCACTTTATTGAAAGCTAATAGTGTCTGATCAGATTCTTATGTAATCTAATAGCCAAACATTCATATACCTCTGTGTGAGATCAGAGGAATATAGAGATAGGGCTCATGCACACAAACGTATTTTCTTTCCGTGTCTGTTCCATTTTTTTTGAGGACCTATGCGGAACCATTTATTTCAATGGGTCCGCAAAAAAAACTGGAGTTACTCCGTATGCATTCCGTTTCCATATGTCCGTATTTCCGTTACGCAAAAAAAATAGAATATGTCCTATTATTGCTAGCATCACAGACAAGGATAGGACTGTTCTATTAGGGGCCAGCTGTTCCGTTCCGCAAAATCTGGAATGCACATGGACGTCATCCGTATTTTTTGTGGATCCGTTTTTTGCGGACTGCAGAATACATACAGTCGTGCACATGAGCCATTAGGCTAGGGTCTCTTAAATTTCTATGGCTGCCATATTGTTCCTGCATACAACTCAGAGTGTAGCGTTATATTTCAGTAGCAGTACATGAGATCTAATACATAGATTTGTCATATGAAGTAGATTGAGTGCTCACCTGTAGCTTTTGCAATTTCTTTAAGTTTTGATTCTTCAGCACCTCCGAGGAATATTACATGAATTATGGCACCACTCGCTAAAATTTGTGGGACGCAAAGGTTGGTATCAAAATTGTCTTCTCCATCTGATAGTAATATGACTTCTGTTCCATCGGATGAGCCAGTCAGTCTTTTATTTACCTGTGCGGTTACAAGAGATATGAAGGATACATATTAACCATCTCTTTAGTCATATATGAAATACATTTTAGAAAACCAAATTCTTTACTCCTTCCCTTTTAAATTCCTCCAAGCTTATGTTGGAATTATAGAATCTTGTGTATACTTTAACACCACTAAAAACTAAGGGGGTTATTTATTAAGACACCAATCTTAAAACCCATTTGCGCTGGCGGTGGAACCACTGAAATTATGTAGAGGCGCCGGCCTCTACATAACTTCAGTGCATCCAGTGCCGTTGTAAATGTAAGACAGCTTCCTTGCTGGCTTAAATTTAGACCATTTTCCACACCTAAACCCGGAGTAGAAAATGCTGAATGAGACGGGCCTACCGACCCCTTCCCCTCCCCTGCCATGCCCCCCTTTTTTAGACCTGGCGTAAGTGGGAAAAAGTCGCAGATTGCGACAGATATACTCCAAAGAAAATGGTGTGTATCAGGTCGTAACTGACACCCTAATTCTTTTACATGTTCTTGGTTTAGTAACACCTATGGACATGATCACTTAGCATATTTTTTACAATAGTATCGGCACATTTCCCAAGCTGAAATCTGCACGTAAAAAATAACATTAGCCTCCTATTATTTGTAATGAGAATTCGCAATGTAATTTACTAAAAAAATAAATAATTCAGTGGCAGACAACATACTGGTTAGCCACACATGGATTATCTGCTTTGAATGTGTCCACAGCAAGGCAAGCTGGCTGAAATCCCATGGTCAGCCTCAGATTTCTGCTGTGGATTCCATGGCAAATAATTTATGCTGTGTGAACATGACCTAATACATTCCATACAACATTTGTGATCTGGATTTTGAACAGATGTGCACAAGATTTTGGGGGGCATCCGATTGTCTAGGGAGGGTGCGCAGAGACTGTTTGTGCCCCTTCTATCCCCCTGGTTAAGAGGGGTTAAGTTGTCCCCTTCCCCCCCTTTTGGTTACAGACATGTTTTGATACCTCTGCTCCTAAATGCAGCAGGTACTGAAGGGTTTAAAAGTTGTGGGAGCAGATATCCTCCCTGTCCATTGGGCCCCTCCTATGTGGTGTGGTGGGTCCTCCCACTGTGCTCATATACCCCCCTCCTCCCCCTGGCTCTTCCTCTAGGCGCGCAGAAGAGATCAGGTCCCGCCCTCCCAGCACTGAGTTCTTGGTTGATGTCACGGGTTTCATCCTATGTTCATTTACTTCGTGCTCTTGTTTACACCGTTTCCTGTTTCGTAGAGCATTGGATGCTATGGAAGTTATTTCAAGTCACAGCAAGTGGCAGTTTAATAGAACGGAGATCTGGAGAGACGGATGGCCTACCGCTCCATACCGCTCCGTATGGTTTTGGAGAGTTTGAAGAGGTTTTGCAGCGTGATGATTAAGAAATAAGATGTTGCCGATCACCACCCATCAAATAAACAAAGAATGTTAAGATCGTGTTTTGTCCTTATATATAGCGGTGGAAAGGGTGAGGTTTAATGGGGAGGGGCGTTGGAAGTTGTGGTGATCCCTTCCTGTCAACAGTCTTGGAGGGTGCTTCAGTTCTTTAATCATTGCTATTGTCATTCTCCACGGTGGCTCCACTGAGGAACGAGTTGAGACAACTCTGAAACGCATCTGGTAGACATAATTGATATCCACAACAGAACGACATGCACTTTTTGGATTTAAGTTTTCTCCTATTGATATTACCAGCAACATACATAGTTTCCAGAGACATTAGTGAATAACACATGCTAGGAAGAAGCAGGATTTAGTGAGCACAAACCCGCGAGAGCCACCACTACATTCCCGTGAGGAATAAAGACAAGTGGAGAGCAAAATCTGCAAGTGAATACAACACACTGGGCGGCGGCATGGCACATTTTGCTCAAGCTTTTTTGGGATATACTCAGAAATTCATATACTTGCATGACCTACCTGGAATCAAGATACTCTGAATACTACAGTCCTGAGATATATGGCACGCTGACTGACTTCATCTGCACCTTCACATGATTATACCATGAGAGATACATATATTTAGCCACAAGACATAGTTATGCAAAGTTTTTATATTCTGGATTATGATTTTTAACACTAATATTTTAATCATGCAAGCCCCGGTCAGTTATTGATTAATATACTGCGAGGGGCCCATGGAGAATATTGGATATGATCATAACTATTGTTCCCTATTTAAATACACAGGAGGATTGCCAGTCATCTTTTTTAGTGTATATATTTTTTTACTGTTCATTTATCCTCTTTTCATAAATTAATTTTTATTTATTTTTTTATCCAGCTTTAACAACATTGTGTAGACTCATTGACCTACTTGCTTTTTATTCCTGGAACCTTTTTTATGGATGGTATACCTCCTACTGCATACATACAGAATTTGCCCTGTCATTTTATAAACAAGGGGGTATATTTCTGAAAGTTTAAATAATTTCATTTTATATATCTTGTGTGGTTTCCTTCAAATTATATGTTTTCTCTAATTTTCATCTTGATCAGTCAGTGAGAGTGCCAGCTATAATTTTCTAGATTGCATGTATTTTTGCCCAGTAGTTCTCAGCACCACCGCTACACCTGAATGAGTCTTGAATATGTGTTGCCGCAGCAGAATGGGGACATTTATTCTTCTCTGTACAGTCTATGTGCAGGTTGGCTCAGGGGATAAGTATGGAGGCTGCATGGCCGTACAAATTAAGGGGACAGTTGTCCCCTTCTGACCCAGACAGCTGGTGTCCTAAATACTCCAAATTTAGCATATTATCCTAATAAACAGACATTCACCTTTCTAACAGATGAGCCCCATGGTAAATTATATTTTTGGTCTTCTGTGTCCCTGGTGAAAGCTTTCGGCAGCCACTCATTTTAACAATGTTGTATTGGGGTGACATCAAGCCTTTATAAATAACTTTTCCATAATATGATAATTCAGAGAGAAGATGCTTTCTTGTACATTACCTGAATGCCGCTCTGAAGTCCAGAACATATATTTGTTCCACCACTTGCTACTATAGGCACATGTTTTTTTAGCTGCTCACGATCTGTAAAACTTTTAATTTGGACGAGCTCTGATTTTATAGTGGGAGAGCTTGAAAATGTCACCACTCCAACGTAAGAATCAATCTCAAAAACCTGCATAAGTAATACTTCTGCAGCCTGGTTCAAACGTCCAATTCGATTGTTCTGAAGAGAGAAAAATTGTTCAAATTACCGTATGTTTTTATTTAAAATATGCCATGATTAATCCAATTATATGTAAATAAAATGTATGTCGAAGATAGGTTTTCATATTTTGGATGTAAACAAGAATGTTCCAATCACTGAAAGCAGACCTTGAAATACAAACCAAAATAGAAGCTCAGCCCTTAGTAATAAAAATGGAAGATATCTCACATTAAGTAACTTCCTGCAAGTAACTTGCTCAATGAGCACATGCGGCTAAAACAACAGTATAAGTACCTATAGAAAGATGCCAGACCGCATGAAGTCAATAATATACTTTATTTATGAAAATTATAAGGAAAAATTCATATATTAAAAACAAGTTCACAGAAATGTCAGCATCAACCGGAAGGGGGCACACTGGTAATAATTCATACTTGTCCAACGAAATAAAAGGCAAATTAAAGTGCAAGTGCAAAAAGATATATAATCCAAGTATGTAAAGGACAGAATCAATTACCCATAGCGTGCCTCCTCCGGGTTGGCGCCATCCCAGATGAGGCACACTGTGGGTAATTAATTAAAGTTACTCTCTACCACTGCTGTGTACAATAGATACTTTATAAATACAGTACTCATTCCGAGCACCATATTTCTCAATGTATTTACACCAGATAACTGTCAAAAATACATTGATAAACCCATTTCCCTTCTATTATAAAGCTGGCTGCCCATAGCCACCATTAGGGGGAGCTCAGTGCATAAAAATGTACTCAATTACCATTTACTGGAATGGATATAATCTCTTTGTATTGTGCTCCTTCTAGTGGTGGCTGCATGAAAATGCATTGTCTTCTTGTCAGGAAAAATGAGTTCCCCTCTCTCTTAACTCAATAGCGGTTGTGTGGTCTGCCTCCATTGAAGGTACACCGCTAAGATACAGTAAAATACAAAATCAGAGGACCCTAGATTTGGAGAGGTGCTGCCAGGTCATATATTCTGGGGTCCATATAAATTTCTATCCCAAGATAACAGAACAAAAGGACTTAGGCGCTCTGTTGAGCATTGCAGCCCCTTTGTTTTATAGATTGGCATTGTCAGCACCCAGAATTGCTTTATTCTGACGTGTCTATGAAATTTGAAGCGTCTGTTGACAAACGCTTGGTTTTGCTCTTGGTCTGCAGTGAAAACATTATATGATTACAAGACATTAGATGCTATAGAGATCACTTACAGTAGCCATGCTTCCAGAGACATCCAGCACTAAAGTCACCACTCTCTCTGAATACTGCAAAAGTGTGATTGTAGGGACAGGAATACTGAGGTTAGGATCTGGATTTGCCAGCTTTGTATCATTGGAGCTCATGATCACATCCCATGTGCTACGGTAATTGCAGATATTATTTTGCATGTTTGGAGCTTCAGTGTTATGGTTACTTCCATCACAGAACTTAGTGATCTAAAAGAGAAATCACAGCGCTCAGATCTTCCAAAAGTAAATGCCTTACACATTGTAAACATCAGGCTTTACTTATACTTACATCAGGAAGAGCCTGCATGTACATTAATGATTCTGGGACTAACTGATTCTGGTTTGGCACAAAAAGACATCCTTTTTCAAAGAGTCCGGTTTTGGGGTCGCGATCACATGGATTAACCGTACAGCTTGTACTTTGACATTTCTGAATTTTGTTCTCACCAGATATATCAACAGAGCACCTGAAAATAACAGTGTAACAGTGTTAGACTTAGTATTATTACTTATAGTCGTACGTATTTAGACAAAGACATGTTAGTCATACAAAGTCTAATCTATGTGTAAATGATAACTTGTCGATTAAGGTTTTTTAGCATTTTCTTCTTTGAACTCTGCAGGCTACACTTGTAATTATCACTTTTCCCTGGGTGGGTGACTTGCTGTCATGATGTCTCCCATACACTACACATGGAGGAAACACAAGATTTTGCTCCCTAACTCTCTCTCACATATGCTATGCTATATTCCAAAGCTTCCAAATTGTCCCTTATCGGGGACATATAATAAATACAAACGGTGTTATGGGATACTTTTTTTTTTTAAAGTGGCTTGGGAAACGAGCCTAAAAAATTCTCCCTTTTAAACTATGCAATAGTAGTGGCAGCAGAAGCAGCATGCAAGGCTGTAGGTCAAATGCCTATGGGTTGTAGTAGTAGTAGTAGTAGTAGTAATAGTAGTGGTAGTGCTAGTAATGGCAGATACTTTCAGTTAATAGTGGTGGCAGTAGGGGATTAGCAGCAAGGAGCAGAAGCAGCCGCCGAGGCAGCATCAACAGCAGCAGCCATATGGTACATGTTGGCAGGCAGGCAGCAGCATGAAGGGGACAACAGCAGCCTTATGGAAGATGATGGTTGGCAGGCTGCAGCAGTGGCATGATAGTGGCATGATGGAGGCAGCCGCAACAGCCATCCAAAACATGATGGTTGGCAGGTCTCAGTAGTGGCATTATGGCATTGGTGGCATGAAGGAGGCAGCAGCAGTACATAACATGATGGTCAACAGGTCACAGCAGTGGCATGATGGCAGTGGTGGTATGATGCAGGCTGGCAGCAACAGTGGTAAGATGGGGCCAAGGCCAGATCTATTCATTGGCCTCAGCCAGAGGAGTGTGAAAATGCTCCCAAATCCAGGCTTGGCTCATTTTGAGAAAAGTGATGTTTTGTACACTAGTGGAGAACAACTTTGTCCTTTTGAGTGTGATCATCATGACCATCCTCCCCACCCTTCCCCCTGCAGCGCTGAAAACCCTCTCTGAGATTCTGGGCAAGAAAGAAGATAGTGAACCTGATGTGTGAGTTTGGGCCGCTGTTCCAGTCTCCCTGCCCAGACATTCATGGAGTCAAGGAACAAAGTATGTGCCAGAGACTGGCCAGAGTTTAGGTAGGCCTGAATCTGGGTATTGAGGCGGGAGCTCTCGGCTTGCTAACTGCCCTCAGCCTGGCGCAGCACGTGGAAAAATGCTCCATCATGCTCAAAAGAGTGAAAAGGGGGATGCCTCTGCGGGGGGCGGAGAGGGGCCTCCCCTTCAGATACGCTGGCAGCAGGCGCCTGCTAGCTGTAAGCTACAGAAAGCTACATATACAGTGTTTCCTCGTAACGTAATTTGGCCTCCCTTTATGTGGGAGGAAACCATTCCCCCAAGGTCGCCATTCTGGCCAGCATTCCTGAGGAACTAGGTCTTTCCAACTCTGCCTCTCACTGAGATGATTGAGTGCCATGGCCGGTGTCACCCTCATCATCATCATCCTCTTGCTCCTCCAACTCTGACTCCTCTTCCTCCTCTAGTGGCAGCACCTCCTCCTCCTCTACCATGTGAGTTTCACATTGTGGGTCCCCAACAGCTACAAAGAGGACAACAAGATGCATTAGCTGTTCTTCTTCCTCCTCCTTCGTCACCACCTATTGCATAAGCATCAGCGTCTCTTCAAAAATACATACGAGGGGGATTAGAGACAACTGCAGCATGAATGGCAAGAGCTGCCGCCCAACCTGGGTACCACACATGCTGCTGAAAAAAGGCACAGTCTCCTGGACATTGCCAGCACCTTGACCAAGCCAGTGCAGTTTTTAAAAGGCCATGTAGAGAACATGTGCTATTTTCCCCAGGTTTAATGAGGCCAGAATGTTGTGCGCCTTTTTGCTGACCACCTTGCCCAGTTGGAGACGGCGGAGTGACTGCCAGTGGGATGTTTGCTGCTTGATGTACTTTAGCAACTTATCACCAGTGTGGCTACTCTTACCTAGGTCGATCATGGTGTTGCAACACTTGACACATGTGATAGGAAGGAGTAGCAGTGGGAGCAACCCTGTGCCCTGCTGTTGTCGAGGACAGCAAGAATCCATAGTGGAGGGAGCAGAAGAAATTGATAAGTGACTGGTATGGGAGCCAGGGTGACACAACCATTGGGGGGTGGGGGCAAAAGGACCTTGCTGAGGTGCTGCCTCCTCGCCGTAACAGCTGCTCCAGGTGCCCACCTTGACCTTGCTGAGGATAGATCATCAGTTTTACAGAACTGCAGAACCCTTTTAATTGTTTTTTCACTTTCTCTGATTCCCAAATATCATTTTTCTGGCAGACACTGTAAGACCCAACCACCCACATTTACAGCCCAGCACAGAATGACATTCTTCTCATTCTGCTAGGGCAGACGTTTATGCCAAACCTGATTCGGTATGAACTGTTTCACTCATTTTTAAAAGGGTTTTCTGAGATTTTGAAACAGATGACCTATCCTGATAGGTAGGGGCTTTCTCAAACAGCTTATCATCAGGGGTCCAGAGTGTCAGCCCCCACCAATCAGATATTGATGACCTATCCTGAGGATGGGTCATCAGTATCAAAATCTCGGAAAATCCCTTTAAGTCAGGCCATCACCCTGTAAAAGACATTTTCCACCCTAGGCAATATATTAATTTAACAAACTCACCTCGTAGCCTCCACTTCACCATTTGTTGCAGCATAGTAAGGTGTATCTGAGTTGTACTCATCAAAAACACCCCAACGGAGGTGAGCCCATTCATGGACAAATACTTTACCTGAAAGTAGATTTTAAAAAATCTTTTGTTATAGTTACAGCATTACACACGTGTGAATTTACAGTATAAGGATTATTCTTTTAAACTTCTTGAATCAGGTTGCATAAGTTTTAACACTAGCCCTCATCTATAACGAAATGGCTTAGTTATATGATCTCTCATATATATTAGTTCCTGGTAACATTAAAATATTACCAATCTGATAACCACACATTTACCCCCCGACATTTGATATAAGATGTCTTCATTCCTGCCTTAGTGCTTTTGGTTAAATACTCCAGCTTCTCATTAAACCGATTTGATATAATTTCATGACATGCTACCAAAACCGTTAATAGGGATACCCTCATAACACAATCACTGGGTGGCTTCACAGCCCCAGAATACAATTCTCATGACACAATATTTTAAAGTCAATGTTTAAAAAGCTGGTCATCTCGTGACACACATATCAGAACATGTCTAGCTCCTTATCTTGTTAAGGAAAGGCAAGGAAGGATACATCCGTACATGAATGTCCTCAGTGGAAAGCAGTTCCTGCAAAATGGTACACATTTACGACTTGGTGATTGTGGGGACACAGAATTATTCCATAAAATAGAAAAAAAGTTATCAAAAAGTCACATGTTCCACAAAATGGTACCAATAAAAATGACAAATCCTCCCACAAAAATTTCTCACGCAACTCTGTCACTGACAAAATAAAAAGTTATGGCTTTGTTCTGCCATCTTCTATGCCCTGGCATGTTTATTTCTTGCCAGGTATTGACCGGGTCATGGCCATTGCTGAAGCCAATGACTAAATTTGGCAGTGACATGCCCTCAAGTGGCACAACATCACTGGGTCACATGCCACACGGGGACATGTCACTACTGAAACCAGTGATGGGCTGCAACGGTGTATGTGATTATGTCCATACCTGGCTGTAATTAAGCATGCCAAGAAATGGAAGATGCAGAATGAGAGCTAGGGTGCACGACTGGAGCAGCTGGGAGCAGTTATAAAATTTTCTTTAGGTGATCCACACTAGGGGCCAATAAGTTAATTGCTAATACTGTAATTTCCAGAAAACCGCTTTAAGTCCAATAGAGTGGAGCAAATGGGTGTACAGTAAGTTGGTGTTCTACACTGTCAAACACCACACAGAGATCAAAAATCAACAAAGAGTAGTTGGCATTAGATTTAAGCGTAAGGAGATTATTTGCTACCTTGGAATGAGCAGTATATGCCTTTATAGTAAGGGCAGTGTGGAAACTAGATTGTAACTAGTTCAGAAAAGAGTTACCAGAAAGATAAGTAATTTGGCAAGAGTAGACTAAACATTTCAGAAGTTTAAAAATGAAGGAAAGTTAAGAGCAGTACTTAGCAGCGAAGGATGGGTCAAGACAGGTTTTTTCAGTACCGTGGTAATAGCAGCATGATTGAAAGAGTTGGGAAACATACCAGAAGAGAGAGGTTAAATATTTTTTAGTAAGGTGAGTAGTGACAGTCAGTGAAGGAGAGTGGGTGAAGTGTGAGGGAATAGTTTGGGTTGCTAATGAAGGTAGTAGGCTGTGAAGAAAAGAGGAGCTTGGAGACTTTTTTCTCTTTTATTGCATCAAAGGCTGGGTGTGAACAAGAGGACTAGCAGGAAATAAGGTATCAATTCTACTAGGAGACTGGGTCATGATTTCCTGCCAGATGTCAATTTTTGCTAGTCCAGGTCTTCGGCACAGAGGTCTGTAATAGGCATCTGAACTTTATGACTAAGGAGGGAGTGAAACGTATCAAACAATCATTTCGAATTATTGGAAATTGATGAGGAGAGAGGGGTTTAGGCCTGAAATAGGCTTGTTTCGCACTGTGAAGATTGGATTTATAGGTTGGTTTTGAGGAAAAACTTGTGAGACTATAGCTCCTCCCACAAAACACAAGCCCTTCCACAATGTCAGTGGAAATATTAAAAAGTTATGGATCTCAGAATATTGGTGGCATCTATTATGTAAAAGTAGTAAAATCGTAAAAGTTTTATATATTTGATTTTGCATGAATCACATCAATACCAGAATGAAGGTAACATGTAATTCATACTGCAAGGTAAATGCTATAAATAGTGTTTACATGATAAAAAATGCCACTGGAAAATACAACTTCTACTACAATAAAAAACAAGTCCTCATATGTCTTTGTTTGCTGCAGTGATTAATGAGTCTAAAACCTGTGTAAGCCGCTTGAAAAATTCTAAAGTTGGTGCCCATATCAAAGGCAACATTTCTCCATTTCTTTTAATGATAACCAGTTAAATGGTCACTGACTTTTAACACAACTTTGCAGAAATCAATAATACACGCGATCATTAAAAAAACTTTGTAATATATCTTATCACAGAGAAATGTCTAGTTCAACTGTTTACCGCCCTCCCACCCACCCCTTCCAGCTTGCTAAGACAGGGTTCACATATGCGCTGTGAACTTCGGCAGTCCACCCCAGTGGAGGAACAGCGTGCTGGAGTTCACTAAATCTGACATAGCCAGATATCACTGTGCACCATCGGATCCACTATAATGGGATATTGTCACTTTTCAGCATATAGGCCGTTCATCAGCTGGACAAAAAATGCTGCGTGTAGTATTTTTCGTCTGGCTAAAAGCTGGCATATACATCAGATACAGTGGAATTCTAGCAGTCTGCTCCTCCGCCACACAGTTCAGAGCAAATCTTACTAGAAAATTCCTGCATTTTATAGTCTGCCATCAGGGTTGTCCAGCAGTGCCAGACCTTCCTGACTGCTTCCTTGAATGGGTTTTCTGAGATGGTGATATTAATGGATAGATCATTAATATCAGACCAGTGGAGGTCCAACACTCAGCACCACCGCCTATCTGCTGTTTGAGGAGGCAGAGTACAGTAGCCTCCTCACAGGGTACCAAGCACACTGCCGTCCATTACATTAAAGCTATGCTTGGTATTACAGCTCTGCCCATTCACTTAAATGGGACTGAGCTGCACCTAGGCTACCAGGGGTGGACTGGGAAATAAAGGTGGCCTTGGAAAAAAATACTAAAATTGATGTAAAGCAGGGCCAGCAATACAGAGCAATAATACAGAGCTTTCTGGATCAATGAGAGAGCTATGCTTCTACACACCTGTTGTACATAGATCTGATCAGTGCAAGCAGGACATGAAGGTGAGCAATTATGGAGAGGCCTGTGAGAAACACAGCCCTTTCCATCCTGAAGGTCTCCAAGATGCAGTGAAGGAGATGAAAGCTCCCACTAACTGCCGCTTAAGAATCTTTGATGATGTCATAACTAAGAGGGACCAGACCAGGAAGAAGAATACAGTGGTTGTAAGTGCACAGAATTGTGATTTTACTTTTAATTAAATATAATATTGCTTGTGTATGAGAGAGAGAGAGAGAGAGAGAGTTGTGTATGTAGCACATTTGTGTTTGTCAGCTATGTATACAGCAGAATAGAGATGAGCGAATCTATCTCGCTGCTTCGTAGATTCGTATCAAATGTTTTTGGATTTTCTTTGTATTATTTGTAAATTTTTATAAAATTTTGAACGCTATGTATGCTACGTAAGCTAAATACGTAACGTACGCATTCTTCATGAAGCGGGAAAATGACGATACGTCCCCACAAGAGAGGGAAAAACCAGCCCGTCCCACCGGGAACTAACTATTGGCACGTATAGGGAGTGATGACTCCTCGCTCATTACTCCTCCCTCCTCTGAACCAGTTTAGACCAGCGCTGAACACCGAACAGTACAACAAGAATGGCTAAAGAACTGCGTCCGAAGTGAAGTGAAATGGTCTTTGGGGACGAATTCCATGAACCACCGCCTGCTCCAGACATCAGGTTGAACTTGTCACAACTGTGCAAGAGAGACTCACCGGCTTCAGTATCCATATTCTCCTTGCCGGCTGGTGAGGTGGCTGGTGCAGCTGAGGCGGCTGGAGCATCCACTTCGCCGCCCAGGAGGAGATCAAGAACACCTTCCATATGGCAGAACCTGATTGTGCCAGCATCAGTGACGGCCCACGCGCAGACCTTCTGGGACTACAAGAATGCGGTGGAGGACTGGGTCATCCTAGGCCGGGAGATCCTACATTGGAGCACCGAAAGGGAACTGTCCTGTGGTTTTCAGTGGAACGAGGCTCTGGCTTCCTGGTGGACGATGAGGACGGCAAGGAGTACTAAATGGGCCACAGGTCAGTTAAACAGCCGTACCTGCCCCAACCCCGTCACAGCCTGTACGTGGGGGATCAGGTGGAGTACACCTCCATGGCATCCCTGAAAGGCCCCTTCGCTACCGAGTTTACCCTACTATTTAAGCCCCTGGTCCCAACATCACCAGCGGAAGTTTGGCCAGAGGAACCACCAGGCGAAGTACTGGTGCGCTGCCTTCAGGAGTCACCAGATGGCACCCTCCGCTTCAGGGATAAGCCACAGCCAGAGCCTCTGATACCTGGACTGCCAGTGCCACCACCATCACAGTCCTTTGAGCTGGGTAAGCTGACAACGTCATCATTTACATTGCAATCCACGGTGATCCACCAGTACCAACTACCGTGGAAGATGAAGCCAGCAGCAGCCAGGGGAGCTGGGGCTTCTTCCCTGGTTGCAAACTTCCCTCCACCGCTTCAGCCGGAAGTCCTTACCCCTGCTGTCCCGGCAGGAGGATCAGGAAAAGCGCAAGTGGCTACAGCGCTCGCCAGCGTGACCACCACCTGGACTCGGTCAAGTCTGACTTCCGGAAAAAGAGGGCAGTGGAGTTCCACCATGGCAGCGAGCTTGGCCTACAGGAGGCAGGAGCGTCCTCTGATGTTGTTCAGTAGCAGCTCAAGCGAGGAGGACTTCAGGTCCCTCATCTGAGGATTCGGCTGGTTTAAAGGACACTTTAAGAGGACCTATGGGAGCCACACCATGGACTGCACCTGACGAGTGAGAGCTAGTTGGCACTTTTTTGTTTAGTTTGTATTGCCCCCGTTTGACTCTCACCCAGATGGTCATGGCTTGTCAGGACTCCACCCATTCTGCAGAAAATTTCCAGTTGCGCCTAATTTTCCTTTTTCCTTTTCTTCTCAGGTTATTTGGGAGCCCGCTTTGCAAAAAGGGTTCTCTATTTGCTGCTATTTTATATTATCCATGTGGATAACATGTTACCTGTTTGGATTACAAAATTACCTCACGTGGATTACAATTGAATTTTGGACTATGTGTTCCAGTGTTTTATTATCAAGCAGCCACGACTCGAGGAGAGACTCAAACGTATATCTGAGCCTTTTATGCTTGCAAATGTGAAATTGCACTAAAATGTTTGCATAATTGTCTTTGCTGTATTTTAGCAATAATGTTTTTACAGGTTCAGTATTCTTTTTCAGGTACTGCAATGCGTCCTATATTAATGCACTTATTGTACCGTGTTTTTTAGTGGATTATGCACTTAACCAGATACAGTAGCTAGCAACTTACTTTTCTAGCTCATATGGACTGCCTCTAAAGACTGTACATTGGGGCCTCGTGCGTATGAAACAATCGCGAGTCAATAGTACGCTAAGGATTCATACGCACTTTGTACGCTAATGCTTACGTATTGTGTACTTTTAACAACGCTGACTGTATGTTCGTAATTTGTGTAGGAATGTTCGCAAAACAACTATTATTTTTTAACGAAAATTCGACCGAATAAATTCGTATTAAGAAGGAGTCTTGTCATAAATTCGTCGAACATTCGCCGAAGCGAATTTTGGATGATTCGCTCATCTCTACAGCAGAACTATATGTACATATGTACAGTGCCTTGCGAAAGTATTCGGCCCCCTGGAACTTTTCAACCTTTTGCCACATTTCAGGCTTCAAACAAAAAGATATAACATTTTAAATTTTTGGTGAAGAATCAACAACAAGTGGGTCACAATTGTGAAGTGGAACGAAATTTATTGGATCATTTAAACTTTTTTTGTAATAATAAAACTGAAAAGTGGGGCGTGCAAAATTATTCGGCCCATTTACTTTCAGTTCAGAAAACTCACTCCAGAAGTTCATTGAGGATCTCTGAATGATCCAATGTTGTCCTAAATGACTGATGAAGATAAATAGAATCCACCTGTGTGTAATCAAGTCTCCGTATAAATGCACCTGCTCTGTGATAGTCTCAGGGTTCTGTTTAAAGCACAGAGAGCATCATGAAGACCAAGGAACACACCAGGTAGGTCCGTGATACTATTGTGGAGAAGTTTAAAGCCGGATTTGGATACTAAAAGATTTCCCAAGCTGCACACAGTCTCCTCTTAACAGTTGTTGTAGAGATGTGTCTGCTGCTAGAACTCTGTGTGGCATTGACCTGGTCTCTAATCTGAGCTGCTGTTAACCTGCGATTTCAGAGGCTGGTGACTCGGATGAATTTATCCTCCGCAGCAGAGGTGACTTTTGGTCTTCCTTTCCTGGGGCGGTCCTCATGTGAGCCAGTTTCTTTGTAGCGCTTGATGGTTTTTGCGACTGCACTTGGGGACACTTTCAAAGTTTTCCCAATTTTTCGGACTGACTGACCTTCATTTCTTAAAGTAATCATGGCCAGTCATTTTTCTTTACTAAGCTGCTTTTTTCTTGCCATAATACAAATTCTAACAGTCTATTCAGTAGGACTATCAGCTGTGTATCCACCTGACTTCTGCCCAACACAATTCATGGTCCCAACCCCATTTATAAGGCAAGAAATCCCACTTATTAAACCTGACAGGGCCCACCTGTGAAGTGAAAACCATTTCAGGTGACTACCTCTTGAAGCTCATCAAGAGAATGCCAAGAGTGTGCAAAGCAGTAATCAAAGCAAAAGGTGGCTACTTTGAAGAACCTAGAATATAAGACATATTTACAGTTGTTTCACACTTTTTTGTTAAGTATATAATTCCACATGTGATAATTCATAGTTTTGATGCCTTCCGTGTGAATCTACAATTTTCATAGTCATGAAAATACAGAAAACTCTTTGAATGAGAAGGTGTGTCCAAACTTTTGGTCTGTACTGTATATACTTCAAAGCTATGTGTGGTGTGTCTTTATGTGTGTGCATAATATGCATACTGCAGAGCTGTGTCTGTGTGTATAATATGTGTACTGCCAGCCATGTGCGTGTAAAATATGCTTATTGTAATGCTGTGTGTTTATTTGTATAATGCCACAATCATGGCGAATAAACTTAAAAAGTAAATAATCTAGCAGAACAAGCATGGCAGGACACTGCAGAGCAATGACAGGAAATGCATTTACTTAGGGTAAAAATACATTTAATAAGGTTACCATATGTACTATTGTAGTTTATTAAAATGATCAGAAGATGACACATAAAGGTTAACAGGAACTGACCAAAACCTCTATGCTAGACCCCAAAATGGATGACCTTCATCCCTCTACTTCCTTAAACCACCAGTGAAGGTTTAATAAGAAGAAAATATAGTTTTCTATTTTTCTGATGTCCACACCTGGGTAGGTCTTATAGTCAGGTGTGTCTTATAGGCTAAAAAATACGGTATATAATCTGCTCAGGTCTTGCTCTACAATTACCTGCAGATTGCACTTCATTTCATGGTGACACATTCTCTTTAACAACATTAAAAGTGAAAAGGACAATATATAATAAATCTATCAAAGAAAAGAAAGCAAAGAAAACACCATTTACCTCGGGGTCCATACACTGAGATGAGCCAATCATCAGTCATGAAATCTGGTGTCAGGTGAATGAAATTGCCTGGTTCTCCACACTTTCTATACTGTTGGGTGTAAGGGTCATTCGCATGCTGCAGGTTAGGCTCAGCAATGATAATATCTGCCTAACATCACAAATACACAAATACATTATATTTTGAAACAAGTATAAAATACATCAGTCATTTCTTAAAAACCATCCTGCATTTTACTGTACCTTATCATAGGTTTCTGTTTTGGGTCTTGGATAGTTCTTATTTGACCAAGACTTGGGAATCAAGATCTTCACACTTCGTACGTAGAACTTTTTTTCTGTGGCATCAAATAAAACACCTGTAGCTTTTTCCACCATATCCTTTGGGGGAAAATTTTTAAATAAAATATCATATAATTACTAATTTTGTTTCCAATCTGTCATTCATAAATTCAGAATTTCATAAAAGTTAGTTCTTTATATCTATAAAAAAATAACATAGTCCCCTAATAAAAAAAGGATAAAAAAACAATGTGTTTCACACCTATGTGGACCTGTTCTAAGTCAAAGCTTTAACATAGAACCAATGCAGATAGGTTTGAAATAGCATAGCTGTTAGCATTTTTAACTGGGTTGTCTTTTTTGGAATGGTTATACACTAAAGAGTTTGCTTTTATGGAATTCCAGTTTCCAAGTGCTAGAGCGTTTTTCTACCTAATGGAGTAATTTCCCAGGACTGGGATAGCATTTTTCCATGCACTTCCACAAATGGAGACACCAGTGTGGATATCAAGTTGGATGAGCTGAAAAACTAACTCTATTCTATATACTGTTGTCACCCAGTCAATATGTAGTGAAGATGGAGGAAGCTGAACAAAAGGATTTCAGCAAAACTGCTTGTTCCTTAGTCTTATCTGTTGGGAGCATGTTCCTTCAGTTGTTTAATTTTTTTGAAAAAAAAAACAGATCACAGACATAACAAAAAACTAAAGGAATTTCAAATGGCAACTTTCTGGCTTTAAGAAATACTAAAAGAAATGAAGAAAAATAATTGTGGTAGCCAGTAACAGTTACATTTTTAGAACAAGCACAGGGAATAAATTATGGAATCACTCAATTCTGAGGAAAAAAAATATGGAATTACCCTGCAAATTTTCATTACAAACAATAACACCTGCATCAGATTAAATCTGCTTGTTAGTATCCAGGTAAAAAGGAGTGATCACACCTTGGAGAGCTGTTGCAACAAGTGGACTGACATGAATCATGGCTCCAACACCAGAGATGTCAATTGAAAAAAGGAAAGGATTATCAAACTCCTTAAAGAGGGTAAATAATCACGCAGTGTTGCACAAGATGTCTGTGACCGAACTGTAAGAAACCGCCTAAAGGAAATGGGATTTACATACAGAAAAGCTAAAAGAAAGCCATCACTAACACCTAAACAGAAAAAACAAGGTTACAATGGGCTAAGGAAAGGCAATCATGGACTGTGGATGACTGGATGAAAGTCATATTCAGTGATGAATCTCGAATCTGGATTGGGTAAGGTGATGATGCTGGAACTTTTGTTTGGTGCCGTTCCAAAGAGATTTATGCAGACGGCTGTCTGAAGAAAACATGCAAATTTCCACAGTCATTGATGATATGGGGCTGCATGTCAGGTAAAAGCACTGGGGAGATGGCTGTCATTACATCTTCAATAAATGCACAGGTTTACATTGACATTTTGGACACTTTTCTTATCCCATCTATCGAAAGGATGTTTGGGGACGATGAAATCATTTTTCAAGATGATAATGCATCTTGCCATTGAGCAAAAACTGTGAAAACATTCCTTGAAGAAAGACACATAAGGTCAATGTCATGGCCTGAAAACAGTCCGGATCTCAATCCAATTGAAAATCTGTGATTGAAGTTAAAGAAAATGGTCCATGACAAGGCTCCAACCTGCAAACCTGATCTGGCAACAGCAATCAGAGAAAGCTGGAGCCAGATTGATGAAGATTACTGTTTGTCACTCATTAAGTCAATGCCTCAGAGACTGCAAGCAGTTATAAAAGCCAGAGATGGTTCAACAAAGTACCAGTGATGTGTTGGAGTGTTATTTTGTTTGTTTGTTTTTCATAATTCCATATTTTTTTCCTTAGAATTGAGCGATTCCATAATTTATTCCCTGTGCTTGTTCTAAAAATGTAACTGCTACTGGCTACCACAATTATTTTTCTTGATTTCTTTTAGTATTTCTTAAAGCCAGAAAGTTGCCATTTGAAATGCCTTTAGTTTTTTGTCATGTCTGTGATCTGTTTTTTTTTCAACAAAATTAAACAACTGAAGGAACATCCTCAGAGACTGGTGATTCCATAATTTTTGCCAGGGTTGTACATTTATATATTTTTCATCTTTTTTTCTATCTCTCATTAGACAGCTGTGGTCACATTAAGGATCTCTGAGGACCTCTGAGACCAGCAGAAGCAGGCCTACTGCTACAATGATCTATCACAGTGTAAAGTATATCAGCTGGCAGTGGAGTGCTCTTCTTGATCTGAGCACACCCCCTACTGGCTATAAAATTAATGCCCCTTTCAGACGAGCGAGTTCCACGCATTGGACTTGCAGCGTGAGTATGCGGCAGCTCCCTTCCTGACCTCCCAGCACTGACGGGGTCACATGGCATTATATTGATTTATGGTGCTATGTAGCCCTTAAAGTTCTGGAATGTGTTGTATAACACTGACAGTATTATTTCAGTTTTATACAATACATTCCAGAACTTTAAGGGTTACATAGCATCATAAATCAATATAATGCTATGCCACCCCGTCAGTGCTGGAAGGTCAGGACAGGAACTGCCACATTCTCATGCTGCAAGTCTGATGTGTGGAAATCATTTGTCTGAAAGGGGCCTAACTGTGAGCTGGAAAACTGTGAATAGACATCTCCCTGTTCTGTGGCAGGAAGGGTTTAATCTTTTCATTAAAAAAAATAAATAAAAAGTCAAAATATAAATAAATAAATATTTTTTATAAAAGTAAAAAATGTATAGCTACAGTATAGCAGATTAGGTACACACACATACACACATTTTCCCCCTTTATCATTTATAAAAAAATAAAATAATAAAATATATCAGTTTTAGCAGTACAGTATTTTAATAGTATAGTGGACTTTGTGTGTAAAATATACAAGCGTACACACAGGGGCGTAGCTAAAGGCTCATGGGCCCTGGTGCAAGAGTTCAACTTGGGCCCACCCCCCCCACCCCCAGCGCTGGTGCAACTAGTTTTTCTGCTGGCCAAATAAATAATTGAACCCCCCCCCCATGCCAAATTCTCACCCTAACCTTTTCCCTCCTAACATTACGTGTATCACTACAGAACAGGGTAAGGCTACATTCACACAACAGTTGTTTTTGCAGCCTCCGATCCGCATATTTTGCGGCTCAGATGCGGACCCATTCATTTCAATGAACACTGTGTGCTGTCCGCATCTGTATGTAAATTCCTATTTTTGTCCATTTGCGAACAAGGATAGGCATCGTTACAGTGGATCTGCAAAAAAAAACGGATGCCATACGGAACATCATCTTTTTTTTGCGGATCCGCAATTTGCAGACTGCACACACAAAACACACAGTTCGTGTGAATGTAGCCTAATACAGCGCCTCATACCTCTTACATCCAGTGACGTCTCCTCTGATGTAGATCTTCTCTTTCCTCATCTTCTCCTTTCAGACCAGACGCCATTTTTCAGCCATTTCTCATCTCTGCAGTTTGACATAAAAAAAAATCTTAGTTTACTACTTTTCCATCATCCTCCCATCTTCTGGACAAATAATCCTACCACCCCCAGTACTGTGCCACTAGTACCACACAGATAGTGCCCTTCAATAATTATTGGCACACAGTGTCCTAAAATAACTGCGCCCAGTAATAGTGCCCCCCACAGTAATAGTGCCCCCCAAAGTCCCAACTAATAATTCTCTGCCAGAGTGCACTTGTTAGTAATAGTGCCCCCAACAGTACTAATGTCCCCACTGTGCTCCAGAAGTAATAATGCTTCCAATGTGCCAGTAAGAAGTGCCCCCAAAATTTCACCCCAATAATGTGCCAGTAAGAAGTGCTCCCCACCCATAGATGCCCCCCAAATTATGTGCCAGTAAGAAATGCCCCAATAATGCACCAGAAGTTCCCCCCATTGATTCCCCCCCAAAATTATGTGCCAGTAAGAAATGCCCCAGTGCCCACATGTGCCAGAAATTGCCCCCAGTGCCAGTAAAAATGCCCCCAGTGCCCCCATGCCATAAAGAAATGCCCCCAAGTGCCAGTAAGAAATGCCCCCCAGTGCCCCCATGTGCCAGTAAGAAATGCCCCCAGTGCCCCCATGTGCCAGTGACAAATGCCATCAGTGCCCCCATGGGCCAGTAAAAATGGCCCCAGTGCCTGTAATAATGCCCCCAGTGCCTGTAATAATGCACCCAGTGCACCCATGTGTCAGTAAAAATGCCCCCAGTGCCCCCATGTGACAGTAAAAATGCCCCCAGTGCCCCCATGTGCCAGTAAAATGCCCCCCAGTGCACCCATGTGCCAGTAAAAATGCCCCTAGTGCCAGTAAAAATGCCCCCATGTGCCAGTAAAAATGTCCCCAGTGCCCCCATGTGCCAGTAAAAATGGCCCCAGTGCCTGTAATAATGCCCTCAATGCCAGTAAAATGCCCTCAGTGCCCCATGTACCAGTAAAAATGCCCCCAGTGCCCCCATGTGCCAGTAAAAATGCCCCCAGTGCCAGTAAAATGCCCCCAGTGCCAGTAAAATGCCCCAGTGCCCCATGTGCCAGTAAAAATGCCCCCAGTGCCAGTAAAAATGCCCCCAGTGCCCCCATGTGCCAGTAAAAATACCCCCAGTGCCAGTAAAATGCCCCCATGTGCCAGTAAAAATGCCCCCATGTGCCCCTAAAAATGCCACCAGTGACCCCAATAGAGCTCCGGTCCGTGCTACAATAAAAAAAAATTAACACTAATACTTACCGCCATCAGGCTGGCAGCGATGCGATGCAGGCCTCTTCTGGCCTGTGTCCCACGCTGTATGGCTCAGGCGGCGCGATGATGTTATCGCGCCGCCTGAGCCGGCCTCTGATAGGCTGCAGGCCTAGGAACGGGCAGGGGAGACGCCTCTCCCTCCCCTGCCCCGCAGTACAATACAGGCCTGAGGACGGCGATACAGATGACTATGGAGATGAGCGGACATCTCCCTCTGCCCCCATCTGTGTGCCTAATTGGCGGTGCGGCCCTGCAAGTGGCAAGGGGGGCCCTCGGCCGCTGCGACCCCTATAGCTACGCCACTGCGTACACACATTTTTTTTTCCTTTTTGCTTTCTTAAAAAATGTAAAAATTTAGAAATGTTTGTCTTGAAATCTTTTATAACAGTTATAAAAACAAATTGATAAGAAAGGAAAAATATACATTTTTGTCATTTTCACAGTTTTTCCTTAAATGTTTTTTTTTAAATATTATATCTGTCATTTAATGCCAGAAAAGAAACGTCTAAGATGTCTGAGATGAAAAAAATATCAAATACATGTAGGTTGGCAGAGGAATTAATTAGTTATATACAGTTAGATCAGCCCATTGCTAAAACTGAAAGATTAGCCTTATAAGGAAGGGGGTAAACACACCAGTAAAGAAGTATCCTTTAGCTGCATCTCTGCATAATTTAGTAATGAAGGAAGGAGCAGTGGAAACAAGTTTCCATCCCTTTGTCCTTTCATCTTTTCCACTTCATTACAAGGCACTTACTAAAGTATTGTGATTTTCCATATTGCTTCCTTTGCTGGCTGGATTCATTTTTCCATCGCATTATACACTGCTTGCTTTTATGGTTACGACCACCCTGCAATCCATCAGTGGTGGTCGTGTTTGCACTCTATAGGAAAAAGTGCTGGCCTCTCTGGTGGCCAGGTCTTTGGGAGCGCACATAGGCTGGTGCTTTTTTTCTATAGCATGCAAGCACGGCCCCCACTGATGGATTGCAGGGTGGTCGTAACCATGGAAAAGAGCAGTGTAATAATGTGATGGAAAAAGGAATCCAGCCAGCAAAGGAAGCAATATGGACAATCACAATACATTAGTAAGTGCCTTGTACTAACTTTCTCTACATAAAAAATGTTATTTCCTGAAGTGACACAACCCCTTCAAGCATATCTCCTTGTTAGTTTCTCTTAATCCTCAATAACCTGTATTTGGGGATTTTTTTTAACCATGGTTGTTAATTATATCTATCCGTTATTTTTAGATATGTTTTTCTACCCAAGACTCATCGTCTCAGTCAGTCTCTTATTTTACAGGCAACAAAGTGTTAAGTGGAGAATTTATTGAGTATAAGAGATTTACAAGGATAATAAAAGAGATTGAAGAGTGAAAAAATAGGAAGAAGGTTATGTGCACAGAGGGCGTCCACTCAATGGAGCAGAGGTCTGGCTTGCTGCCATACCAAGGGGCTTTCAAACCATTTTCCAGGCCACCTGCCATGTGGACATTCCTCATCCAATATTGCACACCCTGTAACATAGTAACATAGTAACATAGTTTATAAGGCCGAAAAAAAGACATCTGTCCATCCAGTTCGACCTGTTTCGACCTGTTTCCAGTTCGACCTGTAGACTTTAACAGCAACATCGTGAGTTAAAATGCATCATTGTGCTACAAGAATTTGTTTGGTCTAAAGGGAGATTTCTGTTTCTAATCATCCTGGCTACTTTATCTGCATGAGACCTCTACAGGGGCTTAATGTCAGAATGGCTGTTCTGGGGCCATGCTACAGATTCCATTGTTAAAATAGTTGAAGTTTGATCACACACTGGCATAGAGTCTATAAAATATTATAGATGCAGGGGAAGATGTCACAACTCAACTCACTATGGGATCAGGGTTAGGTTAGTACAAAGGGGGAACTTTTAATGGCAGTGTCACTATAACTGTAGGGGGGGGAAGTGGGGACATTACTGAGATGGGCATCAAAAGGGGACACCCTTAACGTGGTGTAACTGCTAAGTGGATACATTATTACTGAGGGAGGGCATAAAAGGGAGCAATGTTAACAAGAGGGGGAATGGAAGGGGTCATCAGTACTGCGCTCTCCCTAATCCTAGGCGCTCTGTTTTAGAGATAAGAGCAGGTCCCAAAAGTGACACTGGCAGCATATCATATGGATATGCCACAAATATTCCAGGTGACAACCCCTTTAAGTCTTTATGGTGGTCTTGGCCAAATGTAACAAGGTAACCTGCACCTACACTGAGAACGGAGGCCCAAAAGTTGTGGAGGGCGCACTGGGCATGCGCAGCTGCCCTCCATTTATTTCTATGGGACCGACAAAAATAGCCGACCATCAGCCCCATAGAAATTAATGGGAGCGGTTGCTGCGCAAGCACGATGCGCTTCCATTCAGTACTATGGAGAGATCACTTGGTGGTTGCTGGACCTCATGAAACCCAGAGTCATCTGACCACCACGTTCCCAGCTCCATTCTCTGTGTAGGTGCAGGTCCCAGAGGTAGGACCCGCACCTATCAGACAATGGGGGCATATCCTAGCGATATGCCCCCAAAGTCTCAGATGGCAATACACCATTAATGGTGGTTTGTGTTGTGGTAAAAAAAAAGCATAATTAAAACTGTATGCCTTTTAACCATGATTGCTGCTGTATTTTTTATTATGTTTGTTTTGTTGCATTTTATAACCGCAAAGAAACCTACCGTATATTCTGTAAACCCAGACTAATTAGGTGCACAGCAAATAGTTTCAAATAGTTTCACACAACACAATCTGCAACTACTCAACTAGTCCAAGGAATCACACTAAGCACCAATATTAGAATATAGAAGGATGACATTGCAATAAAAAGAGGTAACTGATCTGTATACTGTATATTTGGAATGAGCCAAACAAACCCCACTCCATCACTACTCGCATATATTTCCAAGGGAAACATAAGGATGGGGCAGCACAAATCCATCCTGTTGCCTCGTGGTTTTGCCTTAGATATTTGTTTAGGACCATTGATCAGTCATGGCAAACAGTTGTGACCTAGGCACAAAACTCACATTTCTGTCCTCACCTGTTCTCCACTCCGACCACATATCTAGACTTACACATTCTAACAAGAAGGATCTGGTCAGAAATGGTTTTCAGCCTTTGCGTAGAAATACTGAATTAACTGACCTCAGTCAGATATCATTACAACAAACATGGTAGGGCTACTTTGAAGGTACGGCCACACGTTCAAAACCAGGAGTGAATTTAAAAAGAAACAAAACAGGAGAAGTCATATCTGTCCTTTATACTTTCGCTCCTTTTATGATCCACTCCTGATTTAGGCTTTCAAAACTACATCAACCTGACTGTGTGGTCATACCCTAAGAAACTCTTTATGTGACGAGATGCATGAAGAGGTGGCCAATCAGTTCAAGTTTATAGAACAAACCGTATCTTCCATAGACTTGAATGGGGTGGGGAAAGTGTATGCTTGACCACTTCTTCATGCTTCATTTTCCTTCTATTAATGGGGTAGATGGTCTTCTGAATTTGTATCCAGCTGAGTATCCAAGCATATGGACCCCAATTTATCACCTGTGTTTGTCTAAGTGCACTACCACAAAATAGAAAACACAAATAAGAAATCACTGAGCTTCTCACTATACTGCATGACACTATTGAGAAAAGACTTAACTTACAACTAGCAAATCAATATAACAGATGAGTCTTTGTGTTCTTACACAATGACCTCCATTGCCTTTATACTCCAAAGAAGGATAAATGAGCAGCCTTTTAAGGTTAATAAATATCATGTTTACCTTCACTAAAGCTTAAAATAATTCTTATTCTTACCTTAATATTTTCAATGATCTGCAGATCTTCCTTGACATTAGGATTGATAGCGATAACTATATCTTCATATCCTCCATTCTTGAGCTTTACCATGGAACACTCATTTTTAGCAAAGATGTGAAAAACTAAAACTAAGGTAAAATAAATTCTAGGTGCCATTGTGAACAATTATGCCAACTGTATGAACATGCGATATGAACATTATTTCCTCGCATGTAACATTTATATACTCTTATGTCTTATCAATAATTGTGTGTGGGTTTTGTTTATGAGGAGTTTGAAAATTATTCTCTTTACGACCTTGTAATTTGTGATGAGTCATCAGCATTGGCTAAATGAAGACATTTAAAGTTTCCTTATTTTTCCCTCCTGAGACAATAAAAGTATATTATAGCACGTACTAATATTATGAGATTTGAAGTAGTTTCTGGTTCATAAGAAGAGTCAGGAACTACTCAAATATCTGTTAAATAGTTATTGTTAGATTAATTAGAGTAGCGGCAATCAGGTACCCGGTCACCAGTGGGGAACGGCGGCGGCGGTGGCAGGGGACAGGGAGATGAGCGCTTCCATTGTGGAAGTGCTCATCTCCACAGTCATTTGTATCACCGTCCTCAGGACCGCGATACAGATGCCTGTGCTGCGGGGGAGAGGCGTCTCCCCTGCCGGTTCCTCTGATAGGCTGCAGGCCTAGTGCCTGTAGCCTATCAGAGGCCGGCTCAGGCGGCACGATGACGTCATCACGCCGCCTGAGCCATACAGCGCAGGACACAGGCCAGAAGAGAAGAGGCCTGCATCGCATTAATGCCAGCTCGATGGAGGTAAGTATAAGTGTTTTTTCTTTTTGAGGGGGGGCACTTCTTATTGGCATATTTTTGGGGGGCATCTTTGGGGGCACTTCTTATTGGCATATTATTGGTGGGCATCTATGGGGGCACTTCTTATTTACATATTATTGGGGGGAACTGTGGGGGCATATATGGGGGCAATTCTTATTGGCATATTATTGGGGAGCATCTATGGGGGCACTTCTTATTGGTATTTTATTTGAGGGCATCTATGGGGGCACTTCTTACTGGCACATCATTGGGGGCATTTCATACTAGCACGATATTGGGGGCACTGTGGTGGCACTTCTTATTGGTACATTATTGGGGTCACTGTGGGGGCATCTATGGGGGCACTTCTTACTGGTACATTATTGGGGGCACTGTGGGGGCATCTAGTGAGGCCACAAAGAAGGGGGATTTTATAACGGTGGCTCTGTACAGGGGCATTTTATGTTCTATTTATATATTTTAATATGCACCTTGCGCAAATCAGTCAGCGCTGACAGCACCCCAACACCCCCCCCCCTTCCCGCCCACCGGGCCCTGGGGAAATTGTCTAGCAAGAAGCCAGTCCTTGGTGCAAAAAAGGTTGGGTACCACTAAATTAGAGTATACATATCTACAAAATATGATCTGATGGTCTCTCAAGATACAAGTACAGTGGTCTTCCTTGGGTCATGGTAACTTGAAATTATATTGAACATTTAATGATCATTACTGGTAAAACACCTGTATTAATGAAGTGCAGGAGAGCAGGCACTGATTGTCTAGTGGCCTCTCTACAGTCCAGTCCAGTACTACATGTCCTGAACTGCTCTTTAAAGGCAACCTGTCATCACCTTTAAGCTACCCATACTAACAGCAGAATAAAGTAGAGACAGGTGAGTTGATTTCAGCGGTCTGTCATTTATAACTTAAAAGTAAGTGGTTGCCGAGAACCAACATCACAATCATGGGAAAAGAGAGCTTCCTATCCAACAAATGGAGCAACAGACTATGACAGAAAATTAAGAAAACAAAAAAATGGATTACCATCTGATGATAAATTTTAGATTTGGGATACCTGCATGATTTCAAAACAGAAAATCTGCCTAGTTTTTCATGTGGATTTCTGTGCATGTGATACTTCTAGTTTTTGGAGCAGTTTGCTACAGAACTCACCCTTGCATTGAAAAGGGTGAAATCCAAACAAAAAAATGCACAAGCAAAATACACATGGCCGGTCAATTTCCGCACAAAAGAAAAAAGCAAAGTGTACATGAGATTTGCCTAATCTCATCCACTTTGCTGACACTGTATTACACTGCGGTTTTTCCTCACAAGAATCTGCATGGGAAAAACGCACTTAGGGGGTCTTTTATTAAGACTGGCATTTTAGACGCCAGTCTTAATAAGCCCCTGCACTGGCAGTGGCATCGACATAATTTCGATGAATTGAGGCACAAAAAAAATGATGAATGAGCCAGACCTACCATCCCATCTCCTTCACAACACACACCACGCCAACATTTTTAGACCTGGTGTGAACGGGGAAAAATCGCAGATTGCGGCGCAAATAATCTTTGCAATATGTGGCAGAAATGCACCTAATAAAGATGTATTTCTGACCGTAAATGACCCCCTTAATCAGCAACACGTGCAGGTAGCCTTAAAGGGGTTATCCGAGACTAAAAAATGCCCCCCACATTCCCGGGCCCCTCACACTGAATATACTTACCTGGCTTCCTGCGCCACTCCTGGTCCCCGCATCGCCGCTGTTGCTTTTCCCCATGCGTGGATGAAAACATCAGATGGAAGGGGGGAACAGCCACATCCCCACCTGCCATTGGCTGCTCCCCCAACCACCACCGGATGTTTTCATCCGTGCACGGGGAGAAGCTGCAGTGGCGATGTGGGGTCCAGGAGCGGTGCGGGGAGCCAGGTAAGTATATTCAGTGTGAAAGGATTGGGCATATGGGGGAAATTACTTAGTCTCGGATAACCCCTTTAAGATTTCATGTTCCTTGCTTTCGGTAAAATAAAAGTGTGATTTGATATTTAATTCCTTCAAAAACTATTTTTAAAATGTTCTAATATACTCTGGACACAACCAGGAATATTGCTTAGTGCATTATTGGTTTTAGTCTATGCCAAAGTTTGTAAAAAAATTACCCTAATTTCACTCCTGTAACAACAAAAAGTAAGTCCAGAAGAAGTTGGTTATGTTGCTAAACCAGAGCCAGAGAAAGGCTTTTGCAGTTTATAATCCTGTCAAATTATCTCCCCAACAAAGGCTTGCCAACGAGCTGGGACTGAGAAACACTGACCTACTGAATACTGATATTCATCTGTAACACCTCCTCTCCTATAAAGTATATTGTACTCACTGGTACTTGGCTTGAGGACTGGGTGGGTAGGCAGGCAAAGCAAAAATGTCAGGGAACAGTTTTTAGGCAACATCTAAGCAGAATTGTATTGGAGTGTTGAAATTACATCTTTGGTCAGACATAGGTTTTGTAGGCCAAATGGTCCAGAACAATTTACAAACATTTAGAGGTGTTGTCCAGCTTTTTGTACTCTTTTGTCACTAGCAGCCTTTAGTACTAGTTGAGGGGATTCGCCTGTGCTTTGGCCCATTAGCTCCCTTTTGCAGTCTTCCGGCTCCTGTCCTGTAAATTTAAGGATGAATGGGGTCATGTTCATTGCTGCACGACTTCAGCAGTGATGTGTCTCCAAGCAACACATGACTCATCAGTGACATGTTGCTTGGTGATACATCACCGATAAGGCTGGTCATAGGCTGCATTGGTGCATGTGACTCCTTCCATTTGGAAGTAGGGGCATAACTACCATAGCGGCAGACCATGCAACTGTTATGGGACCCGGGGCACGAGGGGGCCCCGATTATCTCCTCTTCTACTGGAGGAACAACTTTTATCAAATGAGGCAATGGAAAAATGTCCCAAGAGTCATTGAAAAGGTTTTAGGTAGAAACACTTCTGTCCTGTGTGGGGGACCTGGTTTGATCCTTGCTATGGGAACCTTACTTCTTTATGTACTCCACTGTTCGGAAGTTTACAGGATGGGGACCAGAATATTGCAAAATAGAGAGAGATTTTTTCAACAGATACAAAAGGTTGGTAGTGCAAGTTAAAAAGTATAAAAAGCTGGACATCCCCTTTCAGACAGGAACTGTTCCACTGTGTGGTTGGACGCTAACTTGGTCACATAGGTCACTGCTGCTATATAATGCATTTACTGTGTATATGGTGTGGTTTTGTGGTCAGTGGAGTTGTTAAAAAAATGCAGAATACTCAGGTTATGGTGCTTTTCTCTCAATTTTCTCCACAGGTTTTTCTGTAGGACTTTAATACACTACAAAAACGCATGTAAAAATAAAATATGAATTGAAAAAAATTGAAAAAATGCTTATAAAAAACAAACAAAACCAAAAAAACTCTTGATATACGTTACATTTCTTTTCAAATTGTATATATATATATATATATATATATATATATACACAGTACAGACCAAAAGTTTGGACACACCTTCTCATTCAAAGAGTTTTCTGTATTTTCATGACTTTGAAAATTGTAGATTCACACTGAAGGCATGAAAACTATGAATTAACATATGTGGAATTATATACTTAACAAAAAAGTGTGAAACAACTGAAAATATGTCTTATATTCTAGGTTCTTCAAAGTAGCCACCTTTTGCTTTGATTACTGCTTTGCACACTCTTGGCATTCTCTTGATGAAATGGTTTTCACTTCACAGGAGTGCCCTGTCAGGTTTAATACATGGGATTTCTTGCCTTATAAATGGGGTTGGGACCATGAGTTGTGTTGGGCAGAAGTCAGGTGGATACACAGCTGATAGTCCTACTGAATAGACTGTTAGAATTTGTATTATGGCAAGAAAAAAGCAGCTAAGTAAAGAAAAACGAGTGGCCATCATTACTTTAAGAAATGAAGGTCAGTCAGTCTGAAAAATTGGGAAAACTTTGAAAGTGTCCCCAAGTGCAGTCGCAAAAACCTTCAAGCGCTACAAAGAAACTGGCTCACATGAGGACCGCCCCAGGAAATAAAGACCAAGAGTCACCTCTGCTGCGGAGGATAAGTTCATCCGAGTCACCAGCCTCAGAAATCGCAGGTTAACAGCAGCTCAGATTAGAGACCAGGTCAATGCCACACAGAGTTCTAGCAGCAGACACATCTCTACAACAACTGTTAAGAGGAGACTGTGTGCAGCAGGCCTTCATGGTAAAATAGCTGCTAGGAAACCACTGCTAAAGACAGGCAACAAGCAGAAGAGACTTGTTTGGGCTAAAGAACACAAGGAATGGACATTAGACCAGTTGAAATCTGTGCTTTGGTCTGATGAGTCCAAATTTTAGATCTTTGGTTCCAACCACCGTGTCTTTGTGCGACGCAGAAAAGGTGAACGAATGGACTCTACATGCCTGGTTCCCACCGTGAAGCATGGAGGAGGAGGTGTGAAGGCATACTGAACCAGCATGGCTACCACAGCATCTTGCAGCGGCATGCTATTCCATTCGATTTGCGTTTAGTTGGACCATCATTTATTTATCAACAGGACAATGACCTCAAACACACCTCCAGGCTGTGTAAGGGCTATTTGACCAAGAAGGAGAGTGATGGGGTGCTATGCCAGATGACCTGGCCTCCACAGTCACCAGACCTGAACCCAATCGAGATAGTTTGGGGTGAGCTGGACCGCAGAGTAAAGGCAAAAGGGCCAACAAGTGCTAAGCATCTCTGGGAACTCCTTCAAGACTGTTGGAATACCATTTCAGGTGACTACCTCTTGAAGCTAATAAAGAGAATGCCAAGAGTGTGCAAAGCAGTAATCAAAGCAAAAGGTGGCTACTTTGAAGAACCTAGAATATAAGACATATTTTCAGTTGTTTCACACTTTTTTGTTAAGTATATAATTCCACATGTGTTAATTCATAGTTTTGATGCCTTCAGTGTGAATCTACAATTTTCATAGTCATGAAAATACAGAAAACTCTTTGAATAAGAAGGTGTGTCCAAACTTTTGGTCTGTACTGTATATATATATAAGTCTTCAGACATAGAGCAACCCCTTAGATTTTATTTTTTAAGAGTGGTGCATCAAGACAGTTGAAAAATAAAAGATATTAGTTAACTGAAACTGTCATGGATGGGTAGGGAGCAGTCCAACCCTGAACTCCCCTCACACCACTGTTCTTACCTACTTACATTATCTGCCCTAAGCGGTGGCCCCCAACCTGGCAGCATTCCCTAACTTAATTAAGTGCAGAGGCCTAACCTAGAAGGGTATAGAGATAGAAAGAGATCAGAAGCAGACAGGCAAAACCAGGACCCGATCAGAATCCAAAAGCTAAAGTTAAATACACAGCAGAGTAAAACCAGGAGAGAATGACAGAGACAAAGTCACCAGGCAAACTGAGGTCAAGATCAAGCAGAGTCTAATACCAGGAAGTCACGTCAGAGGTAAAATCAGTATATAGAGGCAAAGTCAGAGAAACAGGCCAAAGATCAACAACCCAGAGTAACAAACACAAAAATAGCTAGTGAGGCAGAAATACCAATCACAGGCAACTGTGGCCAGCAGCTGCCGGTTTAAATAGCCCATCCTCAAGAAGCAGGTGACACCAGCTCAAATCATAGCCAAAATATCTAATCATGGGTGGTCCAACACCTTGCAGATCCACAAAATTAGCTGTTTTGTGCAGCCACCAAATTCAGAAATGTTACAGTAGACTGAGCCAGAACACAAGGTTCTGTCCACTGTGTAGTGGTCATGCCTGCATTCTGCAGATCAGCTCCAATTTAAATGAATGGGAGCTGAGCTGCAATACACGTACACACACTGATCAGATATTGATGACTAGAGATAAATGAATCAATTCTAAAAAATCAAATTCCATCCAAATTTTCCAAAAATTTGGGTCAAATTCAAATTTTTGGCAATTCAATTCAGGCAAACTTCTCAAATTGACATTGGCCTTTTTTTATTAGATCAGAAGACAGGAAAGAGGAAGAAGGAAGATTATATATATTTTTGTGAAAAAGCTAAACATTTTTCAGACAATTTAAAAAAATTTAAAACATTCTACAGTGCAGTTTGTTTTTAAAGATTTTGTTTACAACCAGCAGCCATTTATCCATAGCCATATATATCACTTTATGTCACTTTAACCCCTTCCCACCCAGCGTCGTACTATTACGGCGCTGGACAGGTCTTTAAAAATGGTGCCCGCACCTGAGCAGAGCGGGCGCCATAGCCGCGGGTGGCCTGTTGATTCCTACAGCAGACACCCGCGGCTGATGTCCACAACTGCAGTAATGCCGATCGCGGACATTTAACCCCTTGGATGCCATGGTCAATCCTGACGACAGCATCCAAGCACGTCAAACACCGGAAGTGCGCGCTTCCTGTGTTGCTTCGGCTCCCCCATGTGGCGATCAGAGGAGCCGGAGTGTGTATGCAGCAGCCCCTGCCTTTGTGAATGGCAGGAGGCTGCTGCATAGTATTTCCTATGGAGCCCTTGCCTGTAATAGGGCTCCATAGGAAACTAGTAAAATCACCATAGACTCCAATGTAAGAGCATTGGAGTCTATGAGAACAGCAATCAGATGATTGTTTGTTATAGTTCCATATGAGAACTATAAAAAAGTGTAAAACAATTAAATAAATAAAGCTTTTTAAAAAAAAAAAAAAACATACAAATTTAAATCACCCCCCTTTCCCCCAAATAAAAATAAAAGAAGTAAAAAAATTTAAAAAATATCACTGGTATCAGTAAAAAATTTAGATCGCCCCGCAAAAAACGAGCCCCCATACAGCTCTGTACACATAAATACCAAAAAGTTATAGGGGTCAAAATATGGCGACAAAAATTTTTTTATTTCCAACTTTATAATTATTTTATCACGCAAAGCAAAACGCAAGAAAAACTACATATTAGATACGTACTGACCTGTAAAATGAAAGTAACTGGTCAATTTTATCGCAAATCGAATGTCGTAAGTAAAAAACCTGTAAAACTGTGGCGGAATTTCTTTTCTTTTGCAATTTCACCTGATTTGGATTTTTTTCCTGCTTCCCACTACATACTATGCAATATTAAATCATGACTCAGTGTTCTTAATATGTATAGTCTGGAGTAAAGAAGATAAAGGGGGGACATGATTGAAACCTTTAAATATGTTAAAGGACTTAGTAAAGTTCAGGAGGGAAGGGTTATTAATAAGAAACTGAACACAAGAACAAGGGGGCACAATCTGAGGTTAGTTGGGGGAAAAATCAAGAACAACATTAGAAAATATTATTTCACTGAAAGAGTAGTAGAAGCTTGGAGCAAACTTCCAGCAGAGGTGGTTGATAAATCCACAGTAACTGAATTTAAACATGCCTGGGATAAACATGTATCTATCCTAAGATAACAATAAAGGAATAATAAAAGGGCAGACTAGATGGACCAGGTGGTCTTTTTTTCCGTTAATCTTCTATGTTTCTATGTGGTGTGAAAGTACAACTTGTCCCGCAAAAAACAAGCCCTCAAACAGCTATGTCAACAGAAAAATAAAAAAGGTATGGCTCTGTGAAGGCAGGGAGCGCAAAACGAAACCACAAAAACAAAAAAACCTCCGGGGGTGAAAGGGTTAAGAAGCTTGAAAATAATTTCATACAATCCTAGGAGACCTCAGTGTATCATCCACAACTTTTCAGGACAATTGGAACACTTTCGATTAGGGTTGAATTTATTCAGACTGAATCCAAATCAACTTTCCAGAAATTCATTAATTACTATTGATGGTCTAACCTGAGGATAGGCCATCAATATCTAGGTACTGGAAAACCCATGTACAGGAATACAGTACATTAGAAGCTGAAAGTGATTAAAACTCATCCTCCAGAGAAACCTACTCAATGATGTCAAATATTTTTTATTTTTAGGCCTGGTCTTGTAGGTACAATATTTTAGTCCAGCTGGTGTCATGGTGCTCCACAACCGTATATATAGTTAGACTAGCAGAAGGACACAGCTTCGCCTGGGTATATTTTATCTATTTCATTTAATGTTTCTGTGTGTTGTTGCAGAGAGAAAGTCAATGCAGCTGACAGAAGTTGATTTTTACCTTCATTTTTTCAATCCATATTGGCTGCGGAGTGGGAGGGGGTGTGACCTGACCGGGGAGGGGGTGTGACCTGACCGGGTCGGGGGCGTGGTTTAGCGGGACCTTGGGGGGGTTGCTTTTAAGTCCTTCTTTTGAGGGTGACCTGAATTACAGTTCAATGCCATGGTAATTTATGAGGACACGCAATGGGTAGCAGTGGAAGAAAACATCTTTTTTTACTACTGAACAGTCGTAGTCTAAAATTAGTCTATTTCATTTATTTCATTTAATGTTTCTATGTGTCGTTGCAGAGAGAAAGTCAATGCAGTTGACAGAAGTTGATTTTTACCTTTATTTTTTTAATCCCCATTGGCTGGGGAGTGGGAGGGGGCGTGACCTGATAGAGTCGGGGGGGTGGTTTAGCAGGAGCTTGGGGGGTTGGGGGGGTGCTTTTAAGTTGAGGGTGGCCTGAATTACAGGTCAATGCCATGGTAATTTATGAGGAAACACAGTGGGTAGCAGTGGAAGAAAACATTGCTTCGCATGGGTATATTTAATCTATTTCATTTAATGTTTGTGTGTCATTGCAGAGAAAAAGTCATCCTCCCTCCCACCCCTGCAGCTGACAGAAGTTGATTTTTACTTTCAATCCCCGTTGGCCACGGAGTGGGAGGGGCGTGTCCTGACCAAGTGGGGGGCGTGACTTAGCAAGACCTGGGGCGGGGGTTTTAAGTCCTTCTTTTGAGGGTGAAAAAATAATAATTGGTTGGCACTCCAATTATTGTATTCAGTGCTCAGTGATGGGGAGGTCCCAATCTTGAATATACTTGAATCACGGCACACGACAAAGATTAGTAGTTAGACGAGACGCTCTTTTTTATTATTATCCACATTTGTCACACGTAGTACATATATGGCCAACGTTTCGGTCCCTCCCGGCAGGGCTGTGGAGTCGGAGTCGTGGAGTTGGTGACCATTTTGGTGGAGTCGGAGTTGTTGTCGGTATAAAATGGACTGACTCCGACTCCTAAAATAGATAATAAATTGGTACATTTAGTTCAGTACAGTATGTACTGAATATATTTTCATAAGAATTTGGGAACATGATGAAATGTCCTATCTGTTCTATTCCTGAACTAAGCATCTAGGCTTTCAGTTGAGATGACTGTGTGCTGCCCTTCGTGTAGATTCTCAGAAGTGAAACTCCTCTCCTACAGATCAGAGGAAAAAGGCACTGGGAAGGAATGGCTGCACTCATCTCAGATCTGCTAGACAAAACAGGATTAAAGGGGTTTTCTCACTAGTTACGAAGATTAGCTTTCAACATAAAGGGACAGTTAAAAGATGACATTTTCTAAATACCGTGGTCTGTAGATTTTACTTTAGTCATGAACTATAAACAGTTCAGCAGATCTCTCACTGTACACATGTTTTTATGGTAATCGGCAGACCATTAAGACTGTTATCTGATTGGCTGAGAGCAGGAGTGACCTCACCCCCACGGAATGATGCAACTGAGCTCTGAGTGATTACCTGCAGTAAGCAAAATGTGTTGTGAGGACTGGGAAGGATGGCTCTGCCTGTAATTGTGTTAGGCTACTTTCACACTAGCGTTTATATATTCCGGTATTGAGTTCCGTCATAGGGGCTCAATACCAGAATAAAATGCTTCAGTTTTGTCCCCATTCATAGTCAATGGGGACAAAACTGAACTGAAGAGAACGGAATGCTCCAAAATGTATTCCTTTCAGTTCTCTTCAGTATACAGACCGGAGAGCAAACCGCAAAATACTGCGGTTTGGTCTCCGGTCTGGGCATCCACACCAAGACGGATCCGGAATGACCCCCAATGCAAGTCAATTGGGACGGATCCGTTTGGTGTGACATAATATTAAACAGATCCGTCCTCCATTGACTTTCAATGGAGTTCATGACGGATCCGTCACCTGCACGTTTTCCCCACAGCTCCCTCCTCCCTCCAGCAGAGGGCATTGTGGGGAATCTTCCCTTCCTTTGTGCGTGCCATCCTCCTCCTCCTGTGCTGTCCGGAGCTGCTGGAGCCTCTGACAAACAGAAGCCACCAGGTAAGTATGTATGTATGTAAGTGTATGTATGTGTAAGTGTATGTATTTATGTATGTTGAGACTGTGTCTAAAAAGTGTGGGGCCGGAGCAGCAAACTACCTGTCAGCCAGTGAATCAATGTGCTGAGAAAATCCCTTTAAGGCAAGTACTTCTTAGTATATCTAAACTTTCAATAAACTGTACATAAATCACTTGTCCAGTGCATGTTCTCTCTGTATGCTTTCCTCTGAGCTCATGTTTGGAGAGGTTATCTGCTCTGATGGCTTCTATATGCTGCTGATGCTAAACACCTAGGGCCTTATGTATGAAAATTGTCTAGGTGTAGAATTTTCTTTGTTGCCCATAGAAACCAATTAGAGCTCCCCTTTCATTTCATATAGTGCTCTAGAGAAATGAAAGGGGAGCTCTGATTGGTTGCTATGGGCAACAAAGAAAGTCTTAGACCTAGACAGTTTTCATACATCAAGCCCTTAGTGAGCTGTACCCAGAGAAGCCTGATACTGAAAGTTCAGAGTAAAATATCTAGTAAAACATAGATTACAAACTCTTTTTGTCATGACATATCTGTACTATTGATTTATGCAAAGTTTGTTTAAAGTTATCACTTAAACATGCGCCATTTATGAGGGAGTCGAAGTCGGATTGGGAGTCGGAGTCGGGAGTCGGAGTAGGAGTCAGGGGAAATTGAGGAGTCGAGTTGGAGTCGGGGCTTTGGCTTACCGACTCCACAGCCCTGCCTCCCGGACCTTGATCACGGCCATTGGTGAAAAGTGGGTGAAATTCAGATGGCGTCTTCTTTTGAGGATGGCCTGACTTACAGGTCGATGCCATGGTAATTTATGAGGACACGCAATGGGTAGCAGTGGAAGAAAACATATTTTATTACTACTGAACGGTCTTAGTCTAAAATTAGTGTATTTCATCTATTTCATTTAATGTTTCTGTGTGTCGCTGCAGAGAGGAAGTCAATGCAGCTGACAGAAGTTGATTTTTACCTTGATTTTTTCAATTCCCATTGGCTGGGGAGTGGGAGGGGGCATGACCTGACCGGATCGAGGGCGTGGTTTAGCTGGACCTTAGGGGGTTGCTTTTAAGTCCTTCTTTTGAGGGTGGCCAGGTCAATGTCGTGGTAATTTACGAGTATACGCAATGGGTAAAATTCACAGAAAATGGTGCACTACAACGGTGAATGGAATTGATAATATATGGCTAACCCTCACACTGATGTTAAAAAGAGACTTTCGCCAATATATTCCTACCGGAGCCCGAGCACCCCGTCAAGGTATCTCAAGTGGCACGGGACCTAACGCGCACCCTACTATGGTATAGGTAATTGCAGATAGGGGCATGAAGTTCGACACACAGCAACCAGCTCCCAGTTACCTCCAGCGTGAAATCACACATACGATGGGAGGGGGGTGGAGGCTGTGAGTCCCTCTTAACCCTGACGTCATGTGACCCAGGCTACAAAGGTGCACCTAAATTTTTCCCATTAGTCAAATCAAGGCACATTCAACCTGGAGTTGCCACACCTCCAGGTATAAATGTCCAAACACAGTCACAGAAAAAAAGTGGTCTAAAATGGCAGAAAGTGCTCAAAAACCCGAAATGCTGTTGCGCATTTATGACCGGGGGAGCAAATCCTGCACATGTGGTCCGCTGCTGAACGTAATCCCCAGCAAAAATGCATACAATGGAGGATGCCTGCAGCGGACCACATGTACCACAACAACATCCTACACAGGATAACCAAGTGTGCGGATGTGACAAACTATATAACAAAAATTCACAGAAAATGGTGCACTACAACGGTGAATGCAATTGACAATATATGGCTAACCCTCACACTGATGTTAAAATGAGACTTTTGCCAATATATTCTTATATCAAGAACATACCGGAGCCCGACACCCCGTCAAGGTATCTCAAGTGGCAATGGGTAGCAGTGTAAGAAAACATCTTTTATTACTACTTAACTGTCTTAGTCAAAAATTAGTCTAAAACATAAGTTATATTTCTGGTAACCGGAATACCCCTTTAACAGTGTAATCCACAGCGCTCTGCCTCTTTAAAGCAGTGAAGCGAAATGGCTGGGTTGTTATTTAGCTAAGCTCCTCAGCTGGCTGCTAATTACCAGGCTTGGTTGATATGGAAACCAATATGTATGTGGAGAAATTGGCTGTTGGGATATGAAGTGAAATGCATCCAGGCTAATATTGGCTAATGGAGATCATATTTTGGGAATATCTCGGGAACGGTTCGTCCTAGAGAGCTGAGACCTGGTCTAAAACCTTCCCGGACCCCTGATGTACCTGTGTGCCGAATTTGGTGAAAATCAGTCCAGTAGTTTGGTCGTGCATAGAGAACAGACAGACAGACAGACAGACAGAAACTCATTTTTATAATATTAAGAGATTACATATTTCAATCGGAACATCTTTGTTCTAACAATAGGAAGATTATGATCAAGGTTACAAGTTATTTGGATATATTAAAACACTTTTATCCTGTTATAAGGAAAGAGAAAGGTTTACAATATACCATTAAACTTTGTTTCTGTTTCCCCGAAGCAAGACGGTTCAATGTGGTTCTTCAGAAATGACAAGGAATAGCATGTGTGAATAGGGCAGGTAATTGTTGATTGGTGCTGTATCTTTTTTATTAGTAGAACTACCAGAAATTCTCACAAAAATCTTCTTTAAAGGGAATGTTTCACAGAAAATGTTTTCTGACAGTTAAAACCAGAAAGCAACATACAGCCTTTTTTTTCCAAATTAGTTTTTATTTTCTGATTGCAGATTATTTTATTCTGTTTCCTGAACATGATTATGGGGCTGGCATCTTGACTGCTTTTTTTGTTTCTTGCAAAGTTCCTTTTATTGAAATAAGGCATGTAGATTGCTCCCAAATATCCAGATGAAGTATACAATGCTTGTCTAGAAGTGTTCAGTGGGGGCTCATCTTGGTAAAAGAAGTGAAAAAGGGACCTAGAAAGGTTTATGCTTGAGGTGAGTGTAGTTTCAATGCAAAGTAAAATAGGAGGTTCCATTACTCAGAGTTTTCAAGTGGTAACATGGGGGAACAAAGTTGGGAAGGGAGCTATGTTGGGGATGAGAGCTTTGGTATCGAAAGGGCAGCCAGGGGCACCAGAGTTCGGAGTTTTTGAAATTTGCTATGGTTGAGTAATTCCCAGCTTAGAAGCGCTTTCTTTCTGCATATCATGACAGCCATTCTAGAATTCAGGAAGTATGTTGAGATTTCTAGTTCAATGTTTTTTATTGAAGTTTTTCAAAGAAAACATTTTTTGTTTTTCTAAACAATGCAATACAACAAAAGGGAATGAAGTATACAGTACAGTGTTTGCATACAATAAAGTATGTTTGGAGACAGTGTAGTAGTATAGCCTAGATTTTAGCATATAGATTGAATGAGTTGTCGCTGGAGTAGTCATGAGATCGGTGATTACTCACACTAGATCCGATCAATGACTCCCCCTAGATAAACATGGAAGCATACTTCTTATTACAGGTGGATATAGAGAACTATTATTCTCAAGAAAGGGGATGAACAGTCTAATATAACAGTTAGACATATAATTTAAAATACAAAAACAGGTTTAGCATATAATACACAGTTGTGTAGAAAAATTAAAGGGAGAGGTCCTCGAAGTTTTGTACTATTTTAACACTTACAGTATTTAGTTTTATAAAAAGTGGAATTTTTCCCACTCTTTCCGAATGTTAAAGAATTTTTCAAGATTACCAGTACTCCTCGCATGCATTTCCTCAAAGTTATAATTCATATTTACCTTATTTATTATAACAGATATCTCCGGAATTTCATCCGACTTCCACTTACTGGCAATGGTTTGAATTGAAGCGGTTGTTTTATTGTTCTATAGGTAGTGGAAATATTGCATATTCCAATACGTAACAGACAAAGCTCCGGAGATAGCAGGATATGCAATCCCAATGGTATTAGAATTTTGTTGACAACATCTGTCCAGAAACGGGTTATTATTGGACAATCCCAAAAAATGTGGAGTAAATTACCTATTCTCTCACATTTTCTCCAACACACGTTAGAGGAGTCGGGAAATTTTTGCCAATTTATAAGGAGTATGGTACCACCGAAAAGCAAGTTTACAAAAAGCTTCTAAGTGATCTCAGCACAAAGAGCTCTTAGTAACAGATAGGAAAGTTTTTTTCCAATCATAAATAGTGATTTTTTGGTTTAGATCTTTACTCCATTTATCAATATGAGAAGAATGGCTGTCATTATATGCATCAGTCAAGTGAGAGTAGAACACTTTCAAGCCTGACATATTGGTGGTAAATCTCTTTTCAAGAAGAAGAAATGTGTTAAGATGGATCTTAGGGAATTTCTTATTTATCTTTTTCAAGAAAGTCCTGATTTGGAGGTAAATCCACAAATCTGTCCTAGGGAGATTGTATATTTGGCTTAATTTTAAGAAATTAATCATCACTTCCCCTTGGTACAGGTCCTGTATATTTTTTAGACCTTTTTGTATCCATGTATCTATAGGTATCAGAGGCAATGTAGTTTGTAAAATCTATAGTGGTATATTCATTGGTCTAGACTAGGGTTGGGCAATATACCGGTGATAACGATATACCACGGTAATATGAAACAGTGATATGGCGATATCACAGTTTCTTAATTACCGCAGTATTTGAGTGACGTCATAGGGGTGGTCACACTTGCGCTGACCACTTCTAAAACATCCGTGTACGGCCGCTGCGCACATTACCTGTTAGTTCCCGCGGCAGCCGCCCCCTCTTTACTCCTTTGCTTCAGTAGGACTCCGCCCACCGACCAGAGCCAATCAATGGCTGACCTGAAGGCCCAGACTTGTCTGACATAGACATGCCAGGCAGATATCAGCAGCCAATGAGAGTGGTGAAAAGGCGGCGGCATCCTCACAGGCCAGTTGCGAGACGGCCCTGGCCTGGCCTGTACCATTGTCCACGGCGGGGGAAGACATATACAGACTGTAAACGGCAGTGCCAGGGTTCTGAAGAATAAACTTGTGGTAATACTATCTCCTTTTACAATTTGTTGTCAAGCACGTCATTTTTTCAGAGGCCAATAGCATCTACTTAAAAAAAAGTGACACTGTAATGGATTATTCTACTTACTACCCCCTCCATATACATTAACTATCCTCCTCCCTGTATACAGTGTATAACACCCAACCGACTTCCCCTGTATATAGTGTGCCCTTGACCAACCCCCCTATACAGTGTACTCAGTATAGTGCCCATAGATATGGATGCAGGAGATGGGGACATTATAATGTATGTGGTCCACAAGGAGACATTATACTATATTGGGGGAAAGGGGGGGTAAAAATGTACAGCCCCCATACAGTATAACTTCTTCTTGTGGCTGCCACCATACAGTATAACGTCTCCTTGTGGCTGCCCCCATACAGTATAACGTCCCTTTGTGGCCCCCATACAGTATAACTTCTCCTTGTGGCCCCCATACAGTATAACGTCCCCTTGTGGCCCCCATACAGTATAACGTCTCCTTGTGGCCCCCATACAGTATAACGTCTCCTTGTGGCCCCCATATAGTATAAAGTCTCCTTGTAGCCCCCATACAGTATAAAGTCTCCTTGTGGCCCCCATACACCATAAAGTCTCCATGTGACCCCCATACAGTATAATGTCACCTTGTGACCCCCATACAGTATAACGTCCCCTTGTGGCCCCCATACAGTATAACGTCCCCTTGTGGCCCCCATACAGTATAACGTCCCCTTGTGGCCCCCATACAGTATAATGTCTCCTTGTGGCCCCCATACAGTATAACGTCACGTCTCCTTGTGGCCCCCATACAGTATGAAGTCTCCTTGTGGCCCCCATACAGTATAATGTCCCCTTTTGGCCCCCATACAGTATAACGTCCCTTGTGGCCCCATACAGTATAATGTCTCCTTGTGGCCCCCATACAGTATAATGTCTCCTTGTGGCCCCCATACAGTATAACGTCTCCTTGTAGCCCCCATACAGTATAAAGTCTCCTTGTGGCCCCCATACACTATAAAGTCTCCATGTGACCCCCATATAGTATAATGTCACCTTATGACCCCCATACAGTATAACGTCCCCTTGTGGCTGCCCCTATACAGTGTAATGTCTCCTTGTGGCCCCCGAGACAGTATAACGTCCCCTTGTGGCCCCCATACAATATAATGTCCCCTTGTGGCCCCCATACAATATAATGTCTCTGTGTGACCCCCATACAGTATAACATCTCCTTGTGGCTGCCCCCATACAGTATAACGTCTCTATGTGGCCCCTATACAGTATAACGTCTCTATGTGGCCCCCATACAGTATAACGTCTCCATATGGCCCCCATACAGTATAACGTCTCCATGTGGCCCCCATACAGTATAAAGTCTCCTTATGGCCCCAAGTGTTTTTTCTTCTAATGGGTATTTATCGCGATATATATAGTTATCGCGATAAATTTCTTAATATCGTTATCGTGGGAATATTTTTGATATCGCCCAACCCTAGTCTAGACACCTTGAGTTTGGAACAGATATTAATATATCTATTCCAGGTAATAATGGTGTCTCTAGTTGTAGGGTTATTAGGAATGAGTACGTACTCCCAAAATATATAGCATCATTAAATCTATTAATCTATTATTATCTTCTAATATATGTTCTATTTTATTCCAGGGTTTTTTGGATTCCATATTACACCATTCGGAGGATTGGCCTAATATACTGGATATTTGGTAAGTAAATAGGTCTGGAACACCTATCCCACCTGATAGTCTATTCTATTTAGAATTGATGCGGACACTCTGGGTCGTTTATTATTCCAAATAAATTTATTTATTTGGTATTGGAATTTCTGCAGAAGGTTTGAGGGTAATAGAATTGGTATAGTTCTAAAAAGGTATAACAGCTTGGGAAGGATCATCATTTCATATAGGACTATTCTGCCCCACCAGGATATTTCACATGTATTCATCTGGTGTAACGGGGAGCCGGCGGCGCGCTTCCCCTCTGCCGTGCCGCCGGTCTCCCAGGAGTGCGCCGGAGCGAGGACGCAGGTTGCGTCCTCGTCTCCATGACGACACTCACAGGAGAGGGTCCGGCACACGCACTGATACAGCGCGTCTGGCGTCCTCCCCGCCCCCCTAGTAAACGAGCAGGCGGGGACATCTGAGCGCTGGTCTGGGCAACCTGCGCTCAGAACATTTATTATATACCTGGTTTTGGGTCATGTGGCGCTGGCCACGCCACATGACCAAATTTGGTGCATATTTGAGCGCTGGTCACGTTTGGCCAGCGCTCGGTATGCAAATGAGGTCATGTGACGCTGGCCCCGTCACATGACCCAGTGGAGGGCTATTTAAAGCCACTAGTTGTCCTCCCTAATCGCCTGTGATTAGCGTTACTACTTTGATCAGTGCTTGTGCGACTTTGTGTTTGATTGCTGTTTGACCCTGACCTTGGACTTGGACTTCGACCTCTCTTTGCTTCACCCCCGGTATTGACGTTATCTCCTGTGTATGACCCGGCTTGCTGACTATTCTGATATTGTGTTTGTTTCGACTGTGTTTGTATCTCCAATTGTTCACTGTTCCTCCGTGTGCACTTATACAGAGCAGGGACCGTCACAGTGGTTGTCCGCGGCCGCCTAGGGCCGACTGAGGCAAGCAGGCAGGGAGAGAACGGAGGGGTATTCAGTACAGGGCGCACCTTCCCTTGTCTCCCCCGTGACAGAATCACAGGCCATACTAAATGGAGCCGTTGCAAGTTCTCACGGATCATATAGGTGACATGGCTCAGATGATCCAGGATCTGGCCGAGAGAATCCAACACCAGGAGCAGCTGCAAACTGCACCCGCAGCCGCTCCCTCCATTATTGAACCCCATATAAGGTTGCCCGAACGGTTTGTGGGTAACCGAAAAACTTTACGTTCTTTCCAGGAAAGTTGTAAATTATATTTTCGTTTACGCCCACACTCCTCGGGTTCTGAGCAGCAGCGGGTAGGAATTATTATTTCCTTGCTGCAGGGGATCCGCAGGAGTGGG